>OZ023264.1:98220932-98603432 GCA_964006375.1 Tillus elongatus | reverse complement strand
CCTCCTAGATCACCGGATTTAACTCCTTTAGACTTCTTTCAATGGGGTCATTTAAAGAGTAGGACTTACGCAACACAACCGGAGTTTCTTAAAGAATTACGATGACGCATTGTTAAAGAATGCCGTCTAATAACTCCACAAATGCACCAGAATGTCAGAGCTCGTTTTGAACAAAATTTGTACATTTGTATGGAAGCTGGTGGTCAACAATTTGAACACTTACTTAACTGAATAAATATTTTTGAACGTTTGGTTTTGTTTTTTAGTTTTTTTTTAACGAAAAATTGACTAATTAGTGCATTTCTTATCCCAATGAATGAAATACGTTCTTGCAACTCCAACTGCGAATAATTTTTAAACGAGTTGATAAAACCTCCAAAAAAAATTAGTGTGCTGAATTCAGAAAAGAAAGAGCTTTCAAATGATGTAACACTCGACCCATTAAAATTGTTTCAGCGTTTCTTAAAAAAAAATTCTCTGGACGCAAATTGGTCTGTTTCGTTTTCAGTGCTCCACCCTGTATATATATATATATATATATATATATATATATATATATATATATATATATATATATATATATATATATATATATATATATATATATATATATATATATACAATTTGGGGTTATCCTCAAAACGTCAAAGTGACAATTTAAGCCGTCAAAATTCGCAAAGAACTTGAATCTAATACGGGGTACGGAAAACGGAAAGATAATGTCTCAAGAAGAATGTTTTACAAACCCTGAAGTCTTAGTTTCAACCGTCATTGTCCTTCATTTTACTAAAATGTTTCCAGAAAATTCATTTTAAATAGACCCTTTCTCTGATGCTTGGCAGTAGTCTTAGCTATAGAGTTTATCGTTTAATGGTATATAACTTTCGTCGAATTTTCGTAAAAAATCAACAAAGCTCAATATATCCGTTATTCTACAAGATATGAAAAAAATTGTATACATTAATTATAGGGTGTCTTGAGCTACATATTAAAAAATATTTCTATAATCACAGAGTGGCCAATAAGTCGTTGGTGATAAAAATATTTTTTTTTTGTCGAAAACGCCTTATGTTTTTGCATTTTCCATTGAAATATAATGCAGGTTTGTAAGTAAAGAGATTCTGGACGCAGCAAGTGCGTTATGGTAGCGAATTTTCATTAAATGCTTCACATTTGAAAAGCTCAATTTGCTATTAACCTATAAGGTTGACCAAAAACGGATTTTTTCGGTTACATTTTAAGTTTACTTTCGGAAATTTTTGTACGTTTTCAAACAATAAAGTTTTTTTGATGAAACATGGCACGTTGTTTCTACTACATTGGTTACACTGGTAATCAAATTTGATGCCTGCTTTCTTAAAAAAAAACGCACATATTTGCTATTAAAAACATTTTTATGAAAATTCACTACCATAACGTACTTGCTGCGTCCAGACTTTTTTATTAACTCGTTTTGTCTGTCTGTCTGCTCGGTACAAATTTTGCATTCGATTTTAAACCAGCTTCCCGATGAGCTAGAGACTTATTAAAACTTTAAAGTCATTTAACAGTTTGCAACAGGTTTCAGATTGAATAATTAAGTTTGTAAGAGAGACAGAAACACAAGACTGAAAAGCAGAAAATGCTTGTTATAATATATATCTTTAATATACGACGCTTTTAAAACGGACTGAAACGTATAAAATAGTTTCTTTTCGCCCCATACAGATTTATAACCCCATACATAGATTACTAACGCCATATAGATTATTGGATGCTATCTTTCTTTCAAAGTAATCCAGTCTCGAATACGTCATCTGGTTTTCTTGTAGACTCTAACATTGTTTTCACACCTCATACCTTCTGTTGTTTTCACTAATTTCTCTAGAATCCTAATACCAAACCAATCTTTACTAAACTAGTCCTTTACCAATTCATTTAGATATTCATATTCTTCTTTGTTACATAAGTGATAAATACAGTTTGCACCATTTGGTGAAATCACATTTACTTTACCATAACCATCCATCCAATTAGTGTCTTTGTTAAAACTGGCCCACTGCGTTCCAACTCAATAGATCTTCTTGATTTTATTAAATGACTTTGGTCTGGCCCAATTAAGATAGTTGACTGTTATTCATAACATGATAAAACTTCATGAAATCATCTTATGTCAGTTTGCTCATTTAAAACAAGGTACTTGCTGTCGTGCATGTGTATTTTTAATTCCAAAGTTTCAAAAAAGTGAAGTTTGCGCTGATTACAAAAATGTGTTTTCTTGCAGTCGTTCACTGTGGGCTTATGTGGCAAGAAAATTCATATGAAGGTCGGGATAGCAATTAAGATGTCCTCCAAACGAATCATTTTTTGGCATTTGCAATCGATGTGCCGAAATCATAAAATCAAAAAACTATTACCAGCTATTGTAGTATTGTACAATCGATACTACATAAAAACAATTTTGTCACCCTTTGCAAAAGTCAAAAAATGCATTTTAACACCGAGATGGCAATTAAGCTGTTTTCCGAATATGTATTATTTTTTCGCAATTGCAGTTAATGTCCCAAAATTATAGAAACAAAAAATATGACTAAGGCCCTAATTGTATAATGCATAATGTATGATATACCATGCAAATTATTTTTTGTCACCCTTTGCAAAAGTGAAAAATAAAATGAATTTTAACATCGGGTTAGCTATCACCACGTTTTCGAAATACAGTGTGGAACAGCCAAATGGAATAAATTCGATAACGGATAAATGAGGGCGTGTTGGGAAAAACGCTTGGACACGTCGATTTGTATTTTTAACTGCGCATCTTTTTCAAGAAAAAAAAATTATATAGGGTGCGTCATGTGACAGCGGCCAATACCAACTTTCTTATTTTAAATACAAGCCCCTGTATATTATTAATTTTTTGGATTCTTCAGAAAATTCTAGACATAATTCATGTACAATGTTCTATACCTATCTTCAACTGTTTCGGAAATATTAAGTATTTTCAGATTTATTACAAAAATTAACATTAAAAATAGAAAATTATTTTATTTCACAAATTCGCTACATTGCATTCAATACTTATTTCCCATTCAGCTCTTGATAATGAGAAAGTAAACAAAAACCATTCCTGCGTTTCTTTTTACTGATATGAAATGAAACAAAAACAAAAACAGTTTTCTTTCTGTTCGTATAAAACTCGTAGCCTTAGCAACTTGTTGTCTGCCTGCATGACAGTAGTGATTAGTGTCAGTGCTATTGTCGTTTGAATTTCGTTAACTGTACGTAATAATATCAGAAAAATGGTTCATTTAACAGAAATGCACAAAATAACCATTCTACAAATGATTGGTTATGGAGATAACACACGGACACAGATGGAAGTGTCTCGCTTATTTCACGAAAAATTTCCAAATTTGCCGCCTGTATCCCAAGGAACAATTAGCAAAATAGAAAAGCAGTTTCGCGAGCTTGGTCATGTGAGACAGATAAAAAAAGTAGCTGCCAATGCAGTAAGTGATGATACGAAATTGGATATTACGCTTGAGTTTCAAGAAAACCCACATACTTCTGGTCGACAAGCAGCCCAACTATTCAACGTTAGCCACACAGCAATTTTTCGAACATTAAAGGAAAGTAAAATGCATCCCTATAAAATGATACCAACTCAGGAGCTCATGGAGGACGATTTCGATAGGAGAACGTATTTTTGTGAACAAATGATGGCAATGTTAGATAACAATGTGATCCAATTAGAAGATGTTTTGTTTTCTGATGAGAGCACATTTACACTTCACGGTCATGTTAATCGTCAAAATTGCCGCTATTGGTCTAATGAGAATCCTCATTGGATGAGAGAGGAACATACGCAATATCCTGAAAAAGTTAATGTTTGGGCAGGAATTGTTGGAAATCATATCGTAGGTCCCTTTTTCATTGATGGCAACTTGAATGGGGATAAATATTTAGAACTGCTCCAAAATAATGTCGTGCCAACTTTGACAAACTTATATCCAGATCCAGCAAACCCACAAGTTCCTGCCACTAAAATATGGTTTCAGCAAGATGGAGCACCGCCCCATTACCAAATCAATGTCCGGCAGTACCTGAACCAAATTTTTCCAAATCGGTGGATAGGGAGGCGCGGATCGATAGAATGGCCAGCACGATCTCCTGATCTGTCGCTATTAGACTACTTTTTGTGGGGATATGTCAAAAGTATTGTATACAAAACTAAGCCCCTCAACTTAGATGACTTAAAAAGACGAATCACGCTTGCGATTAGATCAGTCACGCCTGAGATGTTGAGTAATGTTAGAAGACATTTCTATACCAGATTAGCATGTTGCCAAGGTGTTCGTGGCGAGCATTTTGAACATTTACTACATTGACATTAATTTTTTTTTGTTTTTTTAAATTATTAAGAAATAATCAGTATTTCTTATTAGAATTTGTGAAATAAAATATTTTCTATTTTTAATGTTAATTTTTGTAATAAATCTGAAAATACTTAATATTTCCGAAACAGTTGAAGATAGGTATAGGACATTGTAGATGAATTATGTCTAGAATTTTCTGAAGAATCCAAAAAATTAATAATATACAGGGGCTTGTATTTAAAATAAGAAAGTTGGTATTGGCCACTGTCACATGACGCACCCTATATAATTTTTTTTTCTTGAAAAAGATGCGCAGTTAAAAATACAAATCGACGTGTCCAAGCGTTTTTCCCAACACGTCCTCATTTATCCGTTATCGAATTTATTCCATTTGGCTGTTCCACACTGTATGTGTTATTCTTTGACATTTGCAGCCAATATTCCAAAATCATAAAAACAAATTTTTTTACCAAGACCCTAGTGTATTATAAAATCTGAAAATTATTTGTTGTCACCCTTTGCAAAAGTGAAAATATGCATATGAAAATCGGGATAGCAATTAAGTCGTTTCCGCAATATGTATTATTTTTTGCCATCTGTAATCAATGTGCCAAAATGATAAAAACAGAAAACTATTACCAAGGCCCTAATGTATAAGAACTCATGCAAATTAGTTTTCGTCACCCCCTTTGTAAAAGTGAAACAAATGAATTTTAACATCAGGTTAGGTCAGGTTTTTCAAATGCCAAAATTAATATGAATATTTTTTTCTTGCCCTTCGCAATAGTGAAACAAATGCTTGTGAATAGTTAATAACATAATGTGTGTTTGTATTCCCATATTTGTGGAATCTTGTGTGTGCTTGGAACTTTGAAGTGTCGTCATTTTTGAATTCGTCGATTTTACACTCCGAGGCCACAATTTTATTTTCCCAAAACAAATTAATCCCCGAATATTATGCTCTCTTTCTCGTCGCTTTACAACCAGCTTGCAGCTACCCTTCGTTTTACCGGTTGTACTAGTTTCTAACTGATGCCAGTTGGAAGATTTATTTGGGTGAGAAACGATGTCAGAATTGAGGTTACGATTGGAGTTGCGGAGTTGCAGAGCTGTTGCGGACTGAAACTTATATGAAGGGTTTTGTCTTAAAATCAATCATAGATTAATTCCTTGAAGTTTCGGCACCATACTTAACACCATATATATATATATATATATATATATATATATATATATATATATATATATATATATATATATATATATATATATATATATATATATATATATATGTAACCTGCATATATTAAGTATGCTGGCGTTGTATATGTAGTAGGTATATGCAGCATATCTTGGGCCTTCTATGTTTTGGTACAAAATAAAGCTATAATCAAACCTTAACGCTGATGCGTTCATTTTAGCCTTCTATATTTTAGCAGTTGCTGCATAAATCAGTGTACAGTGAAAGTGGGTCCAGTAGCTAAATTTAAAGCAAACTGAACTATTATATATATTTGAGATCGTCAAAGTAGATATATTGTATTGGGGAATTTTTTTGAAACAGTCGTGTAAAAAAATCCTTTCAGAACGTTATTGACCCCAAAAAAAAACAGCAACATAAAAAATCGATTATGTGCGTATGTGCATTTATATATATATATATATATATATATATATAAATGCTTGTGAATTTATATATATATATATATATATATATATATATATATATATATATATATATATATATATATATACGCACATAATCGATTTTTTATGTTGCTATTTTTTTTGATTCTTATTAAGGTTGATGTTTTCGCTTATAACCGTGACGCAGAAGCCACACTCTGAAGACCTTTAAACCATCATATGGGTAGTCTAAGATTTGGCTTAGCAATATCGATAGTGGTAAGGACGTGTGCCTCTGGACCTAAAGTTCCTGGCTTCGATTCCCAGCAGAAGCGTCAAATTATTTTTCAGAACCTACATACTGTAAATTAAGATCGATCGAGGTTGTGACATTATGTTTGAGCTAGTTGAATGTCTGCACGTTTCGCTCTTTGGAGGTGGCGTTAAGTGGTCAGTCCCGTGTACCATGCGATGTTGAGCACGTTAAATATCTCTACCCAGGAAGGCGAGGGGCCAGGAAAATGTCCAGGATAGTTTCTTGGAGTTGTATTGCTTAGATTGATGCCCATACTTCTTTCTTTAGACGTAGTTAATACCGTTGCTTCATAGAACCTGCCATCTGACTACCTAACTGCAGTACTTTGTTTCCTTTTGTTTTTACTATTATGTTTTGTGAGACATATAAAGTAAATAGTATCAATAAAATGTAAGAGACGGAACATTTTGCTGAAAACAACTAATTTATACTTATACTTAAAAAATATTTTAAAGGTGTAATGATTTGTTTATAGTATAATAGATGAATCATCGGTAAACTGAGACAACAGAACCAGTGTAAACATAATAGAAAACAATTAGTAGATAAAAATAAAACACTGACCCTCTATGGCATAGTATTAACTGAGAAGCAGTAAAGACAATTCTAAACAAGGTTAGGAAAGACAGTTACTTGGAAAACTATTTTTTATAAGCGAATTAGAAGACCAAACAAATAAATGTACGTCATTATATCAGGGTATTGCGACTCTTGTACTTTCCATGACGTAATAGTGCAACAGAAAATTAGGGGAATTTCAGTTAAATTATTTACAGAAAACGCATAGTAACGATGATACTGTTATCTCAATGATTACAGTCTGAATTAGTTTTTGGCTGATCATATTTATATACTGTCATATATTTTAACACTTTCATTTTTATTAGCCAGATGTTTTACTATTTTTTAGTTATAAAGAATGCTTTTCAAAAACGTTAAAATTTACCATTCTATGCCTTAGAAGCTAAACTGATCGCCGCCTAATTACGATAAGAATTTAAGATAGAGTATATATATTACCAAACAAAAAATTGACACGAAAGTGCAAGAAAGATTTAAATATAACAAAATACATTTTACCTAGTTAGCAACAATTTTCATTAGCTTTTGCGACGGAGCTTGTAATTTGTCAACGTCGCATTCTAAGTTATGGCATCTTAGTTTCACACATCACCAGAATCCTCATATTTATGGCATCCACGATACACATAGTTGGAAAACCAATATTTGTGACCGCGATGCCATATTTAAAATCTTGTTGTTACTCCAACTGTATGAAGGGTAAGCTAACTGTGACCATATCTACGTACAACCCACACACCCTAGCTAGTTACTGCGTGCGTAGAATGGAAGATGCCACAAATTACGATCCCGCCATGGATAGCGCACAAAGGTTTGAAAACCTCTCTCTGTGTGCGTACGTGCGTGCGCGCGCGCGCGCGTGTGCGGGCGTGCGTGGGCGTGCGTGTATGCGAGGGTGCGTGCGTGCGTGTGTGTGTGTGCGTGTGTGTGTGTGTGTGTTTGTTTGTTTGTTTGTTTGTTTGTTTGTTTGTTTGTTTGTTTGTTTGTATTCCCATATTTGTGGAATCGTGTGTGTGCTTGGAACTTTGAAGTGCCGTCTTTTTTGAGTTATGGATTCTTACACTCCGAAGCCAGAATTTTTTTCTCGCAAAACAAATTAATTCCCCAATATTATGCCCTCTTTCTCGTCGCTTTACAACCAGCTTGCAGCTACGTTTGGTTTGTCCTATTGTACTAGTTTCAAACATATGCCAGTAGGAAGATTTATTTGGGTAAGAAACGATGCCAGAATTGAGGTTATGGTTGGAGTACACACACTAATATTTATGGTATCTTGTAGAGTCACTGATCAGAAGCGCCCCCTGCACAAAATAATTGCAGACAACGAGGGATCAGTGCTGCGTTGTCAGATATGGTTTCTACGGCATCGTCTCGATGGAAGATCGATAATTTCTAGGGTCGTTTATTCGTTTGCTCTTTGTATTTCGCTTCTTTCTAAAAATGTGTGTAGGTTTTATGGATGTGTGGTTGTGGACTTACATTAAATGTCGAATAAATTAATCAGAGATAGCTACACACCCATAATAAATGTTCATGACTAAAAATAAAAATCTGATTTTAACCATTCTTCAAGGAAACATTTAGGTTTGAATAAATTTAATTGATAAAATTTGAACTTCATTTGTGTCTAGATTATGAGTGCAAAAGCCTGGACGCAGCGAATTTTCATAGAACTGTTTTGAATGTTAAATATATATGTATGTTTTTAATGAAAGACGTCACATTTGGTGGATATTATAACCTTTATAGTAAAAACCATGTAGCATATTGCACCAAAATAGCTTTATTCTTTGAAACAGTACAACAATTTTCCCGAAAAAACTGGTTGGATTTTCCTGGCCAACGAACATATCAAAGCAATTTACACAAAAATTACTCTTGCCAAGATATGGATATTCACAAAAAGCTTTTTGACAGAAATCTAAAAAATGTTTCTTTCAACTATTCATGGAAATTTGAGTGGTGGAAGTGAAGTGGAAGTAAAGAAAACCATAAGAAAAAAAATCATATTTTCATGTCACAAGCTGTCAGAATATGTCTGTCACTAGGAAGTTTCGTTTAACATTTGTGAAAAAAATGTAATAACTACTTACATCTTATGAAAATGTAAACCTAGATAATCCTATAAAATTAATCATTTCTTACTTTTTTGTATCAAAGGTTATTTACATTCAATTTTTTTTTTCAGAAAATCTCTAAATAATCTCATCATCTGATCGGATGTTAGAATTTAAAAAAAACTCAAAATTTTCTTTTTTAAAGTGATTCCTACAAACAGAAATCAGTTTGGCTTTTTGCAAAATTTATTTACAGATAACATAATAGAATGTACCTTTAATTTGTCATAACTATTATACAAAAATAAATGTAACTGAAAAGTTATACGACTCTCTTAATAATAACACAAAATGTATGGGACTATTCCTTGATTTAAAAAAAGCATTTGATGCAGTCTCACATGATTTACTATTGATAAAATTGGAAAAAATTGGTATAGGAGGTCTTGCTCTCAACTTAAATCATACCTTTATGATAAAAAATAAAGATTCCGCAATAGGCCGACGTTAAGAAAAATGCGCACTAACTTACGTAATAATAAACCTATATCCTTCATCAAATAATATTTAAGTAATTGCTGCTAAACAAGCTTCAAGTGCTAGTTGTTTATAAATAATAAGTTTGGAAAAAGAAATTAGATGTTTTTTTTAGTTATAAATGAGATATTTCAGAAATATAACATATTGAGTATTTTATGCTAATAAGCCTACACTGAAATTTTATGTAGAATTAAAAAATTACATAATATACCAGATGTTATTTTCGAATAATTAAGAGGGTGTTAACTCGCTCACCATAAAGTTACACATTTAAAAATGTATAAAATTAAAGACTATAAATTTTCAACAACTTTGCTTTACTAGTTTGTGAACAAGCGCAGCATCTATGTAAATGCATAATTCCATTTTTAATCTTTATGTCTTCTCTAATTTGTGTAAAATCAACTACTTTGACGCTAATTGTATTAACAAACCTAAGACTTATTATTGCAAAAATATTCTGGATTTAGGAAAATGTTTTTTTACGTCGGTCTATTTCCGCGGCTATGGCCAATCACCAACGCCAGGGCGCACTTTCACCTCACTATCCTGTAAATTTTGCCGAATTACTTAATTTTTGTGAGGAAGATATGAATCTTTAGCGTGACCAGCATTGCATGGTACATGGGACTGCCACCTTAACGCCGGCACTTAAGGGCTGAACGTGCAGATGTTCAACTTGCTCAAACACGATGCCACAACCTCGGTTTATGTTAATTTACAGTATGTACTGAAAAATAATTTGACATTTCTACTGGGAATTGAACCAGGGAGCCTTGGGTCCAGAGGCATACGTTCTTAGCCCTTGATCACAGAGGCTGCTAACTAGGTAAAATGTATTTTGTTAGATTTAAATCGTTTTTGCATTTTCGTGTCCATTTTTATGTAGAAGGAATTGGTTTTTTATTTGGTAACATACTTAGTGTATCTTAAATTCTTATCTTAATTAGGCGGCGATCAGTGTAGCTTCTAAGACATAGAATAGTAAATTTTAACGTTTTTGAAAAGCATTATTTATAACTTTATAACTAAAAAATGGTAAAACAGCGGGCTAATAAAATTGAAAATGTTAAAATATATGACAGTATAGCTGGCGTATTTCCTTTACTCGACATTTCACATAAGGTTTTTTTTTCAGTAAATTACCTTTAATGCAAGAAATCGCTATAGTAGAGCCCGTTCACAAATCACTTTAATATTATTACCTCGTATAGCTGACAGTAAATATTAAATATTTCTGTGAATGGACTGCACACAATATTGTAGTTAATTAGCTTGGGTAATGTCAATTGTCAGTGACATATCATCACTCATATTAATTGCGTCAGTGGTAATCTTAGGTCGTTAAAATTTAAAAAACTTTGGGCGCAGCAAGTGCGTTATGGCAGTGAATTTCATAAGAATGTTTTAAAATAGCAAATATCTGTGTTTTTTAAGAAAGCAGGCATCAAATTTGGTTACCAGTATAACCTATATAGTAGAAACAATGTGCAATGTTTCATCAAAAAGCTTTATTGTTTGAAAATGTACAAAAATTGAGCTGATCAAATTTGAAACATTTAATGAAAATTCGCTACCATAACGCACTTGCTGCGTCCCGAAATTCTGCTCTTACAAACCTGCATTATATTTCGATGGAAAATGCAATAACATAAGGCGTGTTAGATTTAAAAAAAAGAAAATGTGTATTACAAACGACTTATCAACGAGTTATGGGCCACCTGTGATTGTCGAAATATTTTTTATGAAGTAGCTCAAGACACCCTATAATTAATGTATACATTTTTTTCGTATCTTGTATAATAACGGATCTATTGAGCTTTTTTGATTTTTTACGAAAATTCGACAAATATTATACACCATTAAACGATAAACTTCATAGCTAAGACTACTTCTAAAGCATCAGAGAAAGGGTCTATTTGTAATGAATTTTCTGGAAATATTTTAGTAAAATGAAGGACAGTGATGGCTGAAGCAAAGACTTCAGGATTTTCAAAACATTCTTCTCGAGACATTTTCTTTCCATAGCCCGTAATAGTTTCAAGTTCCTTGCCTAAATGTTGCCAATTTTGGCGTTTTAAATCGCGAGTGTGACGTTTTGAGGAAAACTTCAATTTATCTTTCTTTAAATGCTTCTAACTTTTTTGTCTTTCAACTTACAGAGCTAAATTTTGGTCGGTAATTTACCAATAATGATATAAACCTGCGTGCCGATTTTTTTCGAAAGGAGACACAAAATTTTCCGGGAAAACCTGGGCCGATTTTCCTGGCTAACGAATCTATCCAAGCCACTTGCAAAAGGAAGGTATTCACCAAAATTAATTTAATCAATCATTTATTTTTTGAGTTATCGGTGTTATATATATATATATATATATATATATATATATATATATATATATATATATATATATATATATATATATACATATATATATATATATATATATATATATATATATATATATATATATATATATATATATATATATATATATATATATGTTTCAAGCTTATTAGCCATCATCAGTACGGTATAGCTTCGAAACACCTGTATGCGGTTGTCTCCTTGCGGCTTTGCCCTTAACCCTTTTTCCTTGTATAGTACAGAAATGCCATGTTATAGATCCTGTTATAGTTAGTATATATATATATATATATATATATATATATATATATATATATATATATATATATATATATATATATATATATATATATATATATATATATATATGTTGTATTTATTTCCCTGCGCTTGATTTATCCATTGCATATTCTTACGTTTGCTTAATTAAACTTTCTCTAAAAGCGAAATGAACGCACCATTTTAGACATTTCACAATAGTATTTGATATGTTGACTTTATTTGATGTCACATATGTTATCACGACATATTTTAGAAGCTAAAAAAATTATCGCCTCTCAAAATAAGTAATGTTGCAGAAGACTTAGTTTTTGTTATTGGTGTTTCACACGTTTTCCTAGACGACTAAGAGTTATTTAGTAAAACAATATCAAAAACAATTAATTGATATTCATTTAGAAACAAGAATTTTTGAAATCGGTCAATTAATAACGATATCACGAGTTCAAGTTATCTATTTTGTCGCTGAGTTTTGACTAGAACTGCATTTTAGGCTGAACATGGACACTCGCTATATGTCTTAACTATTTCTATCTAGTAACTATAGTTGGTACTTATAAAGACAGTGACTTACCATGTACATTTAATGGTCAATAAAGTCTATATATATATATATATATATATATATATATATATATATATATATATATATATATATATATATATATATATATATATATATATATATCAGCAGAAATGCAATGTGTTGTAAGTCTTTAATTTTTTTATGTAATAAAGATTTTATTCTAATTAACATTGTCTTAAGTCATTTTTTATAGTTTTACAAGAAATATATATTATGTATAAATACACCTATACCTATATTCAGTATCAGTTTGTAACTTGAAATAAATTCAGTTAATCAAATAGTTTCCTTTTTTCAAAAATGTTGTATTCATTTCCCTGCGCTTGATTTATCCATTGCATATTCTTACGTTTGCTTAATTAAACTTTCTCTAAAATCGAAATGAACGCACCATTTTAGATATTCCTTTTTTCACAATAGTATTTGATATGTTGACTTTATTTTACCACAAATTTTAGAAGCTAAAAAAATTCTCGCCTCTCAAAATAAGTAATGCTGCAGAAGACTTCGTTTTTGTTATTGGTGTTTCACACGTTTTCCTAGACGACTAAGAGTTATTTAGTAAAACAATATCAAAAACAATTAATTGGTATTCATTTAGAAAAAATAATTTTTGAAATCGGTCAAAAAATATCATTGTGGCGGTGGTTCGGACCGCAGTGTTTCCGTCAACACTACTATATGTTTTTGCATTTGACAGCTGAACGTTGCGTTACGTTATGCGACAGCCAGCTGTCAAGAAATACCGCATATAAGATACACCAGGCGATCTCTCTCTCTCTCTCTCTCTCCTCGCTACCAACCGCTGCAGTGAACTGCTATGTACTCGTGTACTGTTGTAATTGTTATTAAAGTGTATTATAGTTAAATGTACCGTATAGTTTATTCAGTTAATGAAGTAATAAAGTTATATTAAATGTTTACGTATGGATTTAATATCAACAAGTGCAATTAACATCCATATTGGTGACCCCGTGCCGCAAGCCGAAGATGCCCAGCCTGATGTTCCAGCCGACGTCGCCTAACTTCCACGCACGTGCTCATGCCTACAGAAAACGAATATCTAAACAGGTCAGTCCTTTCTAATTTAAAAATTATTTGATTTTTTTCACAATGGTCGAAGATTCTTCAAGCAGCAATATCACGGCAAGGGTTGCAATAAAATTACCTCCTATATGGAGACGTAACGTGAAAATCTGGCAAATGCAGGTTGACGCCCAGTTCGATATATCGCAGATCAGTTCTGTAAAGACAAAATTCAGTCATGTACTCGCTATACTCGATCCTGATGCCGCAGAGTCAATTTCAGATTTTTTAACCCAACCGTTATCATCAACCCACTATTCAGATCTAATGAAACGTGTTTTATTAGAATTTGAAGAGTCCGATAGTCGCAAAATAAATAAACTATTAACAGAATTAGAATTTGGCGACAGAAAACCATCGCAACTTTTACGCGAAATGAAGTTTTTAGCCGGTAGTCAGATTGGAGAGGATTTCTTTAAAATTTTATTTCTACAACGTTTACCAGTCAACGTTCGTTCAATTTTGGCTTCGAGCAACGATTCTCTAGAAAATTTGTCGGTTATAGCAGACAAAATCGTAGAATATTCCGGAGATAAATACAACGTGGCTGAAATTCACGCGAGCCCGACAAGCTAGCCAAGTTAGAAGCCCAATTAGAGAAGCTAACAGCATCAGTCAACGAATTGCGAACGCGTTCCCGATCTACCTCCCGAGAAAGACCCAAGCTTTCTCGAAATTCCATAATAAACACAAATTCTTCAACCTCCACGTGTTGGTATCATGAACGATTTGGCAACAAGGCCAAACGTTGCATCCAACCTTGCAATTTTAAAGCAAAACATGTGTCGGAAAACTAATACGGCACTCCCTCCACGCGGCAGGAGACGAGAGCCACCTAACACGCGGCCTTTTTATTTAGATAGACGTTCCAATATGAAATTTCTAATCGACTCTGGAGCGGATATTTCAGTTATTCCACCTACAGTGAAGTTCTCGTTCCCGTTCAAACTAGACGCCATGGACGTAGAGTTCGATTTCCACGAAGATACTTGAACTAATAGCGTTGCCACTGAGAGGGGAGTATGTGGCGGTGGTTCAGACCGCACTGTTTCCGTCAACACTACTCTATGTTTTTGCATTTGACAGCTAAACGTTGCGTTACGTTATGCGACAGCCAGCTGTCAAGAAATACGCATATACGTTACACCAGGCGATCTCTCTCTCTCCTCGCTACCAACCGCTGCAGTGAACTGCTATGTACTCGTGTACTGTTGTAATTGTTATTAAAGTGTATTATAGTTAAATGTATCGTATAGTTTATTGAGTTAGTGAAGTAATAAAGTTATATTAAATGTTTACGTATGGATTTAATATCAACAAGTGCAATTAACATCCATAAACATTATCACGAGTTCAAGTTATCTATTTTCTCGCTGAGTTTTGACTAGAACTGCATTTTAGGCTAAACACGGACACAGATTCTGCTCTGTCTTAACTATCTCTATCTAGTAACTATAGTCGGTACTTATAAAGACAGTGACTTACCATGTACATTTAATGATCAGTAAAGTCTATATATCTATCTATCAGCAGAAATGAAATGTGTTGTAAGTCTTTAATTTGTTTATGCAATAAAGATTTTATTCTAATTAACATTGTCTTAAGTCATTTTTTACAGTTTTACAAGAGATATATATTATGTATAAATACACCTATACCTATATTCGGTATTAGTTTGTAACTTGAAATAAATTCAGTTAATCAAATACAGTTTCTTTTTTCAAAAATGCTTGGACACATTGGTTAGTATTTCAAGTTGCAGTCTTTTAAAAAAATCTATACAGTATGTACCATATTTGAAAAATAACTTCATCGATAATTTCTTTAAATCAACCCTACGTTTTTGTTGACTATTTTTAAAGTTCTTACATGTGAAGTTGTATAAAACCAGCAGATTAAAAAAATGTATTCATTGATAACTACACAATTTTTTTTCATGCTTTCAACTCAAGATTTATAATAAAAACTTGAAATTTTGTGGTTTTGTATCGCTTGATGTGTACTTTAAAAATAGTCAACAAAAAGCTAAGGTTGTCATTTACAAAAATTATCAATGACATTTGACACAAATTGTATAATACATTTTTGAAAAGATTGTAACTGAGAATATTATCAGACTCCGAGCATTTTTGAAAAAAAGCTGAAGTAGATTAATTGGAATTATCCCAAGCTACAAACTTGCAGTGTATATATAATATATACAATTGCAGATAAGTTGCAAATGTGTGTTTAAATTTTACAACTTTGCTAGGCCGTTTTAAAATTGAAGCTTGCTGTAAGGTAACATGTGTAAGTATAAAGAAAGTTTGTAACAGCACACTACAGTAAACTTGCAGTAAAGTTACAAAAGAAACACTTACATATGTAAAGTCACTGGGGGGAAGATTTGCCATTTGCAACAAACTTGCAGGAGGCTTTCTGTAAGCAATCTATCAAACTTGCACTTGCTTTGGAAAAGATTCTGCAATGTTAATGCAATATTACCTTGCTCAGTGGGCCTGTTCGTCAATTTATTCTATTGTATTTATGTTCGACGTAATATTTATGTTGTGATTTATGTGAGATATTAATCTGTTTCAGTCAGTATTTTCGAAAGAGAGCACCTGTATATTATTTTGCTTAGTTGGGTTCAGGAAGTCGATTGTAAACAAAATTGGATTATGGTCAGAGTCTAGTTCAGGCAATGATTTTACTTCTGATAAGTTGTTTACATTTTTGTTGAGGACTATGTCAATTGTGGATGGAGATGAACCGTTTGTATGGAAGTGTGTGGCTTGGTTAGAATAATCTAGGGCTACGTTATTATTATTCGCAAAATTATTCAAAGTGTTCCCCCGTTGGCGTTATTACGATTGCAGTTCCAAATACCATGAGTGGCATTAAGGTTGCCAACAATAAGGACCTTCCTAGAAGTATTCATAAGTACCTGTAGTTCCGTTCTAGTGATGTTATTATTTGGGCTATTGTATGCCGCTATTATGTTAACACCATTTGAGTTTACAGCAGACCGTATCTAATGTTGTGATAGGCAGAGTTACTGACCGAAAACGTATGTTATTTTTAATGAGAATAGCAACATCACCTGAGTGGTGGCACTAGATAGGTCGTACCTGACTGTCGTATAACCCCGTACATTAAGTTTATCTGCTTGTTTAAGTTTTGTTTCATTTAAGAGCATTACATCAATTTGGTGACAGTGCAGAAAATTTTTCATTTGAAGCATTTTATTTTTTATGCTATTGGCATTCCAGGAGCAAACAATAAGTTTATAATTCATAAACGTTTAGGCTATTTATAAAGTTATAAAATATACTAAATTTGTCAATGCTATTAGTTGTGCTAGACAACCTATTGTTTAGATTCCGGACTGCCAGTAGCATATTGTTAACATCTATTATAGAATTAAGCTTACTAAATTCATTACCAAGTGCACGGAAGGCTTAAATACCTGGGTCGGTGGTCAACGGGTTCTGCGGGGCAGGTAGTTCCTTAGTGTGGCGAGCTGTCCAGGGGTTCCATTCAGGGATAGGTGCCAGTCTTAACGATGGGAATTCTTTAGCATTTTGTAAATTATACTAACTCGTTTCTTTTCGTTAGTTCTGCTAGCTCTGAATGTTTTGTTTTTCTCCAGTTTCTTTAAATATGCTCTACATATGATGCTGTTAGCTGGGTGGTTACCATTACAGTTACAGCAAGTTGCTGGTTGGTCTTTAGCTTTGTTGCACTGAGACGTTAAGTGATTGGCAGCACATTTTAGACATCTAGCTGGTGCACAGAAATTTCTGGTCGCGTGACCCCAGGTCTGACATTTATGACATTGCGTAATCATCTTATTGTTGCGATGTCTCTCCCATGTCACAGCTGTATTCGTAAGATATTTAACCCTTGATTGTAGTTGCTTTAAGGTTACTATGTTTTTTGTGACAACCAGGTAGAGAGGTCTCTTAGTGTTTTTCATTATGTTGCACTTACTTGCATCAATATTGTCATTAGTCCTCAACTCCTCAAGTATGATTTCCGGTTCAGGTGCTTGATCTAAACCGTATACCTCAATTGCATGTGGTTTTTCGCTTTTTAGAGTATATGTGTGAAAAGGCACATCACCCTGGTCTTCCAGGACCTTTCTACATATTTTCCATTCATTTGGGTCGTTAATGTATATGTTGGTGTTGTTATGTGTATACTTGATGTAGAAACCTTTTTTAATGTAATGTTGTATGAATTTTATTTTGTCATTATGTTGCGCGGGGTTCTTGCCATGCAATATTATACGAGGAGGTTTTTATGTTCTTAATTTTTTGTTTTTGTTCAAGTGCATATTATGTGGAGTGTCATTTGTATTGTTTTCAGTATTGGGTTCATACATCTCTTCATCGTTGGGCAAATCTTGATATTTATTATTGACGGGCACATTGTATGTGAAACCGTCGCTTTGTACCAGTCTTTTGTTGGGAACTGTAGTTGGATTCATTTCTAATTTTCCTTTCTGGGTAAACGGTAATTTAGGAAACTTTATAGACCTGCTTTGGTCCATGTGCTAAGTTAAGTTAGAAGTTTGGTTTTCAGTTACAGATGAGTTACCTTTATCCCCCTCTGTTTGAGTTTTCATTTCGTTATTAATTTCTTGTATTTACAAGGACTTATCACAGTTGTTAAGTTTGGTGGACGGTGGCACGCGTCCACCCACAGAATTATCACTTACACTATCACTATTCACTGTTTGCTCAGACGAGGCACGACCCCTCTATACAAAAGCTCAAGAACGAATGAACCACCTAGGCTCTCAGACTATAGCTCAGATCGTTATTTTATTGATCATGTTTGACCAAGTTAGTGTTTTCTCCAAATAAATGACTAGTTCAAAAACTTAAATATATCTATTTTATTTATTAATATTTTTATTGCACAAATTTAAATTCATATTTTTTGAGTTTATAAAATGTAATTTAAAGAACATTTGTTTGAATGTCATACACTTTTAATTACAATAATTAATGTGACACTTTTCAAACTTGCTTTCTGTACAATCATACATATAAGGTAGGTACAAATACAATAATTAGAGAAAAATTTCATTTACAACAATTCTAGAAGTTTTAAAAAGAAAAACAAAACTAGTTGTCACTTATTTGGCCTTATAACGTCCCCCTGTTAGGATATTTTTTAATGCACTTAATCTCTTATTTTATTAGAAGTTCCTTAATTCTTACTTCATTTTTAAGTATATTACTTCTTACAGATAAAATTTCTTGTTCTATTTTCTTAATGTCTTGTTGTAATATTTCCAAATGAGTCAGTAAAGGCTTATTGGCCTCTTCGCCTATCCTAAAACACAAAACAATATCAATAATAACATAATTATAT
This sequence comes from Tillus elongatus, assembly GCA_964006375.1. Taxonomy (NCBI): domain Eukaryota; kingdom Metazoa; phylum Arthropoda; class Insecta; order Coleoptera; family Cleridae; genus Tillus; species Tillus elongatus. Next base: position 98,584,273 of record OZ023264.1, on the reverse strand, counting down.
GTATAATCCATCTTAGGTTATGTACCTAGCAGTCGCAAAATTACATTTATAAGTTCTCAACTTATTTGTCAAATGTTACAATGGATATAATCTATTCAATAAATATTACTATTACTAGCAGATATGTATTCTATATGAAGAAAGTATTAGACTTTTATATACATTTTTTTAAAGTAGGTACCCCTAATTTAACTGGACACTACTAATCCTAATGGACATGGGTGAGGATAAGAAAATTTCTCCCGGTTCCTGCTGTACATACAAGTATCCAGCAGCAGGAGTTTGCTGTTGTCAAAAAACAACCATTTCAGCAAGCTTGCTTTGCTCCAACGGTGAAAAATTACAGATGTATTTTTGTATGTAATTTGGGAAATTTTCACGACAAAGGCTAAAATTTGTAAAAAGGGTTTTTGGAAAGCCAATCGGCATTCTGTTCTTATTGTTTATAAGATCTGGAAGATGTTATCGCACTAGGTTGACTAGTATAGATACTTAGATTTAGACCCTGTACTTTTATTTTAATGAACGACTGAACCAAGGTTAGCTTACCAGCTTACTTAATCGTAACATTTTGACTTCAAAAATCAACTGATGCTTTGTATCTCGTTAATTTTGGGGCATATGTTGATGTAAATGGTTTTTTTCAATTGATGGACAGCTTCACCAGCTCTGATCACCAGGAGGATGAATAATAAAATAGTATGAGATGGGGCCATTTTATTTCTAAAAAATTTCGCTGCCTGGGACATGAATCCGATATTTTCGAAACAAACTTTGTATACAATAATTATTTGTTACAGGCTTATTTTTTATATTTATATTTGCTTATTTTCTAAATTAGTTTTATTTACTTTTTTCATATGATGGTAAAATTATGAACCATCTATGTTCAGAATGATTGACCAGGTTGATTCGAATTTTGCAAACATAGTTTGTAAGTTTAGATAATATACACGTGTTTCATTACTGACAGAACACACTATAATAATTGTAGATCGCTGATACCAAAATAAAATAATTAATTGAAACATCACATTTGCATCGCAACTGCTCCCTCTGAATTGGGTACCAGGTGTTAGATTTTTTATTTCATATTAGTTTTTTGCAATAACGTAAGACACACCAGACCTATAATAAACTCAAATTTTTAAAAAGCCTGTTTGTGAGAGCGAGAAACTACAATATAATTCTTGTTTTTAGCAAATTTTTCGTTTCACGAAAAATTCACTAATGGGGAAGTCTGTGTTTATATATATATATATATATATATATATATATATATATATATATATATATATATATATATATATATATATATATATATATATATATATATCAGCATGACAGCGACCTCACGCGGTCACAGAGTTCAATTAGAAACCTCATCATGATCAATCCTAGTTTATAAGTAGCAGTTAAGTTAGATTTATATTCATTATTTACTTGTCCACGATCAACAACATTCATAGTTTGTTAGTTGTGACTTGTAATTAATCACTTCGTTGTTTAATTGTACTTTTTGGTTTTAAATATATTTATTTTTTATCATAAAGCCAAAAGGGCCTTATTTAACTGGCGCTGCGAAGCGTATCCCGTAACGACGTTTTGGCAACCTAAAAGTAGCAAAATTGTCGGTCGTTTTTAAACGTTTTTGTTGTAAGAACCATCCAAGAAGAAAGAGCAAGGACGTTGGAAAAAAAGCCATAGATGACCAACAAAGCAGTTTTCCTTCTGTAAGTTGATCAATTTTTCATTTCATATGCAATTGTATCTTTTATGTATTTGCAAATTTCATTTTTCGTAAATACAAATTATTTTTAGTATTCACAAAGTTGTTCTTTGGCAATACTTCTATTTAAGGCATCATATAAATCCCTTTTTCATAAATGCCCTATAATTGTTTATTGATAGTATCACAAAGCTATTTTTCTTTCGTGATACCTATTATAATTAATATTTTATTAATAGCATTAACATAATTTTCTTTTAATTCATTAAATACAAGCCTTATTTTTCGAACAATTATTGATATTATAAGGTACTTTTCATAGTACATATTATAATTAAAAGGCATTTTATTGTATTTTCAAATTTAATTTTTCGAAAATACACGAAATAAACGAGCAGAATTAGTTTTATACCTTTTTGCAAATGCAAAACGTTTTGTTTTAAAATAAGAAAATTCGCTAAAGAAGTTAATATTACAGCGTGAGAACTCAGTTAGTTATAATAAATCACAAATCCTTAGAATCAACAAATTCTACTGCCTGCGTTTTAAACCACGTTCATTTTCGTTGTAAGTGAAACTGATGACTAAATCAAAAACCTTATAGACGCGATATTATACAAGATTCAATTTCAACAGAATTGTATGATATCCGTTGTAATTAGATAAAACTTGCAATACACATTATAACAAGCAAGCATTGTTAGCGTAGAAATTAAAACATTTAGTACAAGTAGAATACATTTTTATCGTATATTTATCCAGTGTAATTAAAACGCTTTAGAAAAAACAATTTCAACAGAAATATTTTGAAGCATAAAGAATTTATACAGTTATAATATTTTGCACCGCATTAATTAATCTTTTAGTTATAAATTATTGATTACTTTAGAGTTAAACATTCATTTTTAAGATTGATTATTATTCTATTAATTACAAATTTTATCCACTCATTATAAAAAAAATATATACCCTTATTACCCTGTAATTCATATTTAAAAAGAAAATCTCCTTTATATCTATTAATACATTGCATGAGCTTTCGTGAAAGGTCTCCCATAAGATTTACCCGAATTCCAGAAACAATCTTGCCAAATTTAACCCCAGATTCGCTCATTTCTAATTCATCAGAAACCCCTAATTTCCAAAACATGTCAGAGGCATCAATCACCCAAATCTGTCAAGCTTCGGCCATGACTCCTGAGTACAATGGCGGACAAAAACAATTAGCATATTTTCTGAATCAATGCCGCACTTATATCCTATGTTACAAAAGAAAAGGCGACACACCCGACGACCTACATTGTAACCAAATGATTATTGAATTCATTAAGGCCAAAATCACAGGTGAAGCCCGAGATATACTTATGAAACTAAACGACATTACTTGGCAAAATATTGAAAATGCCCTTAAGGCCAAATATACAGACCCTAGATCAGAAAACTATTTAAAAATATTTACGAACTAGCTACATGCGTAAAACTCAGACTGCTACTGATTTTTACAACACTATACAAGACAAATTAAAAATGTTAAACGAACATATTTCCCTACAAGCCCTAGACGATATTATAAAAACCTACAAAAAACAGCAATACGAAACAGCAGCTGTTACTTCTTTCAAAATTGGAATAGCCGAACCATATCACAGTCACTTGCGTTTACTAAACATCCCTAATTTAAAAACAACGCTGCTCGAATGCCATCGCATTGATAACGAGCAGATGCAAGTAAATTTCTTAAAAGTCATGAAAGGCAAAGATGAATCTCATTTCCGTCAAAACGACAAATATCCTCAGCAACAAAAACCACACATAATTAATAGGAAGGTAAACGACTTCTACCCCACTTTCCGGAAAATACCTCAACAAAATTATAACCATCAGCCCAATTTCCAGAGAATACCCCAACAAAATTATAACCAACAACCAACGTTTCGACAATCCTTTCCAAGCCGACCTATCCCAAACTTAAGACCAATTCCACAACAAAGAAATTACCCCACTAATTCACAAGTCTTCGGAAGAAGAATTAATCAGGCAACCCCTATGTCAATTTCTGCTAACCTAACAAACAATCGCCCTCGTACAATTCACCCCATTCCTCAAGTAAAAAACAACCAAACTTGTCAATATTTATACCAGGATGATAATGATTATCAACCTGATGAGGACTTCTATAATGAGGAACTCGATGAACCAGAGGAACCGTATAGTGAAAACCAGGATTTTCACGATACAGCCTCGGAAACACTATAAAACTTGACTTAAATAATATTGCCATGCAACCCAAACTACCCTTCTTCTGTCCTACAAATACTCATTGACAGTGGTGCGTCTGATAGCATCATGAATCCAGGTCCGGATTACGAATTTTTCAGCGAATATCTCTATCAAAAACCCTTTGCCATGAAATCCGTTGGCAAAATTTCCAGAGGTATTAATAACATTCAGTTCCCTATATTGCAAGAATATGGCATTAAATTCCCCTTCGATTTTCATGTCATGCAATGGCATGATCGTTTTGACGCCTTGATCGGTTCAGCTCGCTTCCAGAAATTGAGAGCACGTGTAAACTACGAGACACAAACTATAACGTTAGGCAAGACAGAGATCCCTTTCTATTTCGGGCTTAATCCTCAAAATTTTAAGCACTTCAAACAAATATGCGTAAATAGTATCAGAATTCCTGTTAACGTAGAAAATGGAACCGTTCTGAATCCCCAACTATCCGACAACACTGTAACTGAAGAAGAACCTATATCAACTTCTCATTCTAGCATTTGCACAATTCCCATTACAAAAAATACATCTGACAACGTCGAAGTTTACTTCAACGAACGAATTAAGGTCACTCCTTTACAAAACTATTACGAACTGAACGAAACAATAAAACAAAACCAACCTAACATTTTAAAACAATTAAGAGTAGAGCATCTCAACGCCGAAGAAAAATCAAGATTATTTTCTTTATGCGACAAATACAAAAATATATTTTACCATGTAAACAGTGACCTTACGTTCACCATGTTAAACATGACATACGAACGAAAGATGACGAACCAGTACATATCAAATCCTATCGATACCCCTACAATCTCAAAGTAGAGATTCAAAAACAAATAAAACAGCTATTAGATAATAAAATTATCAGACCATCTATATCACCATATTCATCTCCTGTATGGATCGTGCCTAAACGCATGGATCAATTAGGAAAACGTAAATGGCGTTTAGTTATCGACTACCGAAAGCTGAACGAGAAAACCATTAACGACAAATATCCCTTACCTCGAATAGATGAGATACTCGATAGTCTAGGCAAGTGCATGTACTTCACTACACTTGAATTGGGCCAAGGTTTTCACCAAATTGAATTAGGTGAAAGCAGCATAGAGAAAACTGCCTTTAGCGTTAATAATGGGCACTACGAGCATGTGCGCATCCCCTTTGGGTTGCGTAATTCTCCGAGCACATTCCCGCGCGTAATGGATAATGTCCTTAGGGAATTCCTTTATAAATCATGTTTTGTATACATGGATGACATCGTCATTTTTTCTAAGTCCTTACAAGAACATTTGCTACATCTAAAACATATATTCTCAAAATTACAGGAAGTTAACCTCAAAGTCCAACTAGACAAATCCGAATTTCTTCGTAAGGAAGTCGAGTTTCTTGGGCATGGACCCATGGAATCCGTCTTAACCCTAATAAAAGCAAAGCTATAAAGAACTATCCAATACCAAAATCCCAAAAGGAAATAAAGTCATTCCTCGGATTGATAGGCTACTATCGCCGCTTCATTAAAAATTTCGCAAAAATCCTCTTCCCCTTAACCAAATGCTTTAAGAGAGACTTTAAAATTGACATTAAGGATACAGAGTACGTAAATGCCTTCAGACAAGCCAAAGACCTTATTACAAATTCATCTATACTGACGTATCCAGACTTTACAAAAACTTTTCACCTGACTACCGACGCTAGTAATATCGCTATAGGAGGCGTTTTGTCACAAAACGACAAGCCCATAGCCTACTATAGCCGCACACTAAATTCCGCTGAAAGGAACTACTCAACAATTGAGAAGGAACTCCTTTCAATAGTCGAAAACACTAAGCACTTTATTAGGCCTTACCTTTTTGGAAATAAATTTACGATCGAAACCGATCATAAACTACTTGTATGGTTATTTTCTATTAAAGAACCAAATTCACGTTTAGTAAAATGGCGTTTGAAATTATAAGAGTTCGACTACGAAATTAAATATAAAAGAGGTAAAGAAAACGTAGTAGCTGATGCTTTATCTCGTGTCGAAATCAACGCAGTTTAGGGCGACGATGATCTGGCATCAATTTTCTAGATAATCTAGATCTATCAGAGCTTAGAGTATTAAACGACAACGATCTTAAAGATTTAGGTATTAACACTCAGGAAGACGAACGGAATTCTGACTCACAAACACAACACACTTCTGCAGAAAACCCCGTCTTTACTATGCCCATTTCTGAAAACCCTTTAAATCACTTCAAATATCAGATAATTATGTATTATGGACCGCATAACGAAATAAAGACAGACAACTTATTTAAAAACAAATGCTACAGAGTGTACATCCAAAGACAACACAAACTACACGTAACGAAAACTACTGAACAAAAAGGAACAATACAAGACTATCACGAACAAAACCATAACGGCATTAACGAGACGTACGCACAACTAAAAACAAAATTTTATTGGCCTTGCACGAAAATTCAAATTAACGACTTTATTAATAAATGCGACGTATGCCTTCAGGCAAAATAAGATCGTAACCCTTACCAACCCCCGTTCCAAGGACCACTGATTGCTTCTAGACCCTTCGAAGTTATACACCTCGACGTATTCAGCTTTGATAACTGCAAATTCTTAACCATCGTCGATCTATTTAGTAAATATGCCCAAGCATATTACATTATCGATGCTACTGCCCAGACCATCGTTAACAAACTACGTCACTTCTTCTCTTACCACAACTACCCTTCCAAAATGGTCTCGGACCCTGGCCGCGAATTCGAAAATGCTGTACTCAAAGAGTTCTGTTCCATATTTAAAATCAATTTACACATTACTACCCCTCAAAATCCAAATTCAAATTCTCACGTAGAACGTTTACATTCGACATTATTAGAAAAAATACGTGTACTAAAAATTCACAACCCAAAAGAAAGCCTCATGATCACTGCCGTATTGATATACAATCAATCAATACATTCTTAGACAGGTCACTTTCCTTTCAAACTACTCTACGGCCCATATGATGACATACCACCGATCGATCCTCATCAAACAGTTTTTGAGGAATATAACAATAGACGCTTAAAAGATAAACTTCCATTTTACAAGTCTATGAAAAGCAAAAGCATAAAGCAACAGAACGTCTCGAGAAAATCAACGAAACTCGAGAACAAAATATCCAAATTAATGATGAAAACGTTGCAGTAAGAGTACCACCAATCCGAAAGGCAGATCCCCTTTATAAAATTCATTCCGACCCTATAAAACTACCACGCAATAAAATACTTCTTCCCCATTCGAGAAAATAAACGGCTCATTTAAATAAAACCAAAAGAACAAAAAAGAAATTTCCTTCTTTACAGCCTGCTGTGCCTATGTCTGAGGACATCCCTATTCCTTCAACTTCAACCCATCAAAACTAACGGCTATTTCAAAGAATATGTTGGAATCGCCAAAATCCTAAATCACTACCATAGATTTTATTTTTATCTTAAGAGGGGGGGTCAATAAAATGCTTAAAATACACTATATTTGTAGCTTGTTGAACTGTCCCAATTAAAGCCTTAGATTTTTGTAAGCAAATATCCCGTTTATAACGAAAATACAACGTTTTTGCCAAACCATGATTTGACAATTTTTTGTCACAGAATTAGCTCAAAATCACTCTTTGCCTAGATTAGGTATCCAAGAATAAGTTTCTTAAATTTCAGTTCTTTTGGATTCCAAATAAAAACGTAATGCAAAGTGAAATGTAAAATATGACATACCATAATTATTTAGTCAATATGTCTTGTCAAACTAGCGCGTTTCGGCACCATCCGTAGACCAGCTATTTTCTAAAAGATGGCGCACTAAAAATGTGGTTCCACGAACGCATTTCATATTCATTCATAAATTGTCAAATCATCTTTAAGGTTACATGCCATTAGTGACATGTGAATGTTATCTAAGACCGAAACAGTCTACACTCGAATATGTTTCAGCGATCGGCGAAATAAATCAATCAATTCTGCAATTTGCTATTTAGCTAGCCACTTACATTTAATTTCCGATACCAATTTCCTGACGGTAAGGTGCCGTATGTGTAAATACAATGTAAAGAATTCGTTTATTACGAAGCGTCGGTAGCTCATTGGAAGAGTACTTTGCCTTATTGAAGTTTGAAGTTTGACTTTGCCTGTCAAGCGGACGATGCTGGTTCGAGTCCGGCCCGGTCCGTTTATCCTTTTAGTGAATTTTTATTAGGAAAAATTAACTAAATTCAAATAGAGAGGTATCTATGGTAAGATTTGACAAATATTTTTTCAAATGACCGCGAAATAGGACCCATAGGACAAATATCCTGGGTCAGTTTCAATTTTTATATGTTTATATAAATATAATATAAATAAAAATTTTAAGTTTTCTTTCGAAAAAAATGTTTATCTCCCAAAATTACAAAGATATTTTGATGAAATTTATGTGAATATGTTGTCTTGGTAAAGGCCTTACCACGTGCCAAAATTCAACCTTCTAGGTTTATAGAAAATTGAGTTATTCAAATTTGAAGCATTTAATGAAAATTGATTACCATAACGCACTTGCTGCGTCCAGACTTTTTTTGCTTCCGCGACTTAAGCGGTTTGACCTTTGCTTTTTTTAGATTTAAAAATGGTTAATCTTGCTGGTGCGTATGGATGCAGTAATGAATATAATTCACAAAAACTAATTTCTTTTGTGCAAGTAAAAGATATTTAACGGTAATTATGCAGATGATCGGCATACGTGATTTTTGAAAAATCTTTCACTAAACATGCTTAAAAGACTCAATGTGTGTGCATAAGCAACAAGAGATATGCTGTGGAATCAACCCCTCCAAAAGTTGCGGGACCTGGAGTGAATAGGGATGCTGGGCGGAGAATGAAATATAAAGGAAAAATCAGTAAAAACAACTTAGTTCGACCTCTATAAGCAGCCTTTTCACTTTTTGTATAAACACTTTCTCCTAAACATGTTTTTCCCCTGCACCACGTATATTTGCTCCTAGTCCCCCGCAGCTTTTTGGGGATTGAAGGGACACCATTTTTCATGTTTATGCACTAAACACTCTACGAAGCAGACCTGAACGACCTAACCTGACCTGACCTGATCCGGATCCTGACCTGACCCGGATCCTTACCTAACCAATACCTAACCCTGGACTGACAAAAAAACGTAGAAGAAAACCGAAAAGCAGCAAAATATGCATTTAAAAAAAATTCTTATGATTTAAAATATTTTTGATACCGCTAGCTATTCATCGAGACAGTATCAATGGGCTCTATCCTGAATCTATATAAGCTACACAAACAAATTTTGTTAAAAAATAAAAAACTATTGTGAAAAAGCAAAAGCGACTACTTAAAAACTCAAAGACGCAGCAAGTGCGTTATGGTAGTGAATTTTCATATAAATGATCTGGCACCAAATATTTTATTATAACTTTTTTTTCTTGCAACATAGAAATCTAAATTTTTGTGTATAGTTTACTTTTTATATCGTAAATCTACCTACCAAATTTGGTTATCAGAGCTTTTTTATTTTTTGAGATAAAAATTTTTTTCGAATGAAAACTCAAAATTTTCCCGGAAAACCTGGTCCGATTTTCCTGACTAACGAACTTATCCAAGCCACTTACAAAAGGAAGGTACATGCCAAATTTTATCAAAATCGGGCTATTATTTTTTGAGATATATATATATATATATATATATATATATATATATATATATATATATATATATATATATATATATATATATATATATATATATATATATATATATATAAACATATAAAAATTGAAACTGACACCGGATATGGGTTCTAGGGGTCCTAGTTCGCGCTCATTTGCAAAAATTTTTTCAAAATTCAAAAGTCGGGATCTCCTCATTAGTGAATTTTTTCTACGAAAATTCACTAAAATAAATCCCTATAATTATAAAGATGTGTTATACTGCTAAGAACTACATATTTTTTGAGACATTTGGAATCAATACAAATTTTTCTAAAAAGATGTATAATTAAGTACTTTTTTATCCATGTTTTTCCCTTCGTCGATGACTTAAATTTGTTTTTGTTATGCTCAGTAATAAGATAATAACCACATGTTCAATAATATATATATATATATATATATATATATATATATATATATATATATATATATATATATATATATATATATATATATATATATATATATATACATATATATATATATATATATATATATATATATATATATATATATATATATATATATATATATATATATATATATATATATATATACACACAGGGTGTTTCTGAATTGATGCGAAAATATATAACATAAAATTGTTAGTTTCATCACAAAAACATAAAATAACTGTAAATGCATGTGACATCGATCTGAGTAATATTTTATTTTTTTATGATGAAACTAACAATTTTATGAGAAAATGTGAAGACATAAAAAAGTTTCTAAATGATCCCTTCTTTCTAAATCATTTTTCTTTAACAGAAAACGGTACACAAAAAAAAGTACTGATAAAAAACAATGTAAGGGTAGTTTTTTTTTCACCCTCTTGTGATAACATTATGGGGTTATAAATCCTTTTAAAACTGTCATTTTGTTAGCCTTATGCATCTGCAAAATTTCGTTTTTTAAATTTATTCCATAACGGAGACATTTAATGAAAACTTTTTTTTGTCAAAATTTCAAAGCGCTGTAACTTAGAGGAGGAGGGGTTTCAAGAAAAACTTTATAGAAAAGACACCCCTTATTTTTCGCCAAAGAATCACCCTGTAAAATTTTTCGCATCAATTTAGAAACACCCTGTATATATACCTATATAATGAGATATTTCGTAGCTGAATTTTATTAGGAAATAAATTGTGTTATTGACTGGCGAGTATCAGATATTTAAAAATTATTTGTGAAAGCCTTCGCAATTAGTTTATTGCTTCCCCAATCACTGAAAAGAATAGGTACATGTAACGATACAATAATTAATATAGGAATGCACAAAACAACTTACAAGAAATTGAGAAAGTATTTTGTACCTTTCTATAATAATTATTGAATTTTTACTTGTATTCTTTTCTTTCAGTGACTGACGAAGCAGTAATGTATAATAATTATCACTGCGGAAGCTTTCAAAAAAAAAAGAGTTTTTTAAACAGCTGATACGACTTTTTGCGTTTTGAGGAAAACCCCAATTTTTTTTTAAATGCCTCTAACTTTTTTTCTTTAAACTTACAGACCCAAATTTTGGTAAATGGTTCACCCTTTATATATATATATATATATATATATATATATATATATATATATATATATATATATATATATATATATATATATATATATATATTCCCGTTTTGAATGTGTGAAATAGTGTAGGTTCTGTGGCGGACCCGCTTAAAACTTATTGAAATTATTGATATCTCGACGTTTCGACAAATGGACAAAGATCGGAATGAGTGAAATGCAGAAATCAAGTCGTTTAATCACCTAACTATAATAAGCCAAGAAAAATTTCTTTGATTTTAGATGACCGCAAATTTTAAAATAAATGCGTTTAAAAAATAAATGAAACAAGAGTGTATATACAGAATTGTCTATAAATATTTGCAAAAAACTTATAACGAATGTATTTTCGTGTCAAAAATTAAAAACAAACACCTAAAAATAATGTTACAGTAGTTATCCCAATCATGTTGGTTTTATAATCATCTGACTCTAAAGTATCTACTGCATACGCGCCAAAACGTTAACACGTTTTGGAACAAATATCATTGGAAAACGTTTAAAATTCTAGATGCAATAAAAAGAAATAAAATAAAAAAACCTCTGGACGCAGCAAGTGCGTTATGGTAGTGAATTTTCATTAAAATGTTTTTAATATGATATTTTTGTTAAGAAAGCTTGCATGAAATTTGGTTACCAGTATAACCTATATAGTAGGAACAATGTACCATATTTTATCAAAATAATTATTTGAAAATGTACAAACATTTTCCGAAAATAAACTTTAAATATTTCCGAAAAAAACTGGTCTCCTAGCCAATGACCCTTAGGTTAATAGCCAATTGAGTTATTGAAATTTGAAACATTTAATGAAAATTCGCAAACAAAACGCCCTTGCTGCGTTCATACAAAAATTTTCCGAAAATAAAGTTAAATGTTGGTTTCCTAACCAACAAAACTTACGTTAATAGCAAATTTAGTTATTGAAATTTGAAGGATTTAATGAAAATTTGCTACCAAAACGCACTTGCTGCGTGCAGATTTTTTCTTACAAACATGCTTAATATTTCGATAAAAATTGCTAAAATGCAATAACGATTTTTTCTACGAAAATTAGCTAAAAATTATAGACCGTTTAACCATAAACTTCACTAAACCTACAGCGAAAGCATCAACTTAACTAAACCGACAGCCAAAGCATCGGAGAAACGGTCTACTTGAAATGTATTTTCTGTAAATATTTTAGTAAAATGAAGGCCAATGACGGTTGTATCTGAAACTTAAGGGTTCGCAGAACACTCTTCTGGCATCATTTTCTTTTCACAATCCGTATTTGTTTAACGTTCTTTGCGTAAACATTGCCAATTTTGACGTTTTAAATTGGAAGTTTGACGTTTTGAGGAAAACTCCAAAATTTGTTTCTTCAGCTGCCCGTAACTTTTTTGTCCTTAAACTTAGAGACTTGTTCACTCTTTATAATACAAATACGCGTACCAAATTCGGTTGCCCCGACTTTGTTATTTCCGGAGATATGAATTTTTTTAGAAAGAAAACACAAAATTTTCCCGGAAAACCTTATCCGATTTTCCTGGCTAACGAACATATCCAACCCACTTACAAAAAGAAGGTACTCAACAAATTTGCCCAAAATCGGTCTATTATTTTTTGAGTTGTCGGTACGATATATATATATATATATATATATATATATATATATATATATATATATATATATATATATATATATATATATATATATATATATATATATATATATATATATATATATATATATATATATATACGTATCTCCCCATTAGTAAATTTTTAAAAGAAAATTTGAATCACCAACGACTTATGGGCCATCCTGTAATTGTAGAAATATTTTTTTAAGATGTAGCTGAAGACACCCTATAATTAATGTATACAATTTTTTTCCGTATCTTGCATAATAACGGATATATTGGTCTTTAAAGATTTTTTACGAAAATTCGACACAAATGATATACCTTTAACCGATAAACTCTATAGCCAACACTTACTGCGAAAGTATCAGAGAAAGGGTCTACTTGAAATGAATTTTCTGGGAATATTTTATTAAAATGAAGGACAATGACGATTGAAACTAAGACTTCAGGCTTTGTAAAACATTGTCCTTGAGACATTTTCCTTCCATAGCTCATATTATTTTCAGGTTCATTGCCTAAATATTACCAATTTTGACGTTTAAAATAGCGACTTTGACGTTTTGAGGAAAATCCAAATTTATTTTTCTTGAAATACCTGTAAGTTTCTTGTCCTTTAACTTACAGAGCTAAATTTTGGTAGGTAACACCTATAATGATGTAAATGCGCCTTACTTTGTTAATTCCGGAGATATAACTTTTTTTCGATTTTTTTCAAAAGAAAACACTAAATTCTCCGGGAAAACCTCGGCGGATTTTCCTGACTAACGAACTTATCCAAGCCACTCGCAAAAGGAAGGTACTCACCTAATTTTATCAAAATCGGTCCATTATTTTTTTAGTTATAGGTGTGACACCTAAATATATAAACACACATATATATATATATATATATATATATATATATATATATATATATATATATATATATATATATATATATTTATATATATATATATATATATATATATATATATATATATATATATATATATATATATACATATACATATATATATATATATATATATATATATATATATATATATATATATATATATATATATATATATATATATATATATATATATATATATATATATAAAAAGTCTGAAACCGACCTCGGATTTGGGTTCCAGGGGTCCTAAATAGCGCTCATTTGAAGAAATTTTTTAAAAATTCAAAGTCGAGATCTCTTCATTAGTGCATTCTTTTTAAAGAAAATTCACTAAAAGAATCATCAAAATGGGTTTACCTAGAAAAAAGTTCTGAGGTAACACACATAAAAAACTCGGGACGCAGCAAGTGCGTTATGGTAGTGAATTTTTATTAAATGCTTTCAAATTTAAATAACTCAATTTTCTATAAACTTAGAGAGTTTAATTTTTATGTAGTAAGGTATTTCCTAAGGCAAGATATCCACAAAATTTCATTAAAATAACTTCGTAATTTTCGGAAAAAAATTTTTTTTCGAAAGAAAATTTAAAATTTGAATAACTCAATTTTCTCTAAACTTAGACAGTTAAATATGGTACGCAGTACAATCTCTCCTGAGGCAACATATATACTAAATTTCATTAAAACAGCTTTGTTACTTTTGGAGAAAAAATGTTTCGAAAGAAAACTCAAAATTTTCCCGGGAAACCCCGTCCGATTTTTCTGACTAACGAACTCATCCAAGCCATTAATAAAAGAAAGGCACTTGCCAAGTTTCATCGAAATTGGTTAATTATTTTTTGAGTTAGCGGTTGGATATATATATATATATATATATATATATATATATATATATATATATATATATATATATATATATATATATATATATACATATATATATATATATATATATATATATATATATATATATATATATATATATATATATATATATATATATATATATATATATATATATATATATATATAAAACTTGAAACTGGCCCCGGATATGGGTTCTAGGGGTCCTAGTTCGCACTCATTTGAAAGAATTTTTTTAGTCTCACCATCGATACCTCTCTATTAGTGAATTTTTTAAAATAAAAATTCACTAAAAACATACAGGCGAATTGAGAATCTCCTCCTTGTTTGAAGTCGGTTAAAAAAAGCAAATAAAAGGTATTTGGACTCGTCCGGGATTTGAACCTGGGAGCTCCCGCACCCTAAGCGGAAATCATACCTCTAGACCATCGAGTTAGTTGCTGGAACTTTGTTTTAATGTCGTATTCCAGCGGGCGTTGTAGTCATTTTAGTCATAATTAATGTTAAATGATTTATATAAAGATTATAATGTTTAATGATTTATATAAAGATTATAAATTAGTATCTAGTTATTAAATTAAATACTGAAATCTCGGATAAGTTTTGTTTCCGCGGAAACACTTGTTTCTTTCTCAACAGAATGACTGAATCGTTGGTTGTGATCCACAATCATCATCAATGTAGGTAGTCGAAGCCAATTAAATACGCATTATTAAGGATAACTCAAAAACTACTGGTCAGATCCTGATTACATTTATATGGGACCACACGAGAAGCACCGGCTTTCAAATAACAAAAGAATCATCAAAATCGGTTCACCTAGAAAAAAGTTCTGAGGTAACACACATAAAAAAAAACATACAGGCGAATTCCTCCTCCTTTTTTGAAGTCGGTTAAAAATGAAGGACGATGACGGTTGAAACTAAGACTTCAGGGTTTGTAAAACATTCTTCTTAAGACATTTTCTTTCCATAGCCCGTATTAGATTCAAGTTCATTGCCTAAATGTTGCGAATTTTGACGTTTTCAATTGTCACTTTGACGTTTTGAGGAAAACCCCAATTTATTGTTCTTTAAATGCCCATAACTTTTTTGTCTTTTGACCTACAGAGTTAAATTTTGGTAGGCGCCTCACCTATAATGACATATATCAGCGTACCCAATTTGGTTGCTCTGACTTTCTTAATTCCGGAGATATAAATTTTTTTTGAAGGAAAACCCAAAATTTTCCGGGAAAACCTGGGCCGATTTTCCTGACTAACGAACTTATCCAAGCAAAAGGAAGGTATTCACCAAATTTGATCAAAATCGGCCCATTATTTTTTGAGTTATCGGTGTGATACATATATATATATATATATATATATATATATATATATATATATATATATATATATATATATATATATATATATATATATATATATATATATATATATATATATATATATATATATATATATATATATATATATATATATATATATATATATATATAAACATATAAAAATTGAAACCGACCCCGGATATGGGTTCTGGGGGGCCTAATTAGCGCTCATTTGAAGAAATTTTTTCAAAATTCAAAAGTCGGGATCTCCTCATTAGTGAATTTTTTTAAAGAAAATTCACTAAAAGGTGCCTGTTACAATATATATTAATTATGTCTCCGACAAATATAAAATGAAACGCATATTCTATCAAAAACTAGAGTACAACCTCGTTTAAAACTAATGTCTACATACTACATAAGGGTATAGCTTACATTTAATCCATCTGATTATGAACTAGAATAGGGAAATGTAATGTTTATAACGTTGTTTTAGTTTTTTTCTAATTTATTAATTTTACGCCTTAATAATAACAGAATACCTACTTATTAGTTACAGGATACTAAACATTATGGAATCGCTCAGAGTTATAAACAGTAAATCTCTGCTTTCTCTCTTCGAACTTTATTATGAGAAGGTTGTAACTCGCGCCACATGTTTCGTCGTATTTGATTGGTTTCGCTTACTGTCAGATTTGAAGGAAGGGATGTCAAATTTCTTGTTCGCGGTGTAGAATTAAAATGAGTTTATGCAGCGATAATATTATAATATGTATCTTTGTAAATTAACAAAGGAATGTAGGTTACTAAGTTACGGATCACGTTGCTAAGTAATTTATGCGTCACCTAGCAACCTAGGATACACACAATGTAAATTGCTCTTTCATTCATAAATTTTTGTTACTAGGCGATTGGAGTTAATACCTATTGAATAAACACGTTATTTCTCATGGTTCTGAGCAATGCTAATAATTTAAAAATATTCAAGTATTGATACAGTAGCCCCCCACACGGAGATTTCTACAACTAACACTTTGAATCCTGCTCTTAATCTCTTTTATAGATGAAAACTATAATCAGTTATTATACAACGCTTATCAGATTAGTGAAATTAAGTCAAATTCCATCAAAAATCTATATTATACACGAATGCTAAACAGTCAACTAAGAATCATAAGAAATGAATTACAAAAGCTAACACACTAGATACAAACGCGGTCTCATAGATGGCGCGGGATCGGTTATAAGAATGATCACTGGCAATTTGGACCAGGAGGATCTAAAAGAAATCAATAAAAACGTAGAATTGTTGTATGCGAATCAAGACGAGATAATGGTTCAATTAGATAGCTTAAACTCGTTTGCCAATATAATGACTCAAAGATTCGAAAAGGAACAATAGTCGATTAACAAAAATTTAGACTCATTAAAAATCACCCTAGATGTAATGCAACGCGAAACGGAATATAAGGCTGTTGTAGAATTTCAGATAGCACTAAGTTCAAAATTACTAGAGAATATAAAAGTATTACAAAGAACAATTTCACTTAGTTTCAATCAATTAACCAACATAGAAATATTTACTGCAGAAGGTCATTAGAGAACATCTGAAACTCATTTATAATAACGATGAATTAATTAGTTTCGACCAAAATCTCATTTTCAAAATTTTAGAATATACCAAATTTAATGTTTTATCTGTAAAAGATACAATTGTTTGCCTCCTGAAAGTTCCTATCCTACATCCCACATCAGGAGCATATTTTCGAATCATTCCAACACCTCAAACCAATAGAGTCCTTGTACCAGCTGCTTCCTTCTATTTGGAAACACCCCAGAAAAATCTGTGGACAGCAGAACAATGTCCAGCTGTCGAGGAAGCCATAATATGTACTGACCAACCCCATGAAGAAAGATGCAAATTAGACAACGTCTCCACATGCCTCTTTGCCACCACAACCAATTCTTATACAGCATCCGTTCAACTCCGAAACGGAAATATCCTACTGATCGAAGACCAGCATCTCAGAAGAGTGTCCGTCAAGACTAGACGGACAAACTACCACAACCAACACCCTCGTAGCCAGTCAAGAACGATGCAAGATACCTATAAATGGAGAGACTTATGAAGAAACCAGTCCAAACATTACATGGGTACCCGAGTTGATACAACCCTTACAGCCACAGCCTCAACATATCATCAGATTCAATCCAATACATCTCAAGGAAGCCAGCAAGTTGAAAAGTCAGATGGAGAAAAGGAAGCATCACAATGTACTGCATCCTTTGGTACATTCAACACACATGGGAATGACTACCATAATCACAGTCATCCTAGTGGTCATCTTGTGTTACATATCGATACATAAGTTCAAGAAGAAAGCCATGCTACGTAAATAAAAAAACCGATGTGCAGCTGAAGAGCTTACTGAAAAGAAAGAGGACGTCCTTCACATTAGGGATGGGGGAGTTACGTTGCCTGGTAGCCGATTGCTGTAGGAACAATACCACGACATCCGTTCTGATATAGTCCACTCAGCATGACATCGACCTCACGCGGCCACAGAGTTCAATTAAAAACCGCATCATAATCAATCCTAGTTTATAAGTAGCAGTTAAGTTAGATTTAGATTCATTATTTACTTGTCCATGATCAACAACATTCATAGTTCGTTAGTTGGAACTTGTAATTAATCACTTCGTTATTTAACTGTACTTTTTGGTTTTAAATAAATTTATTTTTTTATCATAAATCCAAAAGGGCCTTATTTAATATGTATATATATATATATATATATATATATATATATATATATATATATATATATATATATATATATATATATATATATATATATATATCGTATCGATAACCCAAAAAATAATGGACCGATTCTAATAAAATTTGGTGCGTACCTTCCTCTTGTAAGTGGCTTGGATAAGTTCGTTAGCCAGGAAAATCGGACCAGTTTCTCCTGGAAAATTTTGGATTTTCCTTTGGAAAATTTTCGTATCTCCGGAAATAACAGACCTATGACAACCAAATTTGGCATATACGTTCCTACTATCAAATTGTTTGTTTGCACATATACATGGTGACGCTTTTCTACGGCAAAGCTCAATATATCCGTTATTATACAAGATATGACAAAAAAGTATATACGTTAATTATAGGGTATCTCGAGCTGCATCTTATAAATTTATTTTGACAATCACAAGTGATCCATAAGTCGTTGGTGATACACACTTTCTTTTTTTAACAGAACACCCCCTTATTTTATTGCATTTTTGTGTTTTACAGCGAATGGTAGTGAATTTTTATTAAATGCTTCAAACTTGAATAACTAAATTTTCTATAAACTTAGAAAGTTTAATTTTGGTATGTGGTAAGGCCTTTCCCAAGGCAAGATATCCACCAAATTTCATTAAAATAACTTGGTAATATTCGGAGAAAAAACAATTTTTCCAAAAAAAATTCAAAATTTGAAAAACTCAATTTTCTATAAACTTAGAAAGTTGAATTTTGGTACGTCGTAAGGTCTCTCTCAAGGCAACATATATAGCAAATTTTATTAAAACAGCTTTGTAATTTTCGAAGAAAATTTTTTTTTTCGAAAGAAAACTTAACATTTTTCCGGACAACCCTGTCCGATTTTCCTGGATAACAAACTTAACCAAGCCATTAATAAAACAAAGGCACTTGCCGAGTTTAATCGAAATCGGTTAATTATTTTTTGAGTTATCGGATGGACACACACACACACACAAATATATATATATATATATATATATATATATATATATATATATATATATATATATATATATATATATATATATATATATATATATATATATATATATATATATATATATATATATATATATATATATATATATATATATAAACATATAAAAATTGAAACGGACCCCGAATATGGGTTCTAGGGGTCCTAGTTCGCGCACATTTGAAACAAAATTTGCAAAGTCTCACCATCGATACCTCTCCATTAGTTAATTTTTTAAAATAAAAATTCACTAAAAATTGATATCGTTCATCGTTTTTGAGTTATTTCAATTGTTTTGCAACTTTTCACGTTTTTGGCACATATTTCAAACACATATTACAAATTGTGAAAGGCGTTTTTATCAATAGATAGCGGAGCCCCATGGAAATGACACATTCCGAGAGCTTTTTGTTTGTATTACTCGTCGAAAAAATCGAGCTGCCGTATACGGGCACGCTCAAATAGGAGCTGAATTTTAAAAGTTTTCGTAGAAGAGTTTTTAGTGTTTCTGTGGAACTTATTTTTGGAAGATTTTTGTGATATGTTGGTAATTAATAATAAATGTTTAGTAAGTTATTGTAAAAAAAAGTGGTCGAATTTTTGTGAAAAATATAATTTAGTGTAACATTACTGAAGGCAATTACTGTAAAAAAAAATGGTGGTTTTCTGTAAAAGAAATTTTTGCAAATTTTCATTTTTTTTTTAAATTTTGGTCCTAAAGGTGTTTGTGAATAATTATATCTGGCAGGTGTGTAAACAGGTTAAAGAGGTTCGTTGGCCAGGAAAATCGGACCAGTTTTTTCTGGAACTTTTAAAGTAAATTTTCGGAAAATGTTTGTACTTTCTGAAACAACAAAGCTGTTTTAATGAAATACGGTAGAGTGTTACTAATATATAGGTTATACTGCCAACCAAATGTCCTTCTTTTAAAAACAATACATATTTGCCATTAAAAGCATTTTTACGAAAATTCGCTACCATAACGCACTTGCTGCGTCCAGACTTTTATTACATATAGAGGGCGAAAATTATACTATATTTGATTGAAAAATTAAGCCGTCCGTTTCATCCCATATAATTGATTAGGGTTTATGATGGATGCATTTGGTGAAAAATTATACACTTATTTCGAATTACTAAAATATTTGTGGTCAAAGTATGAAAGTAGTACTTATTATTATATCACTATAAGTGAAGGTTGGAACCTGTGATGAGCACTTATAAGCACACTTGGAGAAACCCAATCACCACAACACATCTTTTAAAGACCCAACGATCGTTTCGCTAACAACGTTAGCTTCATCAGAGGATGTAAAAATTCTAAACTAATTTTCTGCTAAAACCTATACTTATATAAATTCTTAGGTAGACGAACGAAACGGAAGGTAATATTTTAGTCGAAGGCGCATCTTTTGACTATTTTGTCCCTATTGAACGGGTGACGTTATCGAACTTTCTTTATTACTCTATCTGACAGATTTATGATTGTTTATCTAATTTAAAGGCATAAAGAAAATAATGGGCTATTAATGAGAGGTGCCGCTTTATTTAAGAAAGTTCCGTTCTTTATAATATTAATATAGAACTATCAAGCTTTCGTATGAGTCAAGCATGTATTACTGTCTGATATTTTTGATAAGGTTCAAATTATCTTTATCAATGTGGTGGTTATTATTCCATATATGGTGTGCAACGCATGACTTATCTATACACTGAGAAAAATTGTGTTATTAAACTGTGTTGTTGAAATGTTTCTTATTATACTAGGTATCTTTCTAATTATGGGAGATTCCCGTCAACTTGTGGCAAGAAAACCTACTGCTACCCGTAGATATACCTACTGGGTTTTCTAAACGTTGGTTACTACATTTATATGATAAATTAATAACCTTAAAAAAACAGTTTGCTTACAGACGAAACTTATTAAACTCTATAATAGTAATAATTCGACGCATTTTTACAGTAATGATTCTAGTTAATAGTTTTGGCAATCCCCGGATTATAGATTTGGTTTAATAGTGTGTAGAGCATTTCTTGCTGTTCCATTGCATATATGGGGCGAATCTGCGTCAACTTACCTATACCTATATTAAGTTTGCTACCGTTGGGACTGCTCAGTATAACAGTTCGGCGTTCAAACATATACGGAATGACCTTTCGACCACCATTCTATCAGTGTGCTCGAGCTCAGTGCTCAGAACATAAGAACGCATAACCAGACAAAACGGAGGGTCAGAGTCAGCATATTACCTAGATGTTTATAGTTTTTATCTTAGTGGAAAAGGTTAGATGCGTGAAATAGTGGAAGCCGTATTGAGTAAAATAAAAATGGAGAATGAATACGGGTACAAATTTACAAATCCAAACATAATGAGTTGGGTTTGGGCCAGTATTATGGAATGGAGCATTTGCTGGTAAGATATATGTTTCTTATGTTTTATTTTACCCAGCTTTCTAAATTGATGTCAACTGTATGTATAATACAGACGTTTGGGTATGTTACATACTATAAGCTATTTAAAACGTTTGTTTATTTTTTTACGATGAATCCATAGAATAAAATATTGCTAGTTTATGTCGAAATTATTTTGTTATTTCCATAAAGCGTTGCACAAATACATAAAAATGCTTCCTTCTTCTGTACCACAATACCGCAATCAAGCTTAC
Organism: Tillus elongatus; assembly: GCA_964006375.1. Taxonomy (NCBI): domain Eukaryota; kingdom Metazoa; phylum Arthropoda; class Insecta; order Coleoptera; family Cleridae; genus Tillus; species Tillus elongatus. Next base: position 98,561,791 of record OZ023264.1, on the reverse strand, counting down.
ATCAAAGAAAAATGGGCCTAGACTGATCTTCCGGAAAAAATGTAATGAGATTGTTGTACCTAACTATGTTTTTAGATTATACAATACATTTTTTATTATTTTTATGTGAAGTTTGTTATAATTTATGTATTTGCTAAAAATATTTTTATACAATAAAAACCTCTTCTTTACTTATTTTCTTTCCTTTTAAACACCCCTCCTCTACGATCAGAAACGCACCAGTGTATTAGATTAAATGCTGCAATAGTATGACAGTTTTATGATTACAAGTAAGCTGCTTAATAGATATAGAGAGCACAATGCAGTTTTATATGACGTAGCAAGAATATGTATAAAATGTATTAACCCTGTCATGCTGGTGTAATATGGCAGTATTATAATAACAACCAAACTGCTTCATACCCATATAGATAGTCCAACTTCCAGCTTTTATATGATAGTATAATCAATATGGAATGAAGCAGTATAAAATGTATTAACAATCATATTGCAATAGTATGACAATTCTATAATCATATAAATAGCCTTAATAACTATAGCAGTCTGTTATGTTGCTTTTACTAGACATGTGTACTACTGTTATTCTACAGCAGCTTAATTGCTGTAAGAATACTGTTGCATTATTACCAGGATTGTTGTGACAACAACCTGTATAATTGTCCCTTATTTAATGCACCATTTTTGCTGCGGTTATTAGAATTTACACAGATTTTAATAGACATTTTTCTCAGTGTACTACCATAACGTAAATGTGCGATATGTTCACGATATGTGATACCTATGTTTCTTTTAGTTTGGCTGACGTATTTAAGGTCACAATCTTTACAACCAATCTCATATATACCCGACATTTCAGTGGTTTTATCTTTATCTTTAGTATTACCTAACAAGCTTCTTAAATTACTCTTTGTCTTTTTAGTGAATGAAAATTCACTAATAGAGAAGGTATCGAGGGTGAGACTTTCGGAAAATTTCTTCAAGCACGAATTAGGGCCCCTGGAACCTATTTCCATGGTCGGTTAATATATATATATATATATATATATATATATATATATATATATATATATATATATATATATATATATATATATATATATATATATATATATATATATATATATATATATATATGTGTGTGTGTATGTGTGTGTGTGTGTGTGTGTATGTATGTGTATATGTATCCTACCGATAACTCAAAAAATACTTCACTGAGTTGGACCAAATTTGGGAATTACCCTTAATTTGCTAATGGCTTGGATGAGTTCATTCATCAAATCTTAGCGGCCAATTTTTCTTAGTAAAAATTTTTTTTTTTTAACGCAATATCTCTGAAATTGTCTAAGTGATTGAAACCAATATTTACAACGTCAAAGAACATAGACATACGTGGTTGTGTACCTATTTTCAAGTCGTTTGATCAAAGGAAAATAAAGTTCGAAATTAATAATAAAATAATCCTCGACATCCCTTCAGATTCTGTAATGCAAGATCTACAATGTTGGACAAAGACAGATGACGTTATATGTATTGATATGCTATTCAAATAAATCGTAGATAAAAATCTAAACAATGGAGGTTGTCGCAGGTTATCAGCCTGGGCAACGTTTTGAGAGATACGACAGGGACGCCCTCTCGGTGCAGGACCAGGTAGTATGTTGTCACAGCTCTAGTTTACACAAAATATAATAAATACAGCTGTACAATCAACTAAGAATTGTGTAATGTCAGCCTTGGACCATTTATTTCCTAATACCAGGACAAAGTTTCAAACGCCGTTAATTTTAGCATGCGAATGTGTACTATAAATAAAAAATTTCGGGACGCAGCTAGGGCGTTATAGTAGTGAATTTGCATAAGAATTGTACACTATTAATAAGATATATTATTAAAACCAATTATTTCAATTTAAATGGACCTTGGAGATCGGTTTTAGAGTCCCAGTTAGCGATTATTTTAACAAATTTATATTTTATATGGAGCTAGAAAATTAAAAGTTGGTCTTAGATATAATATGTAAGTAGTGCAAGTGTCTTTAAAAAATTGTGTTACAAATTTCATTACAGTTTTTCAGAAAAAAATAATTATTTACAAAGGGAATGTACCTGTCAAATTATAAACATGGCAGGTATTTTTCCTTATTAATTGCTTGGATGGTTTTGTTTTAGTCAATCCATTCAGTTTTTGCAAACAATAAGCAACAAAAGTCTGGACGCAGCAAGTGCGTTATGGTAATGAATTTTCATAAAAATGTTTTTAATAACAAATATGTGTTTTTTTAAGAAATCAGGCATCAAATTTGATTACCAGTATAACCATTATAGCAGAAACAAGGTGCCGTGTTTAACCAAAATAACTTTGAAAATGTACAAAAACTTCCGACAGTAAACTTAAAGTGTTCCCGAAAAAACTGGTCTCTTGGTCAACCTGATAGGTTAATATCAAATTGAGCTATTCAAATTTGAAGCATTTAAGGGAGATTCTCTATCATAACGCACTTGCTGTGTCCCGAATTTCTTTTCTTACAAATATGCATGCTATTTCGATGGAAAATGCAAAAATGCAATAACATAAGGCATGTTCGATTTAAAAAAAAAAAGAGAATTTGTATCGCCAACGACTTATGAGCCACCTGTCATTGTAGTAATTTTTTAAGATGTAGCTCAAGACACCCTATAATTAATGTATACCAATTTTTTTCGTATCTTGTATAATAACTGATATAATGAGCTTTATTGATTTTTTACGAAAATTCGATAAAAATTATATACCAATAAACGATAAACTCTATAGCTAAGACTACTGCCAAAACATCAGAGAAAGGGTCTATTTGAAATGAATTTTCTGGATAAATTTTAGTAAAATGAAGGACAATGATGGTTGAAGCTAAGACTTCAGGCTTTGTAAAACATTTTTCCTTAGACATTTTTTTCCATAACTCGTATTAGTTTCAGGTTCTTTGCCTAAATGTTGCCAATTTTGACGATATAAATCGCGACTTTGAGGAAAACCTCATTTATTTTTCTTTAAATGCACATAACTTTTTTGTTTTTCAACTTACAGAGCTAAATTTGGGTAGATAATTTACCTATAATGATTTAAGCCTGCGAACCAAATTTGGCTGCTCTTACTTTGTTATTTCCGGAGATCAAAAAAATTTCGAAATAAAACACAAAATTTTCCGGGGAAGCCTGAGCTGATTTTCCTGGCTAACGACCTTATCAGAGCCACTAGCAAAAGGAATGTATTTACCAAATTTAATCAAAATCGGCCCATTATTTTTTGAATTATCGGTGTGATATATACATACATATATATATATATATATATATATATATATATATATATATATATATATATATATATATATATATATATATATATATATATATATATATATATATATATATATATATATATATATATATATATATATATATATATAAACGTATAAAAATGGTGGTAGAAAATTTTCGTAAAAATATTTCAAACCCGATAGCTCAAGAAATTTCCCCTTAAGCCAGAATCTTCAATCTTGAACCATAGTAAGACCTATGTAAACGTACGTGGGTACTAAATTAAAGAAAAATAACAATGAGCTTCGCGGATAACTACAAATTTGTTCTAAAAAACTTTTTTTATTTATTGTTTGCAAAAACTGGATGGGTTGACTAAGACAAAACCATCCAAGCAATTAATATGGAAAAATACCTGTCATATTTATAATTTGACAGGTACATTCCCTTTGTAAATATTTTTTTTCTAAAAAAATGTAACTTTAATGAAATTTGCAACACAATTTTTTAAAGACACTTGCGGTACTTACATAATATTATATCTAAGACCAATTTGTAATTTTTTAGCTCTAGATAAAATATAATTTTTTTCAAATAATCGCTAACTGGGACTTTAAAACCGATCTCCAAGATCCATTTAAATTTAAAGAATTAGTTTTAATAGTATATATTACTAATAGTGTACAATTCTTATGAAAATTCACTACTATAACGCACTTGCTGCGTCCCGAACTTTTTTAATGTGTAAAATCTGGTGTCGCTCTCTCCTTCGAGTTGCCATAGACTTGAAATCACCAGCCACAGTGATACTGCGTTGATGGCTTGCTGCCATGGCCATAAGAGGCAAATAAAGAAGGATATAATAGCATAATCGCCGTGGAACATTTTATAGTGACTGATAACTCATATTATTACACAAAAAATAAAAAGGTTTAACATGCGCTGTATCTCATTAAAGATGAACACTAAGGAATGTTTTCTCAATTATTTCATTTTGTACCCCATGTGTCTACAGCCAAAGTGTATCTGATTATCATTGAGACACCATGTAAAATTGAAAGAAAAGTACTTATGAGACATAGTACCAAGAAAAATATCGAGGAAGCCTTTCATCTACTTTACTATTGCTGATATAATTGAATCCATCTAATGTGTATTCTGCCTTTAGATTTCACATAATCCATTTTGTTGCTGTCAAACAACAAAATTAATTATGCTGATAATATTGAACAAAAATTTGTGAAGAGAGAAAACAAGCTGATATGAAAGAAGAGAAATAATAAGTATTTCTTAATTTTATTTTATAATGTGATATCGTTGATATTATTGTTTTGCTGAAAAATTATTGTTTGCTGATTTGTTAACAGCTATACAGATTACACATTATACCTACATGTTTCCGGAAACATGTGTGTCGGGAAGGCATTTCTAAAATTTGGATGTTTGATGAAAGAAAGATGACTCATTGTGAACGTTCAGACAAGTGGGGGAATTTATGACACTGAAGAACCTATAACTAAATAATTTTCATATTATATTAATCAGAATACAAAGTGCCTTTTTGATTAGTGATTGGATTTTAAAACAGTATCAACCAAAAGAAAAAGAAAAAGAAAAAACAAAAACAAATAACACCAATAGATTTATTAAGTACATAAGTTTTACTAGTTACCTTTTCTGTTTTCCTATTTCCTTGAACAATTGCCTTTTAATACTTGTCCACGTTTCCAACTCATTATGCATTGCCTCGATATCTTCGTGTAAATAATTTAATAGTTTCCCGAGAGGATTGGCTGATCTAGTTAATGTTTGAATTAATCCCCTGAGTTCTTTTATATCTTTCACAGCTGCATCTTTTCCTCTTAAACCTATTGTAAATACCAAACATTAAGTACCGTAAAACAGGTGAATATAGTATATAAAAAAGTGAGAATTTGTTTATAAGAGTCGCGGAACCTAAATAAGTCACCAAAACATTTTTATATTACCTTGATTGGCTTCGTATATCATAGTCACGTGAATATTTTGTTATCAATAGTTGGTAGAAGAGCTGTTACAAAGCACTGTGCTTAGTGCTCGGTGCTCGTCTGAGCACTTAAAGCACTTTTGTGCCTAGAAGCACTTTTGAAACCAGTGCTTAGTGCTTCGAGCACTTCACGAAAAGGCTTTTTGCTTGGTAATTCAAAAAGAGTTCCGGAGCACTGAAAACGCTTGCATAAGCACCTAAGTAGGTATGTACGAGTTCTTAGAAACGCAAATGAGTTTTGATTAAAAATTATTTCCAGGTTATCATCTTCTATAAGATACCTTACTAAACTATATGAAAGATATTAAATTTTCTAATTTGGATAATACGACAACATTGAAGTTTTAGCTGAATTTTGTCAGCATGGATACACTGCTCTAATTTGAGATTAAGCCAATGTATTTCAAAATAAGCCAAATGAAAACATAATTTATAAAGAACTTGTTCTAATGATAAAAGAATATCGGAATTATAAAAATTTATTAAGAAAAGATGAAAGTCAAATAGTGGAATCACCTCTGCAAAATGGGTATAATAAATAATTTAGATGAGAGATACACTGATTGTGATCTGTTAACAAAATATTACAAATATAAACTAGTCGTAAATAATGCTCATCGGACTTTAGATTTATGAATAGGAAATACAAGAGTTCATATGAATTATGCAGTTGTAGAAGGTCTGGAGGCTGGACTCCCAAATTATTCTTTCTCTGAGATAAAACAGGTAGGGTAGACTGGGGTTAACTGAACACCGTTTTTTTGTAAAATTGTCAAATTTGTCTGGTTATAGGTAGAGAAAATCTGTAAAGAAGAATATCTTCGATATAGTTTAAGGTGTCTAAAAAAAATTGTTTGACTTAATTTTTCACTTTTGCCCTAGTCAAAATTGAGATTTAAAAAAAATGGACAAGTGTTCCTTCATGGGGTGGGTTAAATGAACACCAAGAGTGGGTCAACTGAACGCTTGTGTAAAAAACATATTTTTGAGAGAAAAAACTGTATTAAACAAGTAAAACAGGTATAAATGCTTAAATTATTACAATAAATGTTTAACCTAACATTAATCAGAAAATAGGACTGAACTCATCAAAATCAAAATTGAAAGCAAACATACCCATAAATCTGCCTGCCTTAAATTTTATTGGATCAGGTAAATTAACAATGGAATCTTGAGGTTTTACAAACCCTGTTTCCTCAGTAACCTTAAACTTGAATGTTCCCGTAACTCTCTTGAAAAAAGTAACGTCGTAACCCACTGAGTAAGCTCTATCGATCTGACAAACATAGAAACGAAAGTTATCTTTAGATTTTCTGTAAACTTTAACCAGGGAAAACGCACCCTTCTCTAAGTCTTTCGGAGGTTCATCACAATCAAATTCTTCATTCGATGAGTCTGAATCATGGAGCGAGATATCTTCAGAGTCCACTGAATCAGAAGAATCGTCTAAATTGGTGTTAAGAAAAAACCTCTTCTTGTAAGGATTTTATTTCTTAGCACCATTCATTCGAAAAATTGTCTTCAAAATTTTTTTCTCTTCAGCTTGTTTCTTCCTTGCTGCCCTTTCATCCTTAAACCTCTGTTTCTCTTCCAATTTTTGTTTTTCTGGCGTCGTTGTTAACACAGCAGAAATTGTTTTTGCTCGTTTTGTCATCGTTTTTCTAGCTGCTGCCTTTGGATAAGGCCGCACCTCTTTAGGAGAAACCAAGGAAACAGATGCTTTGGAGGATGTTGGTGTGTCTGCACACCTTGTTGACGGTCCCGCCTGGGGAGTGAGCGCCTCCGAGACATTAGAAGGTTCTGCAGACAATAATGATCTTGACGTAGAGTTCGTAGGGAGCACAACAGAAACTTCGTTAACTGCTTGCACATTGGTTGGATCAGGCCGATCTGTAACGTAGGAGCATAGGAAATCTTCTGGACCAAAGACATTGGGGTCAAACGGTTCGATACCAGTTTTTTTAAATCCACTGCAAATGTTGTGTGAAGCTTTTGGGAAATGATTCACCGACTAGCTCTGCGATTTCATAAATGCTGATCGCAGAACCTGGGTAATTCAGTAACCATTTGTCCGCTGCTTGGTTAAAAAATGCTTTGAAAGATTTGAAAACTGCGACATCTCGCGGCTGTAATTTATGACTGCAGTGTGGAGGCAATGTTAACAAGATGCCATTTGCACGTGCATAATCAATAGCAGATATGCTGAGATGGGACTCGTTATTCTCTAATATTATCAGCTTAGGATTGTCTTTCGTTGGTCTTTTATGGGCAACAAAATGCTCCAAGACTGGAAAGAATAAATCTGAAACCATCCAGCCAGATGCGTTAGCTGCACCTTTGCTGCCTGGGGGAGCGTTGCAAAGCATGCGATCTTTGTAATGTACTCTGGGAAAGATAAAAAATGGAGGTACTGCTTTTCCTGTAGCACCAATGATAGCAACCAATTTAACCAGCGTTCCTCGTTCACCGGAGGTCATTTGCGAAATTGTTCTCTTGCCCTTCGGAGCAATAACTTTAGGTGGACGATGGACAGTTATACAGCCGGTCTCATCCAGATTGTAAATATCCTGTGGTGGAAAGTTATATTTCGTTTTTAGTTCTCGCAGGTTACCAAAAAAACCTTTCACATTGGCTTCATTGAAACTTGTTGCGCGGCCTAAACTAATGGCCTCTGGGGTACGAAAAGACAATCTGTGACGTTCCATGAAGGATCTCAGCCAATCTTTACCTGCTGCTTTATTTAATTTCCAACCAGCAGGAACCTCAATATTGTTGACTTGGGCGAAATCGAAAGCCAAAGATCTTGCTCGAAGGTTAGTCAGGCCATAATGGAAACTGGATGCTTCAGTCATGTATTCTGCTAGCAACTTTTCATCCACAGGTTTGAATACTTGACGATGAACATTTGGCTTAAATGGTAGCTGGTCCAGTGAAGTTGCTTTGGCCTTTTTAACATAGCAAATTAGAGTGAGACGTGGAATCCCGGCAGCGGCAGCAGTTGGTTTTATTTTTGCACCAGCCAAGCATTTCTGAATAGCTTCTTTTAGTGCATCCGTTGAGTAGTCTCTGTTGTTAGTTGTTCTTATTGTTACGAGGCATCCTAGTTGTTAAGTACTACAGGAAAGAGAAGAAAAGAAAGGCTCTTAGGAAATAATTTTGCTTATTTGTCTTGAATGGGGTTGACTGAACATGTCCAGTTAACCGTACCTTATCAGTGTTCAGTTAACCCCATCTTGACTTTTCAGGAAAAAACCACATAAAAAAGTTTCAGTTAGGACAATAATCAAAATAATAATTGAAAATCGCACAGGAAGGAGTAAACAAAACAATCGTAAACTCACCGAAAACTTCCTTCAAATATAAGTGTTAATTTGGGACTTCGATATAGGGCGCCGAAAATTTACTTTTTGTGATGACAAACAGCTTTGTAATCATAACCTCTAAACGAACAACAATAATCAATCGAAAGCTAGATGCCATAGAGCGCTACCACCAACTGCTTAAAAGAAGGCAAGGTCTGTTCTTCGTTTTGCCACTAGATAGCAGTAAGGTCAAGTGTTCAGTTAACCCGCCCTGTTCAGTCAACCCCAGTCTACCCTACTACTTACAATTTGCAGCATATCCCACTGAGCAAGGTAATATTGCAATAACATTGCAGAATCTTTTACAAAGCAAGTGTAAGTTTGATAGATAACTTGCAGAAAGCCTCCTGCAAGATTGTTGCAAATGGCAAATCTTCCCCCCAGTGACTTTACAAATACAAGTACTTCTTTTGTAACCTTACTGCAAGTTTACTGTCAGAAAACGCACCTGTGTATTAGATTAAATGCTGCAATAATGTGACAGTTTTACCCACTGAGCAAGGTAATATTGCATTAACATTGCATTATCTTTTCAAAAGCAAGTATAAGCTTGATAGATTACTTGCAGAAAGCCTCCTGCAAGTTTGTTGCAAATGGCAAATCTTCCCCCCAGTGACTTTACATATGTAAGTGTTTCTTTTGCAACGTTACTGCAAGTTTACTGTAGTGAGCTGTTACAAACTTTCTTTATACTTACACATATTACCTTACAGCAAGTTTCAAGTTTAAAAGGGCCTTGCAAAGTTGTAAAATTTAAACTTACATTTGCAACTTATCTGCAATTGTATATATTATATATACAGTGCAAGTTTGTAACTTGGGATAATTCCAATTAATCTACTTCAGCTTTATTCAAAAATGCTCGGAGTCAGATAATATTCTCACTTACAATCTTTCGAAAAATGTATTATAGAATTTGTGTCAAATGTCATTGATAATTTTTGTAAATGACAAACTTATCTCTTTGCTGAATATTTTTAAAGTACACATCAAGCGATACAAAACCACCAAACTTCTAATTTTTATTATAAATCTTGAGTTGAAAGCAAGAAAAAAAATTGTGTTGTTATCAATGAATAAAAATTTTAAATCGGCTGGTTTCCTACAACTTCACATGTGAGAACTTTAAAAATAGTCAACAAAAACGTAGGGTTGATTTAAAGAAATTATCGACGAAGTTATTTATCAAATATGGCACGCACTGTATAGATTTTTTAAAAGACAACTTGAAATACTAACCAATGTGTCCAAGCATTTTTGAAAAAAAGAAACTGTATTTGATTAACTGAATTTATTTCAAGTTAAAATTAATACTGAATATAGGTATAGGTGTATTTATACATAATATATATTTCTTGTAAAACTGTATAAAACGACTTAAGACAATTATAATTAGAATAAAATCTTTATTACATAAAAAAATTAAAGACTTACAACACATTTCATTTCTGCTGATAGATAGATATATACATTTTATTGACCATCAAATATACATGGTAAGTCACTGTCTTTATAAGTACCGACTATAGTTACTAGATATAAATAGTTAAGACATATAGTGAGTGTCCATGTTTAGCCTAAAATGCAGTTCTAGTCAAAATTCAGCAACAAAATAAATAACTTGAACTCATGATATCATTATTAATTGACCGATTTCAAAAATTCTTTTTGCTAAATAAATATCAATTAATTGTTTTTGATATTGTTTTACTAAATAACTCTTAGTCGTCTACGAAAACGTGTGAAACACCAATAACAAAAACGAAGTAGCTTTACTTATTTTGAGAGGCGAGAATTTTTTTAGCTTCTAAAATATGTGGTAACATATGTGACAAAATAAAGTCAACATATTAAATACTATTGTGAAAAAAGAAATATCTAAAATGGTGCGTTCAATTCGATTTTAGAGAAAATTGAATTAAGCAAACGTAAGAATAAGCAATGGATAAATCAAGCACAGGGAAATGAATACAACTTCAATGCGAAAATAGCTTAAATATGTCTCTGAAAGTGTTCACGCATATGTCTTATCTATCCCTATCGACTAGGTATATTACCGTCAATGTACATTCAGAAACATTGAGTTAAAGTAAAGCAAAATTATGACTACAATGAATTACGTATATATAAGAAAAGTCTGGGGCTGGTGGAACTTGCCTTCCAAAGCTTTTGCCTAACGCACTCACACACAGAGACACACACTATACAAAGAATTAATACAAGTAGCATGTAACACTATACCCATTAGTTTAGAGCACCAATAAATTCGTTCACCTTGGTTTTTGTTTTATAACATCCACTAGTGCCTACTGTAATCTTGTTAGTGGAAGCATCTTAATAACATTAGGTAGAAAACTGAGGAATTTGATTCCCAAGTAATCAAACATCTGTTTCGTTTTCTCCTTTTTGTAAAACTGTATTTTTAATTCATGCCTGCACCTGGTATTGATGTTGCAAGCTTCATCATTCACTGGATATTTTGAATACATATACTGAAGAGGAATATAGCTGGAAGGGTACCTAAGCATCCCATTGACCTCGAACACATCAGGGCAGCTTTTTCTTCGACCTACGGACACAATGTGCTTATTGCTCTTTTTGCATGATAAACACATGTTCCGCTGCTGACGAGTTAACCCATATGAATGTTCCATACGATAGGATACTGCGACAATGTGCAAAATAAGCAATCCTGGCAACGTGATGGGTACTGTACTGTTCTTTATGATGTCGATTGCTCTGGATAAGCCTCATTCTTCCATAGGTTAATCATATTTAACGTTTTAAAATGAATTGATCTGACCAGGTAACACATCTCCAGGCGGCTTCTAAGGACATAACAAAATTCGTATTTAGCAAGTAGGTTTTCTTTTTGCTTGAGTATATTTCATAAAAAGAAACAAAAATATAAATGCAGCCACTTAAAAACAATTCACCAATAGCGATATACCAAAGATTAATTATGCTACAGAAAAGTGACTAATTTTATTGAATTCACATATGTATTTAGTATATAGCTATTTTAGGGATTCGTACCTGACATTTTGTCGATATACTCCATGTTTCATTATCTACACTCCAGACAACGAATTACTTAATTACCAAAAATTCAAACAATTCAGGCTGCAATAAGATTGTTCAATCTTTAAAACTTCCAGAAAAATAAATAGACATAGATCAAATAACAGCTTATGATATCATAAATATAAATAACAATCCACCATTTATCATTATTGCTGGGCGCCGGGCGCATTGTCAGAGTCAGTTCGCTGTTGGCGTTGGTGTTGCTATTGGACGACGATGACATACGATCGGACATACACGAACACCTAAACGGAGGGAATTTAAATAAATGTTTACAAATTAAAACAAACTTTCAGAAACATTACAATTGTAACTTTACGTGAGCTTACAAATGGAGAAAAACAACAAGCCGGCAAAGGAGATATTACATTTGAAAGTTATGTTAAAGTTTCATTTGTAAGTTTGCATTGGTTTTTTGGCTGCAAACATTTAGAAATGTTGCAAACTTAACTTGCTTAATGGTAAATTATCTAACGTCGCGGTAAGCATTTGTAAGTTACCATGCTTAGTGGGATGGCACGAAATGGTCATAGATATTCATAGAATGCAAATAATTTCTTTCTTTTTGATAAATGTATAGACACAAGGCAATACCCACTAAGCATGGTAACTTACAAATGCTTACCGCAACGTTAGATAATTTACCATTAAGTAGTTAAGTTTGCAACGTTTCTAAATGTTTGCAGGCAAAAAACCAATGCAAACTTACAAATGAAACTTTAACGTAACTTTCAAATATAATATCTCGTTTGCCGGCTTGTTGTTTATCTCCATTTGTGAGTTCACGTAAAGTTACAATTGTAATGTTTCTGAAAGTTTGTTTTCATTTGTAAACATCTATTTGAATTCCCTCCGTTTTCGTGATCGTGTATCTTCGATCTTATGTCATCGTCGTCCAATAGCAACATAGCAACACCGACGCCAACAGCGAACTGACTCTGACAAAGCGCCCGGCATTAATTAATGGCGATTTGTTGTTTACATTTTTTATAATTTCATCATCATAGGTTGTTATTTGATCTATGTCTATTTATTTTCCTGGAAGTTTTAAAGATTGAACAATCTTATTGTAGCCTGAATTGTTTGAATTTTGGGTAATTAAGTACTTCGTTGTCTGGAGTGTAGATAATGGAACATGGAGTATATCGACAGACATTTCAGGTAAGAATCCCTAAAACAGCTATATATTAAATACATGTGTGAATTCAATAAAATTAGTCACCTTTCTGTAGCATAATTATTTTGGTATGTCATCGCTATTGGTGAATTATTATAAAAAGGCCGCATTTATATTTCTGTTTCTTTTTATGAAATACACTCTACGAGAAAGTAAACCTAATTGCTAAATACGAATTTTGTTATGTCCTTAGAAGCAGCCTGGAGATGTCTTACCTGGTCAAACCAATTCATTTTAAAACGTTAAATATGATTGACCTATGGAAGCATGTGACTTATCTATAGCAATCGACATCATAAGAACAGTGGGACAGTACAGTACCCATCAAGCTGCCAGGATTGCTTATTTTGCACATTGTCGCAGTATCGTATCGTATGGAACATTCATATGGGTTAATTCGTCAGCAGCGGAACATGTGTTTATCATGCAAAAAAGAGCAATAAGCACATTGTGTCCGTAGGTCCAAGAAAAAGCTGCCCTGATGTGTTCGAGGTCAACGGGATGCTTAGGTACCCTTCCAGCTATATTCCTCTTCAGTATATGTATTCAAAATATCCAGTGAATGATGAAGCTTGCAACATCAATACCAGGTGCAGGCATGAATTAAAAATACAGTTCTACAAAAAGGAGAAAACGAAACAGATGTTTGATTACTTGGAAATCAAATTCCTCAGTTTTCTACCTAATGTTATTAAGATGCTCCCACTAACAAGATTACAGTAGGCACTAGTGGATGTTATAAAACAAAAACCAAGGTGAAGGAATTTGTTGGTGCTCTAAACTAATGTGTATAGTGTTACACACTACTTGTATTCATTATTTGTAGTGTGTGTCTGTGTGCGTGAGTTCGTTAGGCAAAAGCTTTGGAAGGCAAGTTCCACTATCCACAGACTTTATATATATATATATATATATATATATATATATATATATATATATATATATATATATATATATATATATATATATATATATATATATATATACGTAATTCATTGTAGTCATAATTTTGCTTTGTTTTAACTCAATCTTTCTGACACAGACATTGACGGTACTATACTTACTCGATAGGGATAGTTAACACATGCGTGAACTCTTTCAGAGACTGTCGCCATATTTAAGCTATTTTCGCAGTGAAGTTGTATTAATTTCCCTGCGCTTGATTTATCCATTGCATATTCTTACGTTTGCTTAATTAAACTTTCTCTAAAATCGAAATGAACACACCATTTTAGATTTTTCTTTTTCACAATAGTATTCGATATGTTGACTTTATTTTATGTAACATATGTTACCACATATTTTAGAAGCTAAAAAAATTCTCGCCTCTCAAAACAAGTATGCTGCAGAAGACTTCGTTTTTGTTATTGGTGTTTCACACGTTTTTCTAGACGACTAAGAGTTATTTAGTAAAACAATATCAAAAACAATTAATTGGTATTTATTTAATAAAATAATTTTTGAAATCCGTCAATTAATAAGGATATCACGAGTTCAAGTTATCTATTTTGTCGCTGAGTTTTGACTAGAACTGCATTTAGGCTAAACATGGACACGCTCGCTATATGGCTTAACTATCTCTATCGAGTAACTATAGTCCGTACTTATAAAGACAGTGACTTACCATGTACATTTGATGGTCAATAAAGTTTATATATCTATCTTTCAGCAGAAATGAAATGTGCTGTAAGTCTTTAATTTTTTTATGTAATAAAGATTTTATTCTAATTAACATTGTCTTAAGTCATTTTTTACAGTTTTACAAGAAATATATATTATGTATAAATACACCTATACCTATATTCAGTATTAGTTTGTCTCTTGAAATAAATTTAGTTAATCAAATACAGTTTTTTTTTTCAAAAATGCTTGGACACATTGGTTAGTATTTCAAGTTACAGTCTTTTAAAAAATCTATACAGTATGTACCATATTTGAAAAATGACTTCATCGATAATTTCTTTAAATCAACCCTACGTTTTTGTTGACTATTTTTAAAGTTCTTACATGTAAAGTTGTAGAAAACCAGCAGATTTAAAATTTATATTGATTGATAACTACACTTTTTTTTTCTTGCTTTCAACTCAGAATTTATAATAAACATTTGAAATTTGGTGGTTTTTTATCGCTTGATGTGTACTTTAAAAATAGTCGACAAAAAGCTAAGGTTGTTCTTTACAAAAATTATCAATGACATTTGACACAAATTGTATAATACATTTTTGAAAAGATTGCAACTAAGAATATTATCTGACTCCGAGCATTTTTGAAAAAAAGCTGAAGTAGATTAATTGGAATTATCCCAAGTTACAAACTTGCACTGTATATATAATATATACAATTGCAGATAAGTTGCAAATGTAAGTTTAAATTTTACAACTTTGCGAGGCCCCTTTAAAATTGAAGCTTGCTGTAAGGTAACATGTGTAAGTGTAAAGAAAGTTTGTAACAGCTCACTACAGTAAACTTGCAGTAAAGTTACAAAAGAAACACTTACATGTGTAAAGTCACTGGGGGGGAAGATTTGCCACTTGCTACAAACTTGCAGGAGGCTTTCTGCAAGTAACCTATCAAACTTACACTTGCTTTGGAAAAGATTCTGCAATGTTAATGCAATATTACCTTGCTCAGTGGGTATACAATCTAAACTTAAGATTATTCAACTTACACTATTTGTGTTTAGTGTTTATTATCTATAATAATTTACCCAAATAAAAATTGCGTTGTTATAGATTCTTTGGCAAATGTATCACTTAAGTAATATGGTGGGGATAACAACCACCATCTGTTTTAAAGTCTCAGTTATAAAAACAGAAAAATATGACATTTTGCTCATATTTTTCCAGCTTCTGTGAAGTGAAACAGTGTTTGCTAAAAATGATATATTGCTATTCATTTCTCAGGAAGTGTTGAGCGCTCTTCATTTTAAATTACCTTTCTAAAGTGCTTAGTAACCGCAAGCACTTCCTCGTCAAAATTGCTTAATACTCGGAAAATGAAAGTACTTTTTTGAGTGCTTAGTGCTCGAAGCACTTTCTACTAGTGCTCGGAACAGCTTTGGTTGTAGGTATTGAAAGCCAATACATAACCTAAAAATTTTAGTCAGATTTTTTAGTGGTGCAAAAATGTTGTCGCTGAAGCTTCAAACTTAAGAAGTATACATTCAAAGTACCTAATTAGTATTAGAACAGGTTAGTAATTAAGGCAGACGAAATAGTTTTAGTTCATATTTGTATGCAAATACCCACTAAGCATGGTAACTTACAAATGCTTACCGCAACGTTAGATAATTTACCATTAAGCTAGTTAAGTTTGCAAGATTTCTAGATGTTTGCAGCCAAAAAACCAATGCAAACTTACAAATGAAACTTTAACATAACTTTCAAATGTAATATCCCCTTTGCCGGCTTGTTGTTTTTCTCCATTTGTAAGCTCACGTAAAGTTACAATTGTAATGTTTCTGAAAGTTTGTTTTAATTAGTAAACATTTATTTGAATTCCCTCCATTTTCCTATTCGTTTATGTTCGATCGTATGTCATCGTCGTCCAATAGCAACATACAACACAACGCCAACAGCGAACTGACTCTGACAATGCGCCCGCGGCCGGTATTAATGATTAATGGCGGATTGTTGTTTATATTATATTTATGATATCATAAGCTGTTATTTGATATATGTCTATTGTCTATTTATTTTTCTGGAAGTTTTAAAGATTGAACAATCTTATTGTAGCCTGAATTGTTTGAATTTTGGGTAATTAATTCGTTGTCTGGAGTGGTAGATAATGAAACATGAAGTATATCGGCAAACATGTCAGGTGAGAATCTCTAAAACGGCGGCGATCCTTGGGAGCCGTCTACTTAAGGATCGCCGGTGAATTATTCTAAAATGGCTGCATTTATATGTTTGTTTCTTTTTATAAAATATACTTAACGAAAAAGAAAACCTAATTGCTAAATACGAATTTTCTTATGTCCTTAGAAGCAGCCTGGAGATGTCTTACCTGGTCAGACCAATTCATTTTAAA
Organism: Tillus elongatus; assembly: GCA_964006375.1. Classification (NCBI taxonomy): domain Eukaryota; kingdom Metazoa; phylum Arthropoda; class Insecta; order Coleoptera; family Cleridae; genus Tillus; species Tillus elongatus. Next base: position 98,544,817 of record OZ023264.1, on the reverse strand, counting down.
ACGTTAAATATGATTGACCTATGGAAGAATGAAGCATATACAGAGCAATCGAAATCATAAAAAACAGTATTGTACTCATCAAGCTGCCAGGATTGCTTATTTTGTACATGTCACAGTATCCTATCGAATGGAACATTCATATGGGTTAACTCTTCAGCAGCGGAACATGTGTTTATCATGCAAAAAAAGAGCAATAAGGACAGTGAATGATAAAGCTCGCAATATCAATACCAGGTGCAGGCATGAATTAAAAATACAGTTGCTCAAAAACAAAGCAGATGTTTGATTACTTGGGAATCAAATTCCTCAGTTTTCTACCTAATGTTATTAAGATGCTCCCACTAACAAGATTACAGTAGGCACTAGTGGATGTTATAAAACAACAACCAAGGTGAAGGAATTTATTGGTGTTCTAAACTAATGTGTAGTGTGTGTGTGAGTGCGTTAGGCAAAAGCTTTGGAAGGCAAGTTACACTAGCTACAGACTTTTTTGGTGAATTTGCAGATTAGCTCCCGAACAATTATTGACAAATCGACTGCTGATACATAAACTTTGGTATCATACATACACAGTAACACTTTCTGAGAGTGTCACCATATTTAAGCTATTTTCGCATTGAAGTTTTATTCATTTCCATACGCTTGATTTATCCATTGCATATTTTTACGTTTGCTCAATTAAACTTTCTCTAAAATCGAAATGAACGCACCATTTTAGATATTTCTTTTTTTACAATGGTATTTGATATGCTGACTTTATTTTATGTCACATATGTTACCACATATTTTAGAAGCTAAAAAAATTCTCGCCTCTCAAAATAAATAATGCTACTTCGTTTTTGTTATTGGTGTTTCACACATTTTCCTAGACCATAAGATTTATTTAGTAAAACAATATCAAAAACAATTGGTATTCATTTAGAAACAAGAATTTTTGAAATCGGTCAATTAATAACGATATAACGAGTTCAAGTTATCGATTTTGACTAGAACTGCATTTTAGACTAAACATGGACATGCACTATATGTCTTAACTATCTCTATCTAGTAACTATAGTCGGTATTTATAAAGGCAGTGACTTACGATGTACATTTGATGGTCAATAAAATCTATATATCTATCAGCAGAAATGAATAATATGTTGTAAGTCTTTAATTTTTTTATGTAATAAAGATTTTATTCTAATTAACATTGTCTTAAGTCTTTTTTTACAGTTTTATAAGAAATATATATTATGTATAAATACACCTATACCTATATTCAGTATTAGTTTGTAACTTGAAATAAATTCAGTTAATCAAATACAGTTTCTTTTTTTCCAAAATGCTTGGACACATTGGTTAGTATTTCAAGTTGCAGTCTTTTAAAAAAGCTATACAGTATGTACCATATTTGAAAAATGACTTCATTGATAATTTCTTTAAATCAACCCTAAGTTTTTGTTGACTATTTTTAAAGTTCTTACATGTGAAGTTTAGAAAACCAGCAGATTTAAAATTTTTATTTATTGATAACTACACAATTTTTTTTCTTGCTTTCAACTCAAGATTTATCATAAAAATTTGAAATTCCGTGGTTTTGTATTGCTTGGTGTGTACTTTAAAAATAGTCAACAAAAAGCTAAGGTTGTCATTTACAGAAATTATCAATGACATTTGACACAAATTGTATAATACATTTTTGAAAAGATAATTTCATAATTTCTTTAAATCAACCCTAAGTTTTTGTTGACTATTTTTAAAGTTCTTACATGTGAAGTTTAGAAAACCAGCAGATTTAAAATTTTTATTTATTGATAACTACACAAATTTTTTTCTTGCTTTCAACTCAAGATTTATAATAAAAATTTGAAATTTGGTGGTTTTGTATTGCTTGGTGTGTACTTTAAAAAGTCAACAAAAAGCTAAGGTTGTCATTTACAGAAATTATCAATGACATTTGACACAAATTGTATAATACATTTTTGAAAAGATTGTAACAGAATATTATCTGACTCCGAGCATTTTTGAAAAAAAGCTGAAGTAGATTAATTGGAATTATCTCAAGTTACAAACTTGCACTGTATATATAATATATACAATTGCAGATAAGTTGCAAATGTAAGTTTAAATTTTACAAGTTTGCTAGGCCCTTTTAAAATTGAAGCTTTCTGTAAGGTAACATGTGTAAGTATAAAGAAAGTTTGTAACAGCTCACTACAGTAAACTTGCAGTAAGGTTACAAAAGAAACACTTGCATTTGTAAAGTCACTGGGGGGGGGGAAGATTTGCCATTTGCAACAAACTTGCAGGAGGCTTTCTGTAAGTAATCTATCAAACTTACACTTGCTTTGGCAAAGATTCTGCAATGTTAATGCAATATTACCTTGCTCAGTGGGTACAATCTGGGAAAATATTTCTAATTTGCTGCTGGTTTTAGTGAATTTTCTTTTAAAAAAATACTAATGAGGAGATCCCGACTTTTGAAATTTCTTCAAATGAGCGCTAATTAGGCCCCTTAGAACACATATCCGGGGTCAGTTCCAATTTTTATATGTTTATATAGGGTAACTGCACCAGTAAATGCCATTATAAAGACGTTTGCATAAAATAGGCTAGAAAAAAATTAAAAACAATTATTTGCGATTGAACAAAAAAACCATGTGTTTGTTAAGGGTTTACAAAGGTATCTCTACTGTCATAATTGCAATAAAGATAATCATATTTAATTTTTTTCCCCACTTTCCTTCCAAGTACCTGTAATTGCCATTATTCAAATTAAAAAATCCCAGTAGTTGCCACTTTATGCACCAGTAATTGCCCATATTTTATTCTATGTTTTTACCATCTATTTTCACTATAAGAACTTTGAAATAAAAAGAATGTACGAATGCAACAGTTTTATTTTGTCTTTAGATTATAAATACTAGATAAGTACATAAACTAAAAAATTAACATTTTAATTTAAAAGCCCTATAAGCTGTTTTAATTTTTTTTATTATGTTATTATTTATTGAAAATGGGTTATTGCCAATTAAATCCACCGGTCCAAAAAATATACGGTATAAGTGAACTTCGTCGACATCATTATTAACAGGCCAAAGAAATGAGTTCTCTGTTATTTCTTTTATGAACTTTATGGTTGCTTTAGATTGTTCATTATCAATATTAATAATCTTTCCGATGAAGTATTGTTCATCGTAGTATACAGCATAATAATGCTCGGGAAGCAATGTTACCTCCTGATCAGTATTCAAGTGATCAGATGCCCTTTCCTTATTACTCGTAATTGTTTGTATCATATCTGAAAAATCTTCAGAACCTGAAGATGTGCTATCTGCATATATAACTGACTCTTCACTATCGTCCGTCTCACTCTCTTCAACTACACGTTTCTTTCTTCTCTCTAGTAGACCTTGTTTTTTCTTTTGTATTTCCTGTAGTTTTATTTGTTTTTTCTCATATCTTGCTCTCTTCCTCTCTTCCTTTTCTCTCTCCTCTCTTTTTTCTTTTCTCTTTTTTGTGTCATAAATTTTTTCCATTCTTTTGAAGTAACTACAGATGGAGTTTTCTCAATGTTCCTTTTTCGTTTAAGCGACGTATTTTCTTTTTTTTTTTCTGGCCATATTAAAGCTCTTTTAAAAGGTGTTCCAACACTTGAGTTTGAACTGTCGTTCATTAAAATGGGAGAACGGTTATTAGAACGTATCGGCACATCAGGAGTTCTGGGGACTTCGAAATTAGTAGTTCCTGGGGGCGTATGTTCTTGAAAATGATCTGATAAATTCGCATCTTGAATTCTCTTTGATGGTATTTCTGTTGTTGGATGGTTTAATGTTTCTTCTAGGGGCATATCGGGGGGCATATTAAACATGGAGGAATCTGTTGAATTTCTGGGAGGCGTTTTTGCTGTCGAAAATTGATGAGCTGTGGAAGGACCTGCTAAATTTATGTCATTAAATTCCTTAATGTTTTGGGGGGGTATTTCTTTTCTTGTTAGATTTAGTTTATTTACTGGTGGTATATTTTCGTTCTCGCTTATTGCTGAATTATCTTTTAAATCATGATTCTTCTTAATCTTCTGCCAAACCTTAAACAGTTCCAACCATTTTTCTTCCCCATTCCAGGTTTCATTGAGGCTGCATTTCTTAAATAGATTAAGAGTGTCACTGGGAATAAATGTTTCCAGATATTTTAAATGTGACTTCCTTTTTCTTGAAGCAGACACAGATTGTTTCGCAGTTGTCGAAACCAGTTGTCTATCCTAACGCATCTAGAGTAGTCGACAGCATCAGGCGACCAAGGATGTAGCCAATAATGATGCACTCTGCTGTTACTCCTTTTAGGGCATCATTAAACATCAATGGAAAATTTGTTTTGTTCAAAACTTCAATATTTCTATCTAGTCTCCATTGGTGTACAGTTTTTTTCCACTGATCCTTTAAAGGTTTAAAGACAGATACGTCACAAGGTTGTATTATATGAGTGGCATTAGGATATAACCCCACCAATATAATTTTATTCTTTTCGCAAAAGTTGCTTAAGTGTAAAGTTAAGTGTGACTTGTGTCCGTCAATGAACAGAATCACAGGGAATGTTATTCTATTTTTCACAAGCCAAGGATGGAACACGTTGGCCACATATTCGTAAAACGATTCGCCGGTCATCCATCCCTTCTCGCTCTTACCAATGGCCCATTCATTTGGAACATTAGATACTAACGGCCCAGGTAGTCGTGTGTATGAAAATAAAAGAAATGGTGGTAATAAGGTACCATTAGCGCTAACTGTGATAGCTACCGTTATTGATTCTTTATCTGAGCCCTTTGCTATTTCATATATATTTTTTTCGCCTAGCGGACCAATAACCTTATTTGACTTAGGGCATATATGGAAGGCAGATTCATCAGAGTTGAATATGCGCTCTGGGTAATTAAAAATGTCGGTTTGATTTTCGGATTTCAATAAGGTAAGTACTTCTTTAAACCAGTTTCTCAGTATTTCTTCTGTTACCGAAGCTCTTGTGGAGGTCAAAGTTTCAGGTACTCTGACAGATATTGTTGGGTTTCTTTTGAAGAACGCCGCTAACCATTTCCTGTCGGGTTTGTCATTTATGAATGGATTTAGTCGATTAGAATTTTTCATAATTTTCTGTACGGTTATCAGAAGATCATCTTTGTGAGGCGAAAACCCTCTGTTTGAAATTTCAATTATCCATTGCACAAGTGCATTCTCTTCATTTTTGGATAAAACTGCAGGTGGACCCATTCTGCGCTCCACTGGCGTTTTTCCTTTTACTTTGTTTTTTAACGTGTTTCTCGGAACCCCAAACTGTTTTGCAGCAGTTGAAAACGACATACCACTGCGACAGGCAGTTATGGCGGCCTCCATACTTTCTTCTGAATATCGAAAATGGTTTTTTCGCCCTTTCCATTGTTGTTTTACCTGTGCCAATAATTGCCATTGAATTAAAGCAGTAGTTGCCATTAAGTGGCAATTACTAGATTTTTTAAAGAAATTTGATTCAGTTTTATATCAAATATAGCTAAGGCTACAAACAATAAAATCTAATTGTAATTAAGCTTGTATTCGATTATCTTACTATACTCCAGTAATTGCCATTAATTGCCATAACTGCAATTATGTAATAACAAACATGAAAAGAAAACCTTTTTATGAATTTCGTGAAGTCGAAAAGTGCCAAACTGACATATAAAGCTAATTATTGTCTAATTGAATTTGTTTTTTGTTTTTGTCTAGGAAATATAAATAGGGAAAGTGATTTCTAAAATAATTATCTTTCTTTAAGTTTTGATAAATAACATGACAGTTTAATAAACTTAAAGAAAGATAATAATTTTAGAAATCACTACCCCTATTTATATTTCCTAGACAAAAGAAAAAACAAATTCAATTAGACAATAGTTAGCTTTATATGTCAGTTTGGCACTTTTCGACTTCACTCAAATTCATAAAAAGGTTTTCTTTTCATGTTTGTTATTACATAATTAGTTTAGTAGAACTCATGTTATATGTAAGTATTTTAAACTTTTATATTTTTTCCAAGTAAATTGTAAACTTTTTTTCTATCCATGTTGTAGCCTTGAGAAAGGAATAAATTTTTCCGAAAGCTTGGCTTATAATAAAGAGTTTTATTCTACAACTGACGGCTTTCCCACATTTTTTTGATAAATAACACTATTACTGTCACAAAAATTTAATACTATATATATATATATATATATATATATATATATATATATATATATATATATATATATATATATATATATATATATATATATATATATATATATATATATATATTGAAATATCCTGGTATATTAGCATATTATTTTCTTTCGGACCCGTCAGCAATTAGTCATTTATTGGCCTTTTAATGTTTATTAAATAACTCTCATACGACAAGTGAAATGCCAGATAAGGATTGTATTTTTGTGTGTGTTATGCCCTGTATACAATTAATATTAAGTAACAGTAAAAACGATGCATAAGGAAGGTTTCTCATTTAAGCCGATAAGAACGAACCACGTTAAAAAAACTTTTACACGCTGTGCAGGCAAAGGTCAAGATATAGGTCGCACATTGAGATCACTTGTCACAAATTATAGTCCTTGAAATGGAATGAAGAGCTCAGTTGAAGCATTTTTAAAAGGTTTTTGTCATTAGAAGATGACTAATTATAAGTGTGTCTAGTTTCATGTATGGGAACGTATTAGATTTTACTTAAAAGAGGGTATACTAAAATGTAGTCAGAGAGTTTTTTATAAAAGACTAGAGTGACATGCTGCAGATCACGTAGGCACTAATAAAGTCGATAATTATGTACATAGCCGGTATATTTTAAACCCTAGTGACCAGGCCTGGAAATTCGTTGTTCTCACGTTTGGGCGGAGCGACTTCATATAAAACTACGTACGATTGGGTCATAGGGGAGGATTTTCATCGACATCTCAGAGTTGTCTCTTCTGCAAAGCTGTCTTCGAACTTAAGAGACTTGTGGAGACTGTCTGCTGGGAAACCCTCGAGTAGTAGGCACAGCATATTATCGAAATGGTCGATTCTGGCAGATTTATGCTGTGTTGAACACTGTGGGGTTCCTATAACCGCGTCTAAAGTCAGCTGGTCATAGTGCGGGAATTCTATAGGTCTTTTCTAAAGCGTACTGGCGGAGAAAGCCTCGGGTAAACACTAGCGCCATGAATAAAATTCGAGCGAGAGTGTCGAAATAGGGGACCTCTGCTGGTATTGTTAACGCGAATCGCACTACACCCCCCGCACATAGACGAGACCCAGGAGTCGAGCCGCCGTCCCCGCTTGGAGGCCCTGTCGCAGCCTGTTGGGACCAGATGTAACAGCAAACGGTGAGTGTACCTTTAAAATGACATATGCTATCGGTGTCCCTAAATTGTTTGCCCAATTTGATATATTTAAACGGAAACTTGAACCCTGTAAGTTTATTTGCCTGCATATTATTTAAATAAATTTATTTGTGCATTAAATGTTGCCAAGTTTGTTATATTTAATCTAAACTTGAAACCTAGCATTTTATTTACTTACATATCATGTATAGAAAGTATTTTTTGTATCTAAATGTTGCCAAATATGCCATATGTAAACTAAGCTTGAAACCTAGCGTTTTAATTGTGAACATATAATGTACAGATATTATCTTTTGTTACCGAAATCGGCGTATTAAGACTAAACTTGACCCCTAATATTTTAGTTATTTGTGTATCGTGTAGATAAATTATTTGTGCATTAAAAGTTGCCAAGTTCGATATATTTAAACCAAAACTTGAGAGCTGGGATTTTGTTGATTTGTATATCATCAAAGCGAAATTATTCGTGCATTTGAATGTTGCCCAATTTAGTAGATTTAAACTGAACTCGAAATCGGGAATTTTATTAGTTTGAGTATTATGTAGAAAAATTATTTGTGTGTTCAGAGTTGCCAAATTTGATATTTTTGAATTAAACTTAAAGCCTGAAATTCTACTTGTTGGTATATTAGTTCATGAAACTAATTGTGCACTTAAAAATAGCACCAGACATGAAACCAAGAGTTTTATTTGCTATACGTTTTTAATAAGGTTAGTTGTGCATTTGAATGTTTCCAAATTTAATATGATTAAACTATAACTTGAAATCTGGAATTTTATCTGCTTGTTAGGTAAAGAAATTATCTCTACATCTAAAAACGTTGCCAAATTTAATATATTTAAACAAAACTTGAAACCTAGTATTTTAGCTGGTTGCATATTATATGTAGAAATTATTTGTGCAGTTAAATTATATAAATTAAACTGAAACCTGAAATCTGGACGGTTATTTGTTTGCTAATCATGTAGAAAAATTATTTGTGGGTTCAGATGTTGCCAAATTTGATATATTCGGACTAAAACTTGAAGTCTGGAATTTTAGTTTGTTTGCATATGGTGTGGAAGAAATACTCGAGCATTGAAATGTTGCCAAATTTAATATATTTAAACTAAACTTGAAACCTAGTATTTTTGTTGGTTGTATATTATATGTAGAAATTATTTGTGCATTTAAATTGTATAAATTAAACTGAAACTTGAAATCTGGACTGTTATTTGCTTGTACAGTATGTAGAAAAATTATTTGTGCGTTCAGACGTTGCCAAATTTAACATATTCAGACTAAAACTTAAAGTCTGGAATCTTGATTTGTTTGCATGTAGCATAGAGGAATTACTCGAGCATTGAGACGTTACCAATTTTATTATATTTAAACTAAACTTGAAATTTGGAAACTTATTTGTTTACATTTTGTCGAGAAATTATTTGTGTCGGTAAATGTCACAAAATCTGATATATTCAAACTGAAACTTGAAGCCTGCAATTTACTTTGTTTGTATGTCATTCAGATAAATTACTTCCGCATCTAAAGAGTTGCCAAATTTCCTGATAGGTAAACTGAAACTTGAAATCAGAAACGTTACTAGCTCATGCCGTATTTAATGAAATTACTTTGCATTTGAAAACAAATATCTTGTTCACACCTAATGGAATTTAAATTTGGATCATGAAACCAGAATTCTGTAGCTCTTTATAATATAATTTAAATCTGAATCGTGAAACCAGAATCATGTAGCTCTTTATAGTATAATTTATATCTGAATCGTGAAACCAGAATTATGTAGCTCCTTATAATATAATTTAAGTTTAAATCGTAAAACCAGAATTGTGTAGCTCCTGAGAATGTAATGTGAATCTGAATCGTGAAACCAGAATTATGTAGCTCTTTATAATATAATTTAAATCTGAATCGTGAAACCAGAAGTATGTAGCTCTTTATAATATAATATAAATCTGAATCGTGAAACCAGAAGTATGTAGCTCTTTATAATATAATTTAATTCTGAATTGTAAAACCAGAATTATGTAGCTCTTTATAATATGATTTAAATCTGAATCGTAAAACCAGAATTATGTAGCTCTTTATAATATAATCTAAATCTGAATCGTGAAACCAGGATCATGTAGCTCTTTATAATATAATTTAAATCTGAATCGTAAAACCAGAATTATGTAGCTCTTTATAATATAATTTAAATCTGAATTGTGAAACCAGAATTATGTAGCTCTTTATAATATAATTTAAGTCTAAATCATGAAACCAGAATTATGTAGCTCGTTATAATATAATTTAAATCTGAATCGTAAAACCAGAATTATGTAGCTCTTTATAGTATAATTTAAATCTGAATAGTGAAGCGAGAGTTATGTAGTTCTTTATAATATAATTTAAGTCTAAACCGTGAAACCAGAATTCTGTAGCTCTTTATAATATAATTTAAATCTGAATCGTGAAACCAGAATTATGTAGCTCTTTATAATATAATTTAAATCTGAATCGTGAAACCAGAATTATGTAACTCTTTATAATATAATTTAAATCTGAATCGCGAAACCAGAAGTATGTAGCTCCTTAGAATATAATTTAAATCTGAATCGTGAAACCAGAATTAAGTAGCTCTTTATAATATAATTTAAATCTGAATAGTGAAACCAGAATTCTATAGCTCTTTATGATGTGATTTAAATCTGAATTATGAAATCAGAAGTATGTATCTTATTATAATGTGAATTAAGTCTGAATCTGGAAACCAGAAGTATGCAGCTCTTTAGAATATAATTTTGAATCTGAAACTTGAAAACGAGAGGTCCGTAGCTCTATATAAGATAATTTGAATCTAAAATTTGAAAGCAACAGTATCTAGTCTAACATAATACAATTTTGAACCTGAATCGGGAAACCAGCAATATCTAGCTCCACATGAGGTAATTTTAAACCCGAAACTTGCAACTGAAGGTATGTAATTCCATCTCTGTGTAATATTGAAACTGAAACTTGAAGTCAAAAATATGTGGCACACTTTTAATGCACTTTGAAACGAAAACCTGAAGTTAGGAATCTCATTCTTTTATATGTTACCTCATTAAATTGTTTTGTACCTGAAACATACATCTTGGCTCCCCCTTTTGTATTAAACTAAAACTTGAAATTGAGAATATGTGGTGTGCACTGGACGGTTCGGAAAATAAAGCAAAGGGATATAGAATAAATGAAGTACTTCCCCCTATGTTTTGACAAAGTTGTGTAATTATTCTCCTTGTGTCTAGAATGACATTCAGGTGAAGCCTCGTTTCACGAAGTGCCACGATCCGAACATTTAAGACCTCCAGTGAGGCATAGTCTAAGAAGGACTTCGCGATTTATCACAATTTTGCATGACTGAAACGAGAGGGCAACCTGAAGGTCAGTAATTAGTTGAAAGGCTTGCGATACACGTCAAAATATTGGGCGAGGTAGTAGTAGGTTTGTTACCGTCTCCGCTTAGTCAGTCAACAGTGATCTGGCCTGAATTACAACAATACCTTCCCCTTGCGCCTCCTACAGCCTACAGGTCCAAAACAAAATACTTTTCAAGCGGTATTTGGGTGAACTTTCTACTTCTTGACCTGCCAAACCTCCGAAAGTCTAAGACCTCCAGTGAGGCTATAGTCCAAGAAAGGGCTCGCGAAAAACCTTAACTGTGGCACCATGGAAGTTGAAGGGGCAACCCAAATGCGCAATGCGTCATTTCCTAGTGACCAATGGCCACATGAGAGACGTAGAGGGAGGAGTCGGTTAGCCTCAAGTATATGCCCGGGTGTGGTGTCCTGTTCTGCGGTGTTGCTCAATCAGTCCCACGGTAATAAAGCAAAGCCAAACCAAAACTGAAATTTGAACGATGAAACCAATAAAATCTAAATAATGAATAATGAAATGAAAATACCAATCTTTAATTCTACACCACCGTGGAAACTGAGAGTGACATCGGAGACCTTGATCCACACCAGGTCATCACCCCTCCAAGCGATCCAAATTTTTTATGCTAGTGCATTCCCCATATGTGTAATATTAGGCCCAGCCGTGTGATTTCTCGTAACAATAGGGCGCCTAGATGTCTGTGCTTTCATGTCCGTTTCACTGTATTGGTCAAATGGGAAACTTTGTTAAATAAATTAAGTGTTTGCGAATTATAGCGTTTCTCTCACAATGTTCCAACCCATAGTCTGAACAAACACAACCTGGTCCTAACCCTAGATTTTCACGCCTTAATCCATCCTGGTAGCCCAGAAAATTAGTCATACTTAGTAAGCAAATGTAGAGGCCTTTAAAGTAAAGGTAAGTGAATATATTTCAGGTCACCCGTAATAATTTAACGTAGTCCGGGATTTAATTACATATTAGTCAACGATGCAAGACAGACCAAGATGCATTTCCTTGAAATAAAATTTGTTTCAATTAGGTATTACACAATATCATGCTATGTTGCCATTTTAGTTGTATCATTGCCTTTTGTTAGTTTGTTTTGTTTGTAAAAATTTGATTAGCGTTGGGGATATTACAATATATATATATATATATATATATCGACTTTTAAATTTTGAAAAAATATCTTCAAATGAGCGCTAATTAGCCCCCTTAGAACACATATCCGGGATCAGTTTCAATTTTTATATGTTTATATACATATAAAAATTGAAACTGACCCCGGATATGTGTTCTAAGGGGCCTAATGAGCGCTCATTTGAAGACATTTTTTCAAAATTCAAAACTGTGATCTCCTCATTAATAATTTTTTTTAAAGAAAATTATTATTACGCCGATAACTCAAAACTTAATCGGCCGATTTTAATTAAATTTGGTGAGTACCTTCCTTTTGTAAGTGGCTTGGATAAGTTCGCTATACAGGAAAATCGGGCTAGGTTTTCCCGGAAAATTTTGTGTTTTCTTTCGAAAAAAATTCATATCTACAGAAATAACAAAGTTAAAGCAACCAAATTTAGTGCGAGGGTTTATGTCATTATATGTAAATTACCTACTGAAATATGGCTCTGTACGTTAAAAGACAAAAAAGTTATAGGCATTTAAAGAAATAAATTGGGGTTTTTCTCAATACGTCAAAGTCGCGATTTAAAACCTCGAAATTGGCAACATTTAGGCAAAAAACCTGAAACTAATATGAGTTATGGAAATAAAGTGTCTCAAGAAGAATGTTTTACAAAGCCTGAAGTCTTAGCTTCAACCGTCATTGTCCTTCATTTTACTAAAACATTTCCAGAAAATTAATTTCAAATAGACACTTTCTCTGATGCTTTGGCAGTAGTATTAGCTATAGAGTTTATCATTTAATGGTATATAATTTTTGTGGAATTTTCGTAAAGCTCAATATATCCGTTATTATGCAAGAGACGAAAAAATGTATACATTAATTATAGGGTGTCTTAAGTTACATCTTAAAAAAAAATCACAATCACAGGTGGCCCATAAGCCGTTGGTGATACAAATTTTCTTTTTTTTTTTTTAATCGAACACGCCTTATGTCATTGCATTTTTGCATTTTTCATCGAAATATAATGTTTGTAAGAAAAGAAATTCGGGACACAGCAAGTGCGTTATGGTAGCTAATTTTTATTAAATGCTTCAAATTTGAATAGCTTAATTTGCTATTACCCTAAAAGGTTGACCAAGAAACCAGTTTTTTCAGGACCACTTTAAGTTTACTTTTTGTACATTTTCAAACAATAAAGCTATTTTCATGAAACATGGCACATTGTTGCTACAATATAGGTTATACTGGTAACCAAATTTGATGCCTGCTTTCTTAAAAAAACACACATATTTGCTATTAAAAACGTTTTTATGAAAATTCACTACCATAACACACTTGCTGTATCCAGACTTTTTTTCTTTAAATGCCTATAACTTTTTAGGTTTCTGGAGTATATAAGATCAATAGCTGGAGTGCAAAGGATTAAGAACTGGGGGTGTCAATACGATCAATACGTAAAAATGCTTAAGAGATTATAAAACTAAAATAGCGGGAAAGCATTACAACAAACTACATAACCCAAATATAAGTCAATAGGTTAAAAATGTAATTAATCATGGGGGGGGGGGGGGGGGGGGTATCAAGCCATGGTCGTTCAGGTTGTAACATCTTAACGCGGAAAAGATTAATGAAACCAAAATTTTAAGAAAATTATGTATAATTATAGCAGTGCTTTATCAACTAAGTTATTACAATTGTTTGCTTGAAAAAAAATTATTCTAGTTACATTTCTTATAGTAGTATAATTTTTCTTGGATTTGTACAAAACTTGTTCAAAACTCTCGTTTCAATCCAGTCCTGATTTTCTTTGAAGAATTTCCGATGGACGCTCATCAAACACAACCCAGTCAGTCTGTCTTCTCCCATTGTACTTCTCAGCCAGGTCTTTACCCTTCGAAGGGTACTAGAAGATCGTTCAACAGTAGCCGCAGTTGATGGGATAGCACTTAAAATGAGGAGTGCATGCCTTGTTGCAGGGAAAAAAATATTAGCCTCCTCCAAAAGTGCAGCCACTTCAATATCCTTTAATTTGTCTCCTGCTAAATCCTTCTTTTTCCACAGATTATACCACAAATCTAATTCTGCAGAGATATCACCCAACTCATAAAACTCCATGAAAGATTTTGCATTTTTCTCCACATCTTTTGAAGTCATTTTTAGCATGTACGAAGGATGAAGATGGGATAAGGCAAAAGCAGGTGTATTTTCGTGTGAGAGTCTAACATTCAATGATAAAGTTACAGATAAGCGATGATCAACGACCGCCTCCAATATTCAGTCGCAGTTTCAGATGGCGGATTACTTCTGTGTATTTGCTTTTGAACAATTCGTGGTACTGTTAACTCAACCCCGACTTTCTCCGCGATATCATGTGATTTTTCAAGTAATTCATCAGAAACATGTTCAATGTCTTGTCGATCCTTCTTGATGGCATCAAGGATTGCACCAATATGTTTCCTCACCATAATCAAATCCATATTTTTACTTTGTAGAACGTTCACAACGGGTTCCAAAATCGCAGAGTACTTTGCAATCATGACTAAACCTACGATGAAAATTGGTTTAGTAACTGCACAGTGCAATTGATAGGCAAATTTTCTTGTAGCATAGTTTCCTTCGACCGAGATATGTTCTAGCGCATTGACGATTTCATGGAAGCTGCCTGAAAACTTTCTAATGCTCTTGTATTTCTCAGACCATTTGGTCTCACTGAGCCTTGATAGATTAGGAGCCGAATTCCTGCGGGCTGGCGACTCACGAAAGAAGGATATTGTATCCTTAACTGTTGCAGTTAAGTTTCTTATTTCCGGTAGTTTGCTAGCATCATTGACCCCAAGATTTAGTTTGTGACTTGAGCAATGGAAGAATAAAGATTAATGTACTTTTTTCTTCAAAATGGCCTGTACACCACCTTCTTTTCCAGTCATCGTAGAACATCCGTCAAATCCAAATCCAACACAATTCTCTGCTGAAAGATTCTGATTAACTAAAAAACTCTGAATTGTGCTAGCGATTGTAGGGGCATCTTGAGATTTCAGCTCAACATAGCCTACAAATTCCTCTCTGATTTTTTCTTGATTCTCATCATAAAACCGCAATCCGATAGAAAGCTGTTCTTTTCCAGCGATATCTCCTGTTTCATCGGCCATTACAGCGTAAGCTTTTGCTTGTTTGCAATCTTCAATAATTCTTTCTTTGACAACTTCACCACATAATCTTATAATCTCATTTTGAATTTTTGGTGCAGTGTAGACTGAATTTTTTCGATGTATCGAAATGATTCTTTAGCTTCACATCACCACAGTCAATTCTCAATTTTAAAAGGTCAAAGAAACCCCCCTCATCTGCTTCCTTTCCTCTAAGTGGCAAATCATGAGTTCCACAAAATATGATACAAGAAATAATTGATGACAATATTTGTTTGTTATCTTCAATCATCTTCTGGTGACGACTTTGCAACTGTACATTAACTGGAACATTTTCAAGGAACGCTTTTGCAGCAGCTGTTGAAGTTTTGTGGTAGTGACTGCCGACGTGTTTTCTACAATCTTCATGTATATCTTTAAACTTCACGTATGACCTTACCATAAATGACCTCAAAACTCCTTTAACTGTAGCAATACTAGGAGGAAAAAGAACACAGTGCATACATAGAGCACCTTTCAAACGACTTGAGCACACCAACCAAGGAGTATATTGATCTAACCAGCGGCGGTTAAATTTTCTTTTCAAATGGCTGGCATCAGAACCAAAATCGTAATTTGATGGTGGAACCCACGGATTTGTAAGCAAATCCTTCCTTTTTTCTGATGGCAACATAAGGGAATGACCAACATAACGACCAATGTCATTTTCATGGTAGTCATCGTATTCTTCAATCGTTTTACATGTCCCAGGAACAGCTACGTGTAGAGGTGAAGAATTACTAGACCCTTGTTCTATAATAGACACAGAATCCGATGGTTCGGTCAGTTTAGTTCCATCTTCATCACCATCACTGCTTCCACTTCCACTACTGTCATCTTGATCCTTTTTCCGTTTGAGAGGTTTTCTGACTGAAAATAATAGAAATTGACATAATTCAAATTTCAATAAAACAGGCTTATCCGTTAGTTGAAGACAATACGAAATTCACTGCTTTAACCTATATCAATAAATCCAGCAATAGATTGAAATCATTTTTATCAAATTTTAATTTAAATATTGCGTTCAGAACAAACAATAATCTCAGTAAATACATTAAGAATAATAAAGCAAGGAGTTTGAAAGAAAATAAATCAGGTGTCTATCAACTAAATTGCGGCAGTTGCGATAAATTTTATATCCGAAAAAGTTTTTAAACTCCTATTTCAGAGCACAAAATAAGTTTTGATTTGGATAATGGTATTTCACATTACGCGACTCATTTAAGAAATGAAAATCATAATTTTGATAAAGTGTAAATCTCATTTTGAAGTAATTTTCATTATGTTATATGATAAATTTAATTTAAAATTTTATTTTCTACATAAATTGAGAAATTACTTTACTTACCTGTCTGAAACCAGTTTCTTATATCTTTTTAGGCAGCCTCAGTGTTCTCCAAACGTAAATAAGAAGGTAAACTAATAAACTATAATAATTGGTTGTTTAAAGAAAAAAACTTAGTAGTAAACACCAACAGTTCAACTAACATACAAATCTGATCAACTAGCGGCGGGCGGGTCAGTTTATATAGTGATGAGGACATGCGGAATTCTCTAGATCGAAGGGGAAGGCGGAGACCTTTCTAGAAGATTTCCCTTTCTCTCATTGGCTGCCGCCTGTGGACTCTAGCGATCTCTCAGTCTTTCTCGAATCCCACTAACTGGCTGAGAGATTTCGCTACCAGTCGCTAGATGGCTCTATATCAGTGTAAAGCTTTGCGAGATGTACGATAATTATCCTATTTGTTTGTGGTATTATTTTTTTATAAGGATTTATTTTTTTGCTTCCGGGGTGGGTGCGGGGGGGCAGCTGCCCCTCGTTGGGTACGCCTTTGGATGGTACATCCAGATTTCTCAATAGATTTTTTTATGGCACAAGCTTTGAAATTAAAAAAGTCTGGACGCAGACAGTTCGTTATGGTAGCGAATTTTCATTTAAAAAATTTTAATAGCAAATATGTGTGTTTTTTTTATAAGAAAGCAGGCATCAAATTTAGTTACCAGTATATAGTAGCGCGTATACCTATATAGTAGAAAGAATGTGCCATGTTTCATCAAAATAACTTTACTGTTTGAAAATGAACAAAAATTTCCGAAGGCAAACTTAAAGTGTTCCCGAAAAAACTGGTTTCTTGGTCAACCTTATAGGTTAAGTGAATTAAGCTATTTAAATTTGAAGCATTTAATGAAAATTCGCTACTATAACGCACTTGCTGCGTCCCGAATTTCTTTTCTTACAAACGTGCATATTTCGATGGAAAATGCAATAACATAAGGCGTGTTCGATTAAAAAAAAATCACCAACGACTTATGGGTCACCTGTGATTGTAGAAATATTTTTTTAAGATGTAGCTCAAGACACCCTATAATTAATGTATACAATTTGTTTCGTATCTTGTATAATATAACAGATATATTGAGCTTTATTGATTTTTCACGAAAATTCGACAAAAATTATATACCATTAAACCATAAACTCGATAGCTAAGACTACTGCCAAAGCATCAGAGAAAGGGTCTATTTGAAATCAATATTCTGAAAAAGTTTTAGAAAAATGAAGGACAATGGCGGTTGAAGCTAAGACTTTAGGCTTTGTAAAACATTCTTCTTGAGACATTTTCTTTCCATAGCTCATATTAGTTTCAGGTTCTTTGCCTAAATGTTGCCAATTTTGACGTTTTAAATCGCGACTTTGACGTTTTGAGGAAAACCCAAATTTATTTGTCTTTAAATGCCTATAACTTTTTTCTCTTTTAGCCTACAGAGCTAAATTTTTGTAGGCAATGCACCTATAATGACGTAAACCTGTGAACAAAGTTTGGTTTCCCTCACTATGTTATTTCCGGAGATATATATCTTTTTCTCGAAAGAAAATACAAAATTTTCCGGGAAAACCTGGGCCGATTCACCTGACTAACAAGCTTATCCAAGCCACTTGCAAAAGGAAGATATTCAACAAATTTAATCAAAATGGGCCCATTATTTTTTGAGTTATTGGTGTGGTACACACACACAGTGAATTTTTTTGTTAAGAAATTTCACTAAAAAGACGGGCACAGGAAATTTCTAACGGAAAAAATTATACCACAGACTATATATTCTGGTTATGTTTATACATTTCCACATGTAAAAGATGAGTATGAGTTTACATTCCAATAAATTGTAGGAAAACTGGAAACTCGCCCGAAAGATATGAAAAATTTTAAATTAATTTCATGAATATGAATATATAGTAAACCAACCAAATACATTTAGTGGTTAATTATAACAATGTTTGTATATTTGATCTTATTTTTTAATAAATAATGGTAGTAGATAGGGAGACACCTGGGCACACCGGTCTGAGCGTTCTGATTGGCTGTGACGTCAGAGTTGGGAGGAGTGCGTAAGATGAGCCGCAGTCATATGAGCATGCGTTGACACCTGACCTGTCAGCTGTCACCTGTCAGATGTCACCTGTCATATGTTATCTAACGTCACATGTTCCAAGCCTGTCAGCTGTCGTCTGTCAGCTGAAGTCACATGTTCCGTCGCTGTCACTATCTGCCAGTGGGTAACAGAGCTCTCATCTGCCAGCTAACGTCACATGGATGGCGGGAGTCAGCTGTCATCTGCCAGCTGACGTCATATGTTCCAAGATGGACGCTGCAGCAACCTGCCATCTGGTAGCGGGTAACCTGTCAGTTCGCATGTTCCAAGATGGCCGTTGTTGACAAGTTCCGAGAGGGTTACCTGCAGCCCGCTAGCCGAATGTTTGTTAGGAGCTCACCACGTGTTAATTTGGGGTTGAGTTTGACATATAAGCAATCTGCTTCCCGCTATCCGATAATGTTAGGTTAAGGTACACACATGTGTTGTTTGTTTGTTAGGTTATGCCTGTTGCCCGCTAGCCGAATGTGAGGTTCGGACTCCCGCTTACCGAGTGTTATAGGTTAAGTTTTGTATGTCATAGGCTATGTTTGTTGACATCAAGTATGTGTTGTCTCTGTGACGTATAGGAGTCCGCTTCCCGCTAGCCAACTGTGTTCTTAGGTTAAGCTCACCACGTGTTTGTTGTTGTGTGCTCTTAGGTTAAGCTCACCACGTGTTGGTTCTCACATGTAGCGCAAACCTGTTTGCTAATACAAATAGATATAAACTAAACACATGTAGTTTATTAGTCAAGCCTTATGTGAAAACAAATACAGTTTACAAAAAACGAAGGCGGGGTCAACATGTATAAATTGGGGCGCATACACACTCTTAAGCTCATTCATAATTGAGTTGTCACAAAGAGAGAGAGAGAGCGAGAGAGAGAGAGAAAGAGAGAGAGAGAGAGAACGTGCTTCAGTTTGCTCTATCTGTTTCAAAATGGATACATTAAGTGATGTGTGTTATCAGCAAATTAAAGACAACTTCTGGTATGGTCTTTTGGAGACCTTCAATTAGTTTTCGACAAGAATACTGGTTATTTCAATGCAACAAAATTGTGCAGTGAGAAAAGATTCAGACATTGGTTTGAAAATAAGAAAACTAAAGAGTTGATTGCCTATTACAACAGTCAGTTAAAGGAACATTTGGGTAGCCGGAATACCGGCTACCCAAATGTTCCAACCGAAGGCGACCGCTTATTACTTACAACCGCCACATACGTGGTAAACACAAGTGGAGCGCAAACTGAAAACGACCTCATATCTGGTACATATGTGTGCAAAGATTTGATAGTAAATTTAGCTTGTTGGATATCCAATCACTTCTATGACAAGTACAACCAAATTATTTTTGATTTTTCCTCAGCGAATTTAATCAGAAATACAGGGACAAGCTTGAGGAGATTGAAGTGAAATTAATGGAGATAGATGATGAAGTGCAACGTATGCAAGAAACAAATGCTAAAGTTACAGAACATCTTGAAGATATATCCCCAAGGCCAAGTAACACAGGAAAAATAAGTGTGTTTGGTTTACTTGCACGAAACGAGAAAGAATCCACCTATCCACATCATGCTGTAAGAACGCAAAAGAAAAGTCTTCGAAGAGCTGTCAGGAACTTTAAAAATAAACATCCCGATGCCCTAAATGATCCTAAACATGTATGATCCAAATTCAGTAAATCTCTTTAACAGAATAAAGACGGAAGTGAAATACCTTACGACTCATAGAAACAACCTAAAGATAGCAGATGTACCGCAAGAGAAGTTTATTCAGGATATTCTTGATTTACGATTTAATTTTAAAAAATAAAAATATTTACCGACTGTGTGTGTTGTCATTTTCTGCTTGCGTGACCTCGTTTCTGTTTGAGCTTGCGTACAGTTGTTATTTCTTACCGGTGACCTACTTTTCAGAGTTAGACCGTGACAAGTGAAATGTATCAGGTTCCATTTACTGTTTGGGTGACCTCGTTTTCTGTTTGAGCTTGCTACAGTTGTTATTTCCTATCGGTGACCTACTTTCAAAGTAAACCATGACAAGTGGACGCCTGCGTGACATCGCTCGTGTTTGAGCTTGTCTACAGTTGATATTTCTTACCGGTGACCTACGTTCAGAGTTGTTAGACCATGACAAGTGAACGTAATCAGTTTTGCGTGACCTTGTTCGTGTTTGAGCTTGTTTACAGTTGTTATTTCTTACCAGTGACCTACTTTGAAAGTTGTTAGACCGTGACAAGTTAAAGGTATCGGTTCCGAGAGACCTCGTTCCTGTTTGAGCTTGTCTACAGTTGTTATTTCTTACCGGTGACCTACTTTCAAAGTTGTTAGACCGTGACAAGTGAAAGGTATGAGGTTCCATTGCGTAACCTCGTTTCTGTTTGAGTTTGTAGAAAAGGCCCCTCGCACATCGAAAATCGTTACTGTTTTACATAGGATTCCATGTATTTTAGCCAAATATACAGTTTTGACACTGTTTTCCATCAAAAACGACGTATCTGTAGACACACACACACACATATTAACTCGTAGGTGAGTGGACAAGTTCGGTTGTATTATTAGTTAGTTGTTATACCATGACGTTTAACAGTTTGTTGTGGTATAGAAAAACGTTTATAGACGAACGTGATTCGGAAGGGAAAAATTATAAAAGTGGATATATAGTCGAGTTGTGTGACATATTTACCTTGGCTCTGCTCTACACAATTTTATGTTTTAGCGCTCATTCGATACCACCCGGGAGCTCCGTTAAGCAAAGCATTTTTCAAATATCTACCCAAAGAAGCAAAAAATCAATACATACGTTATTACGATGAACAAGCCACCCACACCGCAGAGACTTAGTTTACACAACAAGATGTGGTATGCAGATAAAACGAGAATATATAACGAGGAAGACGATGCAAAAGTCAGACTGATAGTGTTAAATATACAAAAACAACCTTATCGAGACGGTCGTAAGTCTGAAGCCGAAGAATATGAAAGTAGACAGTTGAGTTGTGTGACGTATATTCAGTTAACGGCTGTTCTACACAATTTTTTGCATTGTCCCTCATTGAATGCAAGCCAGGAGCCGATGCAAGTCAACCATTTTTCAAATATTTACCCGACAAAGCAAAAAATCAACACACTCGCAACAAGGAACATAGAAATTGAACCACCAACCGAGGCAGAACTTAAACACGAAACACTCGATACGATATGGGGTTAAGGAGTCGCGGGCCAAAGGACTCCAGGGGGCAAGCTGAAGAAGTGAAAATAACAACATAAACTTTCGATGAAGCTTTCCCCAAGACCGTCATGCGCGGTAAAAATCCGCATCCTGCACGAGGTGACCCTGCTAATAACTAAACATGACGGATCCAGACGAGGAGGTCAAACTAAACTCCCCCAATCTACGGTGTCACGTGACCCGTGCCTATGGATGGATGGCACCAGGGCGATGGTGTCGTAAACGGAACCTCTGGAGTATCGGGCAACCCTCCAGAGTAACCCGCCTTGCACCACACAGGGGGTTCTGATGGTGTGGACAGTATTTCCCCCATTCTCGTAAGAACAACATGAAGATAATAAATACATATAAAACCAAAACCAATGAGGCTCGAGGAGTGGCTCCGGCTACAGACTGGTGCCTTGAGTCTATTCCGGAAACGGAGACGAGCCAGGGGGCGGCAGCGGACTCTGGAGGTCTCACGACCGGCGTATATATGGGGGATCAGGGGGTAGCTTCAGCCAGAGACCTGTCCCCGACACCCAAGCTGGAGGCTGGGTCCCACCGGAGGGCGGCGAGCTCTACGGACTCCGGGGGCCCCTCCACCAGTGAGGACTCTACTGTAAGAGTAGAGGGACTGCCCCGGCAGTCCAAGCGTCTTTCCTGAGCGCAAAGAAAGAAGTTCCGGAGGGTGCAGAAAATGGCGACCGGGACGTGGACGGTCGAGAAACCTGTAAAGGCGCAAGAGGGGAGTGCGAGTCAGAAGAAGACGCGCTCGAACTCTAGCACGCCCACTACAGACAGACGTCCCAAAAGGGCCAGGGCGCCTGTAAAGGCGCAAGAGGAGAGTGCGCGTCCGAAGTCGCCGCGCTCTGGCTCTAGCACGCCTACTGCAGACAGACCTCCCAAAGGACCAAGGCCGGAACACCAGCGCAGACTGGCTCGTATAGGGAGGCTGCGGAGGGCCTCGGAATGGCCATGATTGACAGACGCCATCCTGAGGTCATGCTAGACCGGGGGAAGGTGGATCTGATTCAGGCTGCGGTGGTAGCTGCGGTGGACTCTCTTCAGGAAGGGGAGAGCCCGCCTATGTTCCACCGGGCGCGCCTGCCGGGCTGCACCCTCTGGATAACTTGTGCCGGCCCGCAGTCGCGGTACTGGCTGCGGAAAACCATCGGGGGCCTCGGTCAGATTTGTCAGGGGCGGACTTGACAGCCGTCGAGCCCAAGGAACTCCCAAAGAGACGCAAGGTGCTCGTACGGATCCCTGACACCGTCCCGCAGGAGACGGCGATCAGTAGACTTAAGATCCAGAACCCTGAACTGGGGACACAACACTGGTCGTTTCTAAGCAGGAAGGCAGAGGAGAAAGGACAGACTCTCGCCTTCTCGATCGACCAGACGTCTTACAGAGCCCTTAAAGGAACCCCCTTCAAGGCATTCTGGGGGCTGGGAAGGGTTATCTTCCGCCCACTGGGGAAGCAACTAAGGGATAATGGGACTTGAAGGTTCCTTCAGGTCAACCTCCAACACAGTAGGGCAGCCACGGCCGGACTACTGATGCTCTGAGGAACACGGATGTGGCCCTCATCCAGGAACCGTACTCCTATAAAGGAGAGATCAAGGGACTTGGCGGAGCTACTGGAAAGCTCATCTACATCAGATCCAGCGAGAACCCGATGGCCTGCATTTTTGCCAGGGAAGGAATAGAGTTTCTGCCTCTAATGAATTTCTGTTCCAGGGACCTGGCAACGATCAAAATCCGATGTGGAGGAGCGGATGGGCTGAGGGACATTACTGTCGCGTCAGCCTATCTGCCAGGGGACAGCACGGACCCTCCTCCACCCAACGAATTGGAGCAGCTGATGATGGGTAGCAGAGCAGGTGGATGGCAGACCATCATCGACATGGATGCGAATGCGCACCATGAGTTGTGGGGTAGCTCGGACACAAACTCTAGGGGTGAGGCACTTTTACAATTCTTTATGAAATTCAATTTAGACATATTGAATAGAGGTAATAAACCGACCTTCGTCACAACACGACGTGAGGAAGTTTTAGATCTAACAGTTTCCACTCAGTTTCTGGGTGACTTTGTAAAGAGCTGGGCTGTGTCTGGGGAAGTGAGTAGCTCAGACGACAGATACATCCGGTTTGAAATCGCCAAAGTCGAAAGACAAACGGTATGGTACCGGAACCTCCGCAAGGCGGACTGGGAAGCCTACAGGTCAGACCTAGCTGAGGAACTGCGGGGGGGTTAAGACTACCATAGACAATTCAATAGACCTCGAGATTGCAGCAATCCAATTGCGAGACGCAATCACCTCGGCCTATAACGCCAACTGCCCCCTGAAAATGAGGGTGTCCACCAGGAAGGTCTCGTGGTGGAACGAGGACCTCAGACAAAGGAGGACGCAGGTTCGTAAGCTGTTTAACGCGGCCAAAAGGTCGGGAGCAAGGGATGAATATAGACAGGCCCTAACGACCTATAACAAAATACTGAGGGACGCCAAGAAGGTGTCGTGGAGGAGGCACTGCGAGGAAGTGGAAAATACTCCGAGAGTGCTAGACTACACAATATCCTGTCCTAGGGCCCTCAGACTAACATCGGTTCCCTTAGAACATCCACGGGTGGCTTTACAAGCTCGGGGGAGGAAACTATGGAAATTTTACTCCAGACGCACTTCCCCGGCTGTAACATAATAGACCAATCACCTCCGGACTGGGAACACTCAGAAATAGAGGCGCTTTATAGGCGGGCATCTAGAGTAGACTGGACAGTCGCTAAAGAGGTGGTTACCTGGAACAAAATCAGATGGGTCATTAACAGCTTTAAGCCATACAAATCGCCGGGGTTTGATGGAGTAATGCCCATCATGCTCCAACAGGGGATAGATATACTAGCGCCGGTGCTTACCCTCATTATGAGGGCCAGCCTGGCTCTGGGGTACATTCCGATGGCATGGAGACTGGCCAGGGTTGTATTCATTCCTAAACCTGGGCGTCCAATAGACCAGGCAAAGTCCCTAAGGCCAATAAGTCTCATGTCCTTCTTGCTAAAAACAGTGGAAAAACTGCTCGACCGGCACATTAGGGGCGGTGTACTGGAAGCATATCCCCTACACTGCGGACAATATGCATACAGAGCAGGATTCTCAACAGAAACAGCACTGCACCAACTGGTGCTGAAACTGGAGAATACGCTGGAGAACAGGGAGGAGGCGCTGGGGCCTTTGTAGACATAGAGGGGACCTTTAGCAACACCTTGTTCGGATCGGTTCTGGCAGCTGTCCGGGAGCGTGGAATAGAGAAGACCTGCTGCAGGTGGATCAGTTCCATGCTCAGGGACAGGGCGGTGTTCACCTCACTCGCGGGAGGGACTCTGCTGGCGGGGGTCGCGGCGGGGTGTCTGCAGGGGAGCGTTCTGTCTCCCTTGCTCTGGTGCCTAGTCGTGGACAGCCTGCTGGGGAGGCTCTCGGGAGGGGGGTATGAGGTACAGGGCTATGCTGTAACATTGTCATCATAGTCCGAGGAAAGATCACACAGGCAGTGTGGGAGCGCATGCAGACAGCACTGAAAGTGGTGAAAGGGTGGACGGTTGATCAAGGGCTCGGAGTGAGCCCCGAGAAAGCAACCGTCGTGCCGTTTACGAGGAGGAGGAAGTGCGACAGCCACAGAACTCTCGCTCTATACGGTAGGAGCGTTCCAATGGCCAGGGAGGTAAAATATCTTGGGGTCGTATTGGACTCTAAGCTAACCTGGAATGGTCACATTGGAAAAATACTGCGTAAGGCAGTCATGACCTTAGCCGTCACTAGGCGGCTATATGGAAAAACGTGGGGACTAAGACCTAGTATGGCCCACTGGCTGTACACAAGGGTCGTCAGACCATCGTTAACCTATACGGCACCGGTCTGGTGGCATAAGGTGACACAATCCAGTGCCAAACAAAAACTAGGAAAGATCCAAAGGATGGCTTGTCTAGGCATCACAGGGGCCATGTCTTCAACCCCTACAGCCGCCATGGAGGTGTCGCTGGATCTGCCCCCTCTAGACTTAGTTATTATGTGGGAGGCCAGGCTAGGACTATACAGACTAGCCTGCAATAGTAGACTGAAGATCAACCCAGGCTTCAGGGGCCACTGCAAAATTCGGGAGATCGTGAAGGAGCCCATGCTTGAAATGAGGTGAGACTTCGCGAGCCCGCGAATGTGTAGGGAAAACAACTTTACAGTGGAAATCCCCGACCGCGAGGCATGGCGGGAGGAGACGCCGGGCATACCACGGGACGCGCTCGTCTGGTTCACGGACGGATCCGGCGGGAAGCGTGGGACGAGGGCAGGTGTTTACTCGGAAGGACCGAGGGTAAGTCATAGTATTTCCCTCGGAGCCCATGCAACGGTGTTTCAGGCCGAGATGTACGCCATCCTGCTCTGTGTGCGGGAGAACAAGAGGAGGGGCTACACCAACAAGCGGATCCTCATAGCAACAGACAGCCAGGCAGCACTTAAGGCACTAAGTAGCCCACGGGTAAATTCCTGGCTGGTGAGTGAGTGCCGAGACGAGACGAGCGACCTGGCTGGGCAGAATGACGTGACTCTCATCTGGGTACCGGGTGACTCGGGAGTCAAAGGCAATGAAAAAGCTGACAGTCTCGCGAAGAGAGGGTCAGCAGAACCATTTATGGGACCAGAACCGACTCTGGGCGTGTCAAAGAGCACTGCCAGGGGAGCCATTAAGTCCTGGGTCAGAAACCAACACAAGGTGTACTGGGCGGACTGTCCAGGGCTCAGACATGGGAAGTCAATAATTAACGGACCCAGTTCAAAGAGAGCTGTGGATCTGCTATATCTTAGCAGAGGACAGCTCAGAAACACAACAGGTCTCTTGACGGGACACATGGCCGTCAAGAAACACCTGCATAAAATGGGGCGGTTCGAAGGGAACCTCGCATGCAGACTCTGCGGCGAGGGGGATGAATCAGCCCAGCACATCTTGTGCGAGTGTAAAGCTCTGGACCGCAAAAGACAACTGATATACGGTAAGTCTAGACCGGAGACGGAGCAATATAAAACTTCACCCTACCAAACGCTGTGCAGACTGGTTCAAGGCACAGTGATTTTGGAATGGGTGGAGTAAGACTAAGGGTATGCACAATCAACCAAAAGTTGCAGTGCTATCGGGGCGGCAAGGCCGCGGACGAGCCCTTAGGGAACAAGAAAAAGATGTGGTATGCAGATAAAACGAGAATATATAACGAGGAAGACGATGCAAAAGTCAGACTGCTAGTGTTGAAGATACAAAAACAACCTTATCGAGACGGTCGTAAGTCTTAAGCCGAAGAATATGAAAGTAGACATATAGTTGAGTTGTGTGACGTATATTTAGTTAACGGCCGTTCTACACAATTTTTTGCATTGGCCCTCATTAAATGCAAGCCAGGAGCGGATGCAAGTCAACCATTTTTCAAATATTTACCCGACAAAGCAAAAAATCAATACAAAAGTTATTATAATGAGGACACACTTGCAACAAGGAACATAGAAATTGAACCACCAACCGAGGCAGAACTTAAACACGAAACACTCGATACGATGAGAGAAGGATTTAATAAAGAATTCTAGTTTGGAAGCTGCGATGACATCCAGAACTTTGAGACCATCTGAACGATATATTATAATACCGTTACACATCTGCCGATGCTGAGTATGCTGAATGTACTAAATCCATTGATTTTCTCACACGAAAACTTCACAAAACAGATGCAGGGAACATGTTATATACAATTTGCGGAGAATATTTCGCTAGTTTGTCAACCAATGCCGATTGATATAGATATGGGCACAAAATTGTGTCGCTGTAGAAAAGTTTGTTAAAGTCTGGCAGAAATATCTGGAAGATCATGGAGTGTAGCACGAAATATTATACGGTATTTAGTGATGGCAATAGATTTTTAAAATTTACCAGTAAACCAAGCAGAACCACACAACCGACGGCTGTGGTGGGATAACAACAAAACCTACTTAACATGCCCATCAAGTGTCAGTCGAAACGTAAACGAGTTTGTGTAAACATGTCTCCTTGTGATTGTATTAACATGAAGATGTCGGAGAGTGACAACGACGACGACGACAACAGCGACGACTATGCCGTTGATGAAAACGATGGTCCCGATTTCACAGAACACCAAAAGAGAATTATTAAATAATAGATTATTATTTAACAAGTATCAAGCTGACGACAGGCTGTTGATGGAAACCACTTTTACTGTTAGGCGATCCTTGAAATTGATTACAGGCATCAGTGCAAGAAACGACTTTACAAATGTTGTGAAATTTGTCAATCCATTGTCGCTGGATGAAGAAAACCAATATTTGTCATTGGAAGAGTGGGATTTGAACGAGTTCCTAGACAACATACGTGAGTTGTGTAGGAAATATCTTAAAGATAAAGACGAACCAACTAATATATTTATAGTGCATCATCTTAATAATTGTCGCATAACCTATTCAAACGTGCTAAGTGAAAAAGCCCTGTGCATCGATAACGGCTTCACATCTATGCATCTATTTTTGAACGAAGAGTGTGTGAAACAACTGCTTGTACTTGAGGTGTTGGTTAAAGCAAGACTGGACTATCTGAAAGAATCACACTTTGCATGGACTTACACACGTGTTTTATGGCAAACATAGTGCAAATATTAAACGATCTGGGTAAGTGGGACATCAATGTACCGCAGACCATCCAAACTATAAAAACTTTACTCGACACCGTAACACCAGCATTTAAATATTACATGTTGGAGTGTGCACTACACTCAAAAGCAATTATTGACAGACATCCATAGCATTCACGATGGTTCCTTTTAAAGCAGGTTTCATCATCTTAACAGCACTGTGTCAGAATGTGTTGTATATTTATAAACCACCCAATGTAGAAGAAGTGCGAATTTGTTTAGACACCGATGACTGCATGATATGGTCAACTCTTACAACAACAACATATCTACACAACGATGTCCTCGTACCGCTTGCAACGTACAACATGTCATCCAAAAGCATGACGTCTGATGTAGTGGTGGTGCGTTACAAAGTTATGTTTCTGTTTGATAATGGCAGCCCTGGTGAGACATCCGATTGGAGAACTCTTGTGTTGACTGATGCCCAGCTGTTCACTTCAAACTATATTTTTGTGTTTATAACCACTGGCTTTCTCACATGTCTTACCACATTCATGTTGATGTACTTTTGTTTTAAATATAGCACTTCTCTGCACATGTATCGCAAACCTGTTTGCTAATACAAATATATAAAATGAACACATGTGTTTTATTTACTAGTTTTAAGGATTGTGAGGGTACTAGCAAGAAAAAACATATAATTTACAACTTTATTAAGGCATTCAGCTTACAATATAACGAAATAGCAACATGCAATTATTTATGCTACATATACAGCTTCTAGTGTAGCCTGGTGGGTGATGCATAGACCGAGGAATGTCTGGCAGCAGCTTCGGACAATCCACGTTTGTTTCCAAATTGATCACGTCCACACGGCAGCCACAATTGAGGAGTATCTGTGACAGAAATATCTGTTTATTCTCGCCTTTAACATAGATTCGGTCCACTTGTTGTTCGACAATATGTTTCACCAGTATATTTGGCAATTCTTCCAAATAAACAGTACCATAATTATAGTCGATGTAATGGTGTTGAGTCTGCAGACACTTGACTTGTTTAATTACATCGGCAGACAGAAAACGCATCGATTGTGGCGGTTTAAACACATGATGCACCGTTTGATACCAATTATATACTGCCAATTCTTTGGGTGTGAACTCGAGCAGACAGAAACCTTGAGTGTCGACAACGACGAACCTCATCTTGACACTGCCCAATCACTATACTTCCATCTTGGCTTATATAGCCGCTCAGAGAGAGAGAGAGAGAGAGAGAGAGAGAGAGAGAGAGAGAGAGAGAGTGGTGGAGGTAGGGGCCTTGTACTCAGATGATATAGCGTAGAACGTTAGAGAGTGGAGGGCATTCGATGATGCAATCATATATAATTATGCAGAAACATTTAGTGTGATCTGGGAAGTTCTGGTTACTTTCCATCTCCAATTTGATATCGACAGTGGACGGTTTGATGGAATTCGTATACTTTGAACAATCAAACACAAACATGGAATAGTTTGCGAAAGCTTTGTATTCCAACGTAGGCTGCGGTTCTCTGCCGATATATGCTCGTTGAAATTCAATCATGTTTCTTTATGCTTCTAGATAATTTGCTTGTTCAAAGTTCAGATTCATACCTTCGGTGGGTATTTGTTTTGAATTCAGGTGCAGTCTTACATCTCGAACGTTCACATGACCAAACTGATTGATATCTTTTCTCGGATTGTTGTGGCGTTCTGTTTGAAAGACGACAATAACTAGGCGAGGTCGTTCGGTGTTTGAGGAGGTCTTCACACAGCACAAGTCCTTGGTTGAATGACTCACATTCGGTAATTCGTACATCTCCCATTTTCTAAACGGTATAAGAATATTTTTATCTTGGGCGATCGATGTCAACAGCTGCTGTTGTATCACATCACTTGGATGGATGTGTTTGACTTGCAATGCCATATGTTCAATGTTAAACTTTATAGCTTTGTCGGCACCTTGTGCGCCGCTCAGAATATAGCAATTTATATCGTTTTGACCGCGAGTGATACGTACCGGCAAGAGGCTAAACAGCACCCGTCTGTAATCTTTGAAAATATTGCACAGGTAACTGAGTGGTAGGCAATAGCAAAATTTGTCGTTTTTCACCATGGTGTTCCTTTCGCCCGGATGCCAGCCTGCAGGAATAAGAGCTCGTGCTTCATTGCTGTTTGCTTGTAATAAGGTGCGGAATGGTGTAACGATGCCAGGACTTCTAACATGTTCGATAATCTGATTGCACATCTCAACGGCCACAGAGGAGAACAAATGAGCTGCCGCATTCACTGTTACTGCCACATCGCCTATTGTACCCGTCGTGGAACCGCTAATCAGGAGAGCTGCCGAAGACCAATCGTAAAACACATCTTGCTGGTTGATGGCAAACTCACATGTGTCGTTGTAATCAAATGATCTGGTTTGCGGAGCGTACGTGTGTACTTCTTCTCCTCTGATGGACTCGTCGTGCACGGGGTCTGCGAAGATATGTAGTTTGCTCAACATTATAACCCAATGATTTTAGAAACTGTACGTTCTCCAAAGATATAACCGTCTGTGATGCAGGTAGCGAAGATACTGACTGCTGTTGCTCGTCATCGTCACTGTTATTTATAACTAACATACCGTCGGTGTCTTGCTCAATTGCAATATTACGATGATCTCCTCACCTTGAAAGTTCACAGGCACTGCATTCTGCATACATTTATATGGGAAATGCTGCGTGTGTTGACGGGCAGAAACAGTTTACTGTGAGGGTTTATGTCTATTACATAGCCCAGATCAACCATCGAAGCAAACTCGTATAACGGGTGTGTCGGTTTGGCATCGTGGTAAGACCCGCTCACTATGTTACACTCCAAACGGATCGTTTTCATTTTAACAATCTCCACGGGCATCCTTAATGAGAGATATGTGTAAGGAAAAACTTATTCAACTTGAGTAGATAGTCCGGCACCTGGGCTCACCCCCTCCACTTTTTTCCTGCGCATGCGCGATGACGTCACGCGCATGCGCATGGCGTTGACAGTTGACCTGTCACGTTTGACAGCTGTCAATGTCAGCTGACAGCTGTCAATGTCAGATGTCAATGTCACCTGTCAAATGTCAGCTGTCAGCGGTGACAGCTGACAGGTCATGTGTCATATGTCACATCTGACCTGATGACGTCAAACGTTCCAAGATGGCAACCTGCCATGTTGTTCCATAGACAGCCACAGCCAAGGGTTAGGTCTCTATGTGTGTGCGTCAACTGTCTTATGTCACACCTGACCTGATGACGTCAAATGTTCCATAGATAGCCACAAACCAGGTTAGGTCTCCATGTGTTTGTCGAATCTCTGCTGTCTGATTGTTTGTTAAGGTTATGTATGTGTTGTATGACATATAAGCATGCTGATTACCCGCCATCTTATTGTTTGTTGAGGTTATGTTCGTACACATGCTGATTACCAGCCGTCTGATTGTTTGTTAAGGTTATGTTCGTACACATGCTGATTCCCCACCATCTGATTGTTTGTTGAGGTTATGTTCGTACACATGCTGATTACCAGCCATCTGATTGTTTGTTAAGGTTGTGTTCGTATACATACTGATTACCCGCCATCTGATTGTTTGTTGAGGTTATGTTCGCACACATGCTGATTACCAATCATCTGATTGTTTATTAAGGTTATGTTTGTATTTGTTATGTCATCAACCTGCTATCTGAATGTTTGTTTGTTAAGGTTATGTTTGTACACACAGCTGTCATATAAGCTCACTCCTCTGTTGTTTATTGTGTTGGTAGGTGTGTTGTATTGAGGTTGCTAGGGTATTTCGTTTTGGCGGGAAATTTGAATTTTATCGAAAATTACCGTCTGTTATGTCCAGAGCTCTGACTCTTTGAAGAAGGGAATATTCTATTGTAAATTGGTAAAGTGGGAGAACATTCCCTTATTCGAGGGGGGAGGGCTGTTGGACACAGTCATTCGGTATAGCCATACATACATATATGATAGATATATAGGTAATTTGAAATATGATTTTGAAAGAAAAGTATTCGCCTGAAATTAGATTTGAACCCACGAACCTCAAATCGACCATACCTAGATTTATCACATACGTATCATTGCTATACCAACTACTCTACACAGACTCACAAGATAAAGTTTGTTCGAGGCTGTATATATAAAACAAAAACCGGCTGTTGTTTACATATGATAATTTAAACGTGTTTATCAGGCTGGAGTGTGTGTGTGTGTGGGCGTTATCTCTATTACATTCCAATTTTAACATAAGAGGAACTTTAATTTAAAAAATATTGGTAAATATATCTATAGTAAAATAGATTTAAACACGTTCCAATACATATGTATATCAATCTAAAAAACGTTTAAGCAAACTATTAAATCAATAACAAAACGTATTTACATATGCTAATTTACCTGTTTCCGGAGCTGTAATAAAACTGCTATGAGTTTTTACGTAGGTGTCAGTTTATGTGAGTGTTTTCTATTACAGTGAATCCAAATAATATTGTGGGGGCGTGTATATATAAGGA
The DNA here is from genome assembly GCA_964006375.1 of Tillus elongatus. Lineage (NCBI taxonomy): Eukaryota > Metazoa > Arthropoda > Insecta > Coleoptera > Cleridae > Tillus > Tillus elongatus. Next base: position 98,511,869 of record OZ023264.1, on the reverse strand, counting down.
GCGATCAAAAATACAAGTAACAAAACTCAATTTAACAACAAACTAACTTTGATATACGAGGATTGTTTGATATAGAGTGGTTTGAAATGAATGTAAACAGACTGTTGATATATGAATATATAAAGGGGTTAATCAAAATGCAACAAAATAAAAATAAAACAACTGATTTACATACAATAAAAATTTATTAGGATTAATTAAGTTGTACATATTGATACATAAATAACATACTATTATTACATAATGGCTCTAACGATGCCCGTTAGAGGTTTATATTCCAATACACTGTCATGAATAACCAAACAATAAACACGCGTATTCTTAGGGAAGTTCGAGCTACTCATAAACTCCACCTTAATGTCCACCGTTGAAGACTTGATTGACTCGTTCTGGTGCTGACAGTCAATCACAAATAGAGCTCAGTCTTTAAACTCGTCATAATTCAAGATAGGCTCCGACATGTTTTTATAACAGAAGCTTTTTTGAAAATCTGTATACATGTGATAGGCTTCTGCATATTTAGATTTCTCAAAATCCATATTCATAGATTCATAAGGGTAGCATTCTGAATTTAGAAACACTCGGAGATCCAACATACCAATGTTATCGAAATAGTCAGGCCTCTTCCTTACGTTGTCCTTACGATCTGTTTGAAATGCTATAATCACATATCGAGGTCTTTCCAAGTTGGTTGCAGTTTTAACATCCCACACATCTCTGTTGATATCTCTGAGTGATGGTAACTCATATATGTCCCATTTGCGGTATGCGAGAAATATAGATGTGTCTTTTGCTATTTTATCCATCAGTTCCAATTTCATTTTATCATTGGGAAAGACATGTTTTACCTTTAAAACATATTGGTTACGGTAATTTTTGCTCGTGCCGTACCTGTGCTGTAATAGCCGTTGGAATCGTTTCGAACTCTTGTAAAGCGGAAAGTATGTTTGCCACAGAGAACTCCTTTGAAATGATGAAAGAAACTGAAGAGGAACCAAACAGGTATGAGCATGTGAAACTTGTTATCATTTAAGGTGATGTGCTCCGACGACACATTCAGTCCGGCATTGCTAAGAGATTGAGCTTCATTCTTACTGAAGGATAGCAGACTTTTGATGATTGTTGTGGTGTATGGGTCTCGCACTCGTTCCACTTCCTTGTTATTTAAGTCATAGGTCATTGATTCAAACAGAGCTGCTCCTCCATTATTTGACAGATAACAAGCACCAGTGGCATTTTGGACGGCTACAGGTTCCAGAGCACCTTCGATTATTAGAGCTGACTCGGCCAGACATACGAACGCATCTTGTTGGTTGATGGCTATTTCAATTTCATCGCTGTTACCAAACGATTTAGTTGGTGAATAGTAAGAGCGCAGTTCTTCTCGATCGATGGCATCATCAAACACGGGGTCTTTGAATATTTCTAGTTTTGACGACATGATAACCCAGGCTTTTCAGGAACTCAATATTATCGGGACGAAGCGTATCCTTTGGCGTGTCTGACTCAACTGAATTGGTTTTGGTAGATGCACTTGCTTTTATATCCTTAAAGACCAACATACTGAGCAACTTTTATAAGTTTCAAGCGAACAGACACCTCTTCACCTTGAAAGTTGACAGGAACTGAATCTTGGTCGACGATGTCGATGCTTATATTGGAAATCTCTTGCTTGTTCACCGGTAAGTAAATTAAATTTTTAGGTTCTATGTCGATTGCGTAGCCAGGATCAACCATCGGAGCAAACTCATACAGCGTATGTGAGGGTTGTCCGTTATAATAGGAACCAGACACAATATTGGTTTCTATGCGAATCTGTCTAACATCCACTATTTCAACAGGTAAATCAGATTCATAAAAGATGTCCGGTTGAAGAACTTGTTTTGAAAAGCCCAACATTTGCCCAATCGAACCATCAAATTCAAAACTGACATTTGTATAACACTTTAGTTTACATTTGATGGTGTTCGGATTAGGTCTCAGAATCAGAGCCTGTTGCTTTTGTTCGTGTGTTGCTATAGCACCAACAAGTTCATTTTGAAGTAACTCTTCCAAGTGTGTTATTTCATAAGCACCGGTGGGTATCGCGATGGTTCGCCAACCGGTTCCTTCTTTTACATGAAATTTGTCTTTACCTTCATAGATGTTGGGTATGTTGTTGTAGGTGTGAAAGCCTATCAAAGCAACAGCATAACTACCATCCAAAACAATTGGTGGATGGTAGTCTGACGACAGATGGGAGTTGCGGTCTTTCAACACAAAGGTGTGCGCCATGACTGATACACACAGGCTACTGTTTGAGTCTTTTATTGCAAAAATTGTAAACACAAGTGACCACAATTAAATGTGTTGTATGTTTGATACACATCATGATTATACAGTATGGAATAGTCTTTAAGGTAACGTTGCAGCTCCACAGGAGGCTTCAGGTTTCCAAACGAGTCAAAGTACTCGACGATGTCACCGCGTTTCCTCACAGCGACCCAATGACTGCCTGGTTGCTTGTGTGTTTGCAAATTCATGATGAACGATTCATTTTTACTTGGTCCTTTGCGAGGTAGCTCGTCTCGCATGTATACACCTCTAAAATAGGGGATTTTCATTTTACCAGCAAACTTGACAAGATCTACATTTGTCAGAGGTCTTGCTGGTAAACACTTTAGTTTTTTGGTTTTTGCAGATACAACCCATAACCGGAGCGCTGTTTCTTGAGATATATGCCTTTGCCCAGTCTCTTGCATTTTGGCTTAAATTTCAAGCCACTCCCTCTCCTACCCATCGCGATGGCTTCCATTGTTTTGTTGTGCCGTTCTTCCTTCTCCAGTTTCTGTTTCGCAGACTTGGCATCGTTCACGGCTTTGGCAATACCTGCAGCACCACCACCCAGAGCTCCTAGTGCTGACAGCCCACCAAATATCAGAGGCAACAGCGGAAGGAAGCCTCCGCTTTTAGGTATTGGAATAACTCGAGGTTTCTGCACATTCTTACGCCCACCAATGTTTCTAACGATTGTATGAGCTATATCAAACACGGCGTTCTCTGTTGGAATAAGGTTTCTATCTTTTATAACTTCCCCAATCAGACTTATTATGTTTTTAAAGGGAACCTTCTTCTTTGGCTTCGAGTTGATTACATAAAGCCCCTCATCAAGTTTTCTGTTAACTTTCATGGTGTTTGTAATGCCCGCAACGTTTCAGCAAAATCTGTATCCGTCTTTGTTAATAACAACCCCCACTCTGTGACACCAACATGCATACTGACTGGGTGTCTCACTTGCATTCATATATATACACACCCAAAAAAATATAGTTTATTTTAAGTTAAGATGCGTACCAGCAAACACGCTTCTGCCTTACCCATTACAAATATAGACGATGTTGTTACGGACACAGCTCAACAACAACTGAGGCATGGTCCTCTCTTTCCAAACACCGTTCGCTGTATCATATGTGGTCCTAGTGGGTGTGGTAAAACTAATGTCATGCTGAGTTTATTGTTTGAAGCAAACGGTTTAAAATTTGATAACGTGTATGTGTATTCAAAGTCTCTGTATCAACCGAAATACAAGATGTTAAAGGAGGTGTTGAATGCAACAAAAGGTGTTGGTTACTATCCTTATAGAGAAAACGATGAAATATTAGATCCGGAAGATGCCAAGGACAACTCTGTGTTTATATTTGATGATGTAGCTTGTGACAAACAAGATAAAATAAGAGCATACTTCAGTATGGGCAGACATAAGAATATTGATTCATTCTATCTCTGTCAAACATATACACGAATACCCAAACATCTGGTACGTGACAACACCAATGTTATTGTGTTATTCAAGCAAGATGAAACCAATTTAAAACACGTGTACGACGATCATGTGACCACCGATATGGACTTTAAACAATTTAAAACTATCTGCTACCAATGCTGGAAAGATAATAAGTATGGTGTGTTGGTGATTGTGAAGGAAAACGATGTACACAAAGGTCGATATAGAAAACGATTCGATAGATATATATTATTCTAACAAACAATGATAAACAGGACAGTCAGCTGTCTAACACAGCTGTCATACAGGTGTCTAACACAGCTGTCTAACACAGCTGTCTAACACAGCTGTCTAACACAGCTGTCTAACACAGCTGTCCAACACAGCTGTCTAACACAGCTGTCTAACATGACAGATGGATATCGTGATAAATAAGAAGACATGTACCATGACGGCGTCAGTATATGTTAAACCACCACACAACCTGTATCGCTCAAACAAATGATTAGACCAGCTGGTAATACCGACCAGTTGTAGCACAATGGAAGTGCTGGGTAAGGAAGAGCGAAAAGTTAAGAAAAGGATTTTACAACTTGCTGACAATATTCGAAAAAAACATTTAATGCTTAAAATTAACAGAGCCGAGAATGGTGATGCTCTGCAACGTTTATATAAACCAATTGTTGAGCCGCTAAGTGAAATATCTAAAAACACATCAGCACTGAAGCAGCGGCAGCAGCCGCAGCCACCACAGGCTGAACAAATCAAAGACGAAGTCGATATACCAGAAACGAAACCCCAAGTAGAGTTCCTGAAAGACCATGAAGTTTTTGAAGCTGAACCAAGGGAAGAGGCTGGGGAGACAAGTTCCGATGAGGATATCCCAACATTTGAAGAGCTTGAGGCAGACCTACAAACTGTCACATCCAACCCAGCATATCAAGAATTTTTGGAGCAATATCCTGAACGAGTTCGATATTATGTAGACAAGTATTTTACTGAACCACCAAGGCTCGCTACCATTGATCAAACGTATGGTGCTCGCTACGCTAAAGATACCGGTAGCTGGAGTCTTGGTAACAAACACTTAGACTTTACTGATGCCGAGATTCAACTGGGCCAAAGGAGATACCAGCAAACACAAGGTTTGCTAGAATTGTTATTTATGAAAAGACCCAGGGGGTATACTTATGACGATCTTCAACACTATAGAGATATTCTAGAAGCAACTAGTGTTCATAAAATGAACTATGATCCTAACGCCCGAACCAAGGGTTGTTCCTCTGAAAAGTATCTGACTCTAATAAAACCAGTGATAAATCCACGAGGTCGTAGATCCTCAACTCCTCAAGGTTTTGGTTACACATATGAGGAAGACGATGACGACAGCAACGCCAGACATCTTAACAAAAAACAAAAGACTGAACCTAAAACTCAGAGTGATAAGAGCAGCGATAGCAACGGCATTAGCCCTAACAACATCAGCACCAACAACTATATGATACAAAATAACAAACAAATAGCATATGTGTATTGGAATGACATAAACGAGTTGGTTGACAGACTTAGACTTTTAGTGGCTTTCCAAGTTGCACGTAATAATGGTCATAACAACGAAATTCAGTCAATCTTGGAAGAACTAAAAGAAGCTAGTGTTATCACCTAGTAAGCCCACAGCCATGAAGAGGCACCAACGACAACAACGACACCAACGTAACGCTGAACCATCTAATGTTAATAATTCTATAAATGTATTCCAACAAACGGGCAAGAGTTTACATACTTGTACTTAGAATCAAATAAAAGTCTTTGTTAAAATTACTGTGTTTTTATTTTGTAATACAATTAAACAGTATGTCGTAAAGCAATAATATTCGGAACAAACTTATCTTGTGGTACATCTGCTATCTGTATGTTGTTTCTATGTGCTGTAAGGTATTTCACTTCAGTCTTTATTCTGTTAAAGAGATTTACTGAATTTGGATCGTACAGCTTGTTTAGGATCACTTGGGCGTTGGGGTGTTTATTTTTAAAGTTCCTCACAGCCCTGGGGAAACTTTTCTTTTGTGTTCTTACGGCATGATATGGATAGGGGGCGCCTGTCTCGTTTCTTGCAAGTAAACCAAACACACTTATTTTTCCCGGGTTACTTGGTTTTGGGGATATATCTTCAAGATGTTCTGTGACTTTAGCATTTGTTTATCGCATACGCTGCACCTCATCATGTATCTCCATTAATTTTACTTCAATCGCATCTAGGTTGTCCTTGTATTTCTGATCAAATTCGTTTAGGAAAAAATCAAAAATAATTTGGTTGCATTTGTCATAGAACTGATTGGATATCCAGCAAGCCAAATTTACTATCAAATCTTTACACACATATGTACCAGATATCAAGTTGTTTTCAGCCTGTCTTCCACCAAAGTCCACCACGTATGTAGCTGTTGTTGGTGTTAATTTAAATGTTGCGTCCGTTTTTAGGGTATCGGTGTTCCGGCCCCCTGGAAGTGTCTCTAAGTGTGCTTCGGTTGAAATATTTAGGGTATCGGTATTCCGATACCCTAAATCTTCCTTTAGCTGACTGCTGGCGGTTGTTGGTGTTACTTGAGTTGTTGCTTCCGTTTTTAGGGTATTGGTATTCCGACCCCTTGGAAGTGACTCTAAGTGGGCTCCCTCGGTTGAAACATTTGGCATATCGGTATGCTGATACCCCAAATGTTCCTTCAGCTGACTGTTGTAATAGGCAATCAGCTCTTTAGTTTTCTTATTTTCCAACCAATGATACATTTTTTTCTCACCACTCTTACACAATTTTGTGGCATTGAAATATCCTGTGTTTTTATCGATAATAACTTGAAAGTCTCCAAATAGACCATACCAGAAGTTATCTTTAATTTGCTGGTAACACACATCACTTAATGTAGCCATTTTGAAACAGATTTGGGTAGAGCAAACTGAAGCACGTCTTTTCTCTGCGATAACTGAATTGTGAATGAGCTTAAGAGTGTGTGTGTGTAACCAATTTATATATGCTGCCACAGTAACCGTTTTTAAAACTGTATTTGCTTTTACATAAACCTTACTAAATGTGTGTGTCTGCAAATACGTTGTTTCTTATAGGAAACCGTGTCAAAAGCTGTATATTTAGTTAAAATATAAAAAATCTTATGGAAACTAGGAACGATTTAAGGTGTGACCAGGGGCTTTTTCTACAAACACAAATAATGTGAAGATGTCATCCTTTCGGTTATGTCTGTATTCTAGACAAGCTCAAACACGTATAATGGAATGATTCAACAGATATAACACAAGATAACATTCACCAAGGTCATCAACTGACACGTTGTTTAACCAGTGTGTGTGTCTCTTACGTATATTAAACAGATACACAGACAAGCTCAAACAGGATCAAGGTTAACAACTGAAAAACGTTGTTTATCCTTTTGTAGCCCCCTCTCTTACGTTTGTTAAACAGCTGTACAAGCTCAAACAAGATTATCTATGATACTTGTTGTCAATCAATTGTATGTCTGTCTGTTTCCTCAACACAAGAGACACTTGTTCAGTATGTGTTAAGCTGTGAAACAAGGATGACGTCTCTTTTTGTATGTAAGTACACTCTTGTATTATTTACCAGTCTGTTTGCATTCAAATAACAAATACAAACATAACCTCAATAAACAATCAGATGGTTGGTAATCAGCATGTGTGCGAACATAACCTCAACAAACAATCAGATGGCGGGGAATCAGCATGTGTACGAACATAACCTTAACAAACAATCAGACGGCTGGTAATCAGCATGTGTACGAACATAACCTCAACAAACAATCAGATGGCGGGTAATCAGCATGCTTATATGTCATACAACACATACATAACCTTAAACAATCAGACAGCAGAGATTCGACAAACACATGGAGACCTAACCTGGTTTGTGGCTATCTATGGAACATTTGACGTCATCAGGTCAGATGTGACATAAGACAGTTGACACACACACATAGAGACCTAACCCTTGGCTGTGGCTGTCTATGGAACAACATGACAGGTTGCCATCTTGGAACGTTTGACGTCATCAGGTGAGATGTGACATATGACACATGACATTGACAGGTCAGCTGTCGGCGGTGACATCTGACATTTGACAGGTGACATTGACAGGTGACATTGACAGCTGTCAGCTTTCACAGGTCAGATGACATTGACAGCTGTCAAACGTGACAGGTCAGCTGTCAACTGTCAACGCCATGCGCATGCGCGTGACGTCATCGCGCATGCGCAGGAAAAAAGTGGAGGGGGTGAGCTCAGGTGCCGGACTATCTACTAACTTGAGATAGATACGAGCCATTTCGTTTTGGATACATCGTTCCAGATCGCTAATCTCATAAGCTCCATTGGGAATTATTATTTCTTGTAGCACACCGTTTTTCTTCGGTTTGGCTTCGAGTGTAAAATATAAATGCAACTTGTTACAGCCGGCCTCTATGTTTCGTATGATGTTGTAGGTGTGAAAATTTGAGAGGACCAACGAATGATCAAACCGTGGGTCCAACACTATCGGTGGAAATATTTCCAATGACAGGGGGGATGTAGAGCCTTTCAACTCGAACGTTAGCGACATGACTGATACACAGAGACTATTGTTTGAGTCTTTTATTGCAGAAATTTTAAACACAAGTGACCACAATTAAAAGTGTTATATGTTTGATACACATCATGATTATACAATATAGAATAGTCTTTAAGGTAACGTTGCAGCTCCACAGGAGGCTACAAGTTTCCATACGAGTCAAAGTACTCGATGATGCCGCCATGTTTCCTCACAGCATCCCAATGGCTGACTGGCTCCTTGTTTGTTTGCAAATTCATGATAAACGATTCGTTTTTACGTGGTCCATTGCGAGGTAGCTCATCTCGCATATATACACCTCTCAAATATGGGATATTCATTTTACCAGCAAACTTGACAAGATCTACATTTGTTAGAGGTCTTGCTGGTAAAGCTGTCACACGTTTTTTGGCTTGTGTAAATACAAACCGTAGCCGCTACGTTGTTTCTTCATGAACAGACCGTCACCCACACCACTGCCTCTCTTATCCACAGCAATAGCCTCCATTGTTTGATTGTGACGTCTTGCCTCTTCTGATTGGCTGCTTTGGCATCGTTAACTGCCTGCAGCACCTCCACCCAGAGCCCCAAGAGCAGATAGTCCACCAAATATCAGAGGTAACAGTGGAAGGAAGTCTCCACTTTTAGGTATAGGAATAACACGAGGTACCTTAACTTTCTTGCGACCACCAGCATTTTTGATGACTTTTATCGCTACATGTAGCAGATTTTTTAGAGATTGTACTTGCTCACCCACATTGATAGCGCCTCGCATTAAACCCAGTATGTTTTTAAACGGCACCTTGCCACCAACTTTTCCCTGGCTCGGTGTTCCAACACCTCGTCAGCGCGATGCCTGTCACTCAACTGTTTTGATTGAGAGTAGGCGATGTCGTGGTCGCGACAAGCACGATCTAAAGGATTGATACATTGATCACCTCTGGCAAGACGTTCTTTAAGTTTAGTCCCCGGCCCACAAAACTGATAACCTGGTATGTGTAACTCAACAGGCAATTTGTTGATGACTGTGTTTACGAGACTTTCACCCTTAAATACCAACATTGATACTAAAGCGTTGGTGTATTAATCACCAGTATTTATACTTACAGCAACCAGGTTGGTGTTAGTCTAGTGAACGAATCGTATCGTAAAACACACAACAGCAACCTTACCAGTTTCAAACTTGGACGATGTTGTTCGTGTGGAAACAGCCACACAACACAGACACGGTCTTCTGTTACCCGACACGGTGCGCTGTTTGATCTGTGGTCCAAGTGGATGCAGCAAAACAAATGTCATGCTGAGTTTATTGTTTGAAGCAAACTGTTTAAAGTTTGCAAACGTGTATGTAAATTCAAAGTCTCTGTATCAACCGAAATACAAGATGTTAGAGGTGTTGGATGCAGCAAAAGGTGTTTGTTACTATCCGTATAGTGAAAACGATGAAATCTTAGATCCAGCAGATGCCTTAGGCAACTCAATCTTTAACTTTGACGATGTGGCATGTGACAAGCAAGATAAAACAAAATCGTATTTTTGCATGGGCCGGCACAAAAACATTGATTTCTTCTATCTTTGTCAGACATATAGCGAAGTACCAAAACAACTGGTACGTGACAACGCAAACGTTGTAGTGTTATTCAAACAGGACGAAAAAACAACTTAAACATGTGTACGACGATCATGTGACCACCGATATGACTTTTGAAAAGTTCAAGACACTGTGTGGTGAATGTTGGCAGACCAAGCATGATGTGATGGTGATCGTTAAAGATTGTGATTTAACAAAAGGATGTTATCGCAAAGGCTTCGCTCAATATATATATATATATATATATATATATATATATATATATATATATATATATATATATATATATATATATATATATATATATATATATATATATATATATATATATATATATATATATATATATCTATATATATATATATATATATATATATATATATATATATATATATATATATATATATATATATATATATATATATATATATAAACTGACGCACGCGCGCGCGCGCGTGTGTGTGTGTTAGTCTTCATGCGTTCGACATACTGTGGGCATGGCGAAAAAATCTAAAAGTCGTTCTCGCCAGAAAAAACTATCAACAAAACCACCAAATATCAAACGTAAAATAGCCGATATATCAAATATTATTCGAAACAAATATTTAGCTTTAAAAATGAACAAAACAGAGACGGATGAAACGTTACAGCGTTTATATAAGCCTCTGTTAAAACCGTTGAGTGATATATCGAAAAGCACAGCAGCCGGAGCATTGGACTCTGCTCAAACAGCTCAGCACCAGCCGATTAAATTTGAAGTTTATGTGAAACTAGCAGCAGCAGCACCAGCAGCAAATGAGGAAGTTTCATTCCTTAGCGGTGATGAAACCTTTGAGTTGGAAGCAGAGGGACCTGAACCTGAATTATGGGCGACAAAAGCTCATAGAGAACTAGATGCTGCAGGAAATACACCGGAAGCCATTTACAAACGAGTGTTAAGTTCATATCCCACAGCTGTTAAATACTATGTTGATAAATATTTCACAGAGAAACAGTCACGCGATTCAACATATGGTGTTACTTATGATAAAACCACCAACACTTGGATGCTCGGCAACAAACCTATTAAATTTCTCGTCAACATAGATGCTAACAACAGACAGAGCTTTCGGATTATGGTCGGCGATATAAGATATAACGGCACTAATCATCTGTTAACTCCGCCATGGACGGTCCCAAGCCCGGCTGAGAAAGGAGGAGGGCCATATTGTAACCCTACCCAGGCATGTCTTGGGAGGGCCGGGAATACTTGCCTTAACTGGCCGGCATTGCGAGGAGAGACCTCTATAAAAAAAAACCATATCGCAAGGTCGTTGGAGGGTTGGTGCCGAAGCGATGATGCTTTTTGCCGATATGGGCGGGCATTGGCAGGTTGGTATTGCTGCCCCTAACGTAATCCTTCCCAGGGAATCCGGGCGACCTCCCTGTGTATAAATGCCTCTCCATGGGATGCGGGGCTCTTCCATGGAGGTTAACCACAATTTTCCCCAGCTGCTCGTGGGATCAGAATATGAACACGACAGACACAGACCCAAACGAGATGGGTAATAATACTCTCGATCTCCAGACAACTGGAGAACACATAGAGGTAGAAATGGGCGTGGTCCCCTCTCTTACCGCCAAACCGATGGAGGGGGGGTCGAGGGTCATCCACTCCCTATCCTCCAAATCTCTGTCCTCCTATGAGGGGCGGGAGCTCCTAAAATCAACGATTGCCTGGATCCGCAAGGAGACAGCCTAGTCGTCCGCTCAAGGTGGGGTGCCATATTCAACCGCCTTGAATCAGGTACTAACGGAAGTCGGATCCCGACAGGCTCGGGTGGGGGTTGAGGGCTCTGAGGGTACGGTAAAACGACCCGAGGAGTCTGATGCCGCTACTGGGGGCGCCGTCAGCGGAAAGCGACTCCGGTCGGACGGCAGCACACCACAACAGAGGGCAAAAAAGCCCCGAGAGGGTGCTGTCAGGAAGACGTTCAGTGAGGTGACTGGAGGGGTGGGAGTGGTCATTATCCACTCTGAATATCCCTCCTCCTCCTGTATAATGAAGCGGGCCCTTCCGAGAGTGGGGGGGGGATCAATCCCCCGGATATTCCCTCGAGAAGTGGCACCGCAGGGGGAATCAAATCCACCAAAAAACTGGGCCCCAGTAGAGGAGGTGGCAGGATACATCCTTCCACCAGACCTATTAGGTGCATACAGGCAAATTTGCATCATGCTAAGGCAGCGACATACCTCCTTAGCATGAAATTAAAAGAGGAGCAGATGGGCATTGCTCTTCTCCAAGAGCTCTGGACCGCCAGGTCGAACCGAACTAAAGGGCTGGGTAACACTTCTGGTAAGATAGTAGAGGTGGGCTCTGGTACCAACCCCAGAGCCTATATCTGGATCAGAAACAACTTGCAGTATTTTACACTATCAGAATACTGCACCAAGGACATGATAGCCAGCCATCTCATGATCACAACCGGTGGGACCAGGCTGGAAGTAGTGGCCTGTTCGGCCTATTTCCCCGGAGACAGAGATGCAGAACAACCTCCAGCAGAGGTGCGGAAATTGATCACCTACTGCAAGAGGAACAATTATCACCTTGTAATGGGGTGTGATGCGAACTCCCATCATCTGGTTTGGGGGAGCACAGACACTAACAGACGAGGTGAGTCACTATTTGAATACATATTAGGGGAGGAGCTGGTTGTCAACAACATAGGCCTGGAACCCACCTTTCTAACGGTCAATCGATGAGAGGTTTTAGATCTTACGATCAGCTCAAGGCTGTTGAGCTCCAAAATCCTCAAATGGAGGGTGTCGTCTGAACCCTCATGTTCGGACCATGCCCACATCCTATTTGAGATTGAAACAGGCCCTAGACCTGTGGAGTATCGCGACCCGAGGAGGACGGATTGGGAGGGGTACAAGCAATCCCTCGCCACCCGACTTGTGTCCGCTATCCCCACAGTGAGGGATCGTGAAGAGATTGAGATTGCGGCAGAACAGGTAAGGGATGCTGTGGTCTCAGCATATCACAAAAATTGTCCACTAAAGTCAAAAAAAGATAGTCGAGGGTCTACTTTGTGGAACAATAACCTCGAAAAACTACGAAGAGAAGTGAGACGTCTCTTCACTTGTGCTAAGACAACAGGCAACTGGGAACAATATAGATCCGCTCTAAAACAGTACAACAAAGAGATAAGAAACGCTAAGAGGGAATCCTGGAGGAGGTTTTGCGGGGACATCTCTAATTTGCCCAGCAGCGCCAGAAGCCACAGAATTCTCTCACGCGACCGTGTCCAGGAACTGGGATCGATAAAACGACCAGATGGCTCCTTTACTGAATCACGGAAAGAAACGTTAGAGCTCTTAGCACACACACACTTCCTCCTGAGCAATGAAGATGTCCGGCCAGCCGAGGGTCGATTTAAACGCCCTCGGAGGGAGGACTGGCGGGTTGCTCGGAGAATAGTTGCGGCCTCGGCGGTGGAGTGTGCTGTGAAATATTTCCAGCCATTCAAGGCGCAAGGGGAGGATGGGGTGGTACCGGCCCTTCTACAAAATGGACTGGAGATTCTCCTACCTTTCCTAATCAGGCTGTATAGAGCCAGTCTGGCTTGGAACTATATTCCATCCCGCTGGACGGTGATTAGGGGGGATTACATTCCCAAATTGGGACGTAATGACCTCCTACCCAGATCACGAAGACCTCTCAGTATTACATCATTCCTCTCGAAGGGATTGGAAAAAATACTGGACAGACACATTAGGGGGAGCATCTTAGTCAACAACCCCCTTAATACCCACTAGTATGCCTACCAAACTGGCAAATCTACTGAGTTAGCACTCAATAACCTCGTCGAGAAGATCACACACTCCCTCGATAACGGAGAGGTGGCGGTGGCTGCATTTCTCGACATTGAAGGAGCATTCAACAATGCATTACCTATCTCTCTCTACGAAGCCACTATCGCTAGAGGGGTGGAACCTACCATTTGTGGCTGGATCGGAAGCATGCTCTACAATCGGACCGTTATTACCTCGCTGCAGGGGAAGGTGCTCGGCTTTATGGCTGCGAGGGGTTGCCCTCAGGGAAGAGTGCTATTCCCCCTTCTGTGGTCTCTCTTTGTGGACGATTTGCTGGCTATCCTCGGACTGTGGGAGGTTGAGGTCCAGGCGTATGCTGATGATCTAGTCATAATTGTTAGGGGCAAACATGAAGAGGAACTAGCAAGTACTCTTCAGAAGACACTAAATGTAGTGAATGGTTGGTGCCGGAGGGAACAGATGTCTGTGAACCCTCGCAAAACGATCATTGTTCCATTTACCAGAAAAAGAAGGTTGGGCAAATTAAAACCACCTATTCTTATGGGAGAAACGATTCCATTTGCGAACAAGCAAAATATCTGGGGGTCACCCTAGATAAGAAGCTCAACTGGGACATACAGTTAGAGAATGTAATCTGCAGGGCTAAAATGTCCCTGTGGACATGCCGGAGAATATGTGGAAACAACTGGGGAACAAACTCCCAACATATGTACTGGCTCTATGTAGTGGTTATCAGACCGATGATAACATATGGCCACCGCACCATCAGCTGCTCTGGAGGTCCTCCTTAATATTCCAGCTCTTCACATATGGTTGGAGAGGGTGGAGAGGTGGACAACGTACAGACTAAAACAAACGGCCGACAATATGCCGAAGGAAATCAGTCTGGGAGGGTCCGGACTCCTCGATGACATTGAGGGTCACGGGATTCTGGGAATGGTCTCAGACTTGATGCCTACAAAGATCAGTAGATATCTGTCTTTCAAGACCGTCCTCCCGGAAAGGGAGGACTGGGGGCGAAATCAAACGACCCTATTGAGAGCCGATCTCTGCTGGTACTCTAACGGCTCCAAAATCAATATGGGAGTAGGAGCCGGCGCATATGCGGGCAGCACCGATGCTAGACTATCAGCTAGCCTCGGTAAGTACGCAACCATACACCAGGCAGAAGTGTATGCCATCGAGATGTGTGCAAGGGAAAGTATAAAAAACCAGTGCACACACAAATCGATAAAGATATATGCAGATAGCCAAGCTGCAATAAAGGTTCTTGGTTCCTACCGGTGTAATTCAAAAACGGTATAGAGTTGTAAATCTGCCCTTAACGAACTAGGCAGCTGTAATGAGGTGTCGCTGGTCTGGATACCGGGTCACTCGGACCATGATGGCAATGTTGCGGCCGACGCGCGTGCCAGGAGTGGTGCCCAGAGAGACTTTGTCGGACCAGAACCGGTGCTGGGGATAACATCTTGCACAGCAAAACGCACCTTAAAGACCTGGACATAAAGAATGACAATCCAGTATTGGCAAAATCTTCCAGGATTAGGTCAATCTAAGGCCTTCATAAATGGCCTGTCTGAGTCAAGGGCTAAAAAACTTCTAGAGTTAAAGAGACAACAACTGAGTACTCTAGTCGGCCTGTATACAGGATACTGCCGCTTGCGTCACCACATGCACCGTATTGGAGTCGGTCAGGAGACCGAGTGCCGGCTGTGTATGGAGAGTGACGAGACAGCAGAGCACATACTGTGTTTCTGTCCGGCAGCGGACAGGACTAGATACCTGCTCTTTGGCAAGATAAAGCTTGCTCCAGAGGATCTGAATTAACTTTCGCCCACAAAGATTATGGACCTCTGCAGGAGGCTGGCTTTGTTGGGCGAAATATAGACTATTAGGCGTGAGCCACAATAGACCTCATGGTCGCGGTGGAGGGACCGGTATGGCCCACTCACAATCAAACCTAACCTAACCTAATCATCTGTTGGAATTGATATATTTGAGAAAACCTGTTTTGGCGGCCACGCAAAATTTGCAAGCTTTACGTGACTATGCAGACATCATGGAAGTTACCAGTCTGCACAGAAAATAGAACGATCCTAAAGAAGACTTTATAAGAAACAGTTCTATCAAATATCAGCAGGTAATAAAGCCAATTTTGGAAAAACAAGCAGATGCTAGGGCACGATCTTCCTCGTTAACTTTAGGTCGTGGCATGCCATACATGCTGCATACTAAGCAACAGAAAGAATATGTGTACTAGAATGATTTGAACTAACTGGTTCACAGACTTCGACTTCTGATGGCTTTCCAAGTTGCCGGCAATAATGCTCATAACAATGAGATACAGTCAATCTTGGAAGAACTAAAGGAGGCTCACATCATATAAAGAGCTAACACACGCTAACCATCAGTTTCATCATGCCTATCGACAAGTTTCGTCGTACTGCTGCAAAATTCAACAACAGCAACAACAACAACCGCTCTATACATATCCGGGTGGTTCAACGAGAGATTTTCCCAAGAGCTGCAAGTGGTGATTTTGATGTGCAAAGCCATGGATTGTGTAACGTCGCCAACCCTATCGATTCAACAGATGGCGTAACTAAAACATTTGTTGATGCGTGGGTGGACGACTATCAGAAACATAAGCTGAGTATCTGAAGAATAAAGATAAAGTGACCCAAAAACTAATAACCATAGTGCTGGAGGCTGTGCACAAGCCAGAGTTGGAATATTTGAAAAACGAATTTGAACAGAAATTGAACCTTTAACCAAGACCATAACAGCCCAAGTTTTACAAGATATCGATCTGTCAAAGAGCCACAAGCTGAAGAAGAAGTTAGGTGAAATATACAAAAATCTAAAAGATTTGCACAAGTGGATACTTTTAAATCCAACATCGCCATGAAGCGTCGCCGACGACAACAACGTAACGCTGAACCATCAGATGCCAAGAAACAAATTATAAACGAGTTGTATAAACCGACTAGAATCAATTTTAAACGCAGGCGCACCATAATTAGATATTTGGATGACTTGTGGCAGATCGATTTGGCCGAGTTTACAGACTATCATCGTGAAAACTCCGGTTACAAGTACATTCTGGTGGTGATCAATTGTTTTTCAAAGTACGTGTGGACGCGTCCGCTTAAATCTAAAAATGCCGAAGAGGTGACTAAAGCCATGGCTGATATTTAGCTAACAGCACAGCACCTTCCCACATACAGTCTGATCTTGGCAAGGAGTTCTACAACGCCAAATTTAAGGCCTTAATGACCAAATACGGCATCAATCATTACAGTGCGTATAGTGTGAAGAAGGCGGCAATGGTTGAACGAGTCATACATACGTTGAAAAAGAAGATATATAAAAACTTTCACTTGTCTGGTTCTTACAAGTGGCTACATATCCTGTCCGATGTCACAGCTGCATACAACGCAACCATTCATCGCACCACAGGTGTCAAACCTTAGGATGTCTCTAGGAAAAACGAAGCAGCTATTCGTAAGCAGGTCTACTCCAATCCTATCCCGGTGTCTGCACAAACTAAATTTAAAGTGGGTGATGTTGCACGTATAAGCAAGACAAAAACAATATTTGAGAAAAGATATACACCGCACTGGTCAACAGAGTTGTTTAAGGTCGCAACGGTGCAGCCCAGCAGTCCAGTGACGTACTTAATAGAAGATATGCAAGGCAAGTCAATCAGCGGAGGGTTTGACGAGCAAGAACTACAAAAGACTTTATCTTCTGACATGTATTTAATCGAACGAGTGTTGAGGAAAAAAAGGCACTAAGTCCTATGTGAAATGGCTCGGTTTTGATAAGACCCATAATTCCTGGATCAACACCAAATACATTAAATCATTTGTATTATGCTATGAATAAAGGAAACATGTTAAAAGTTATTTTTTATTTCAAACCCTCCTCTATGCATTCACGCCAACCGATTGGTTGTCAGAAAATGCAGTTAATGAAACACACACAGAGATTTTTTACAAATATCTTTATTATCACTGTTGCATTTAAATCTGTTACAAGTCAACATATATTTCAGTACAAGTTGATATTTGGAAATAAATTCACACACCAAACACAGGTTATTAGAGTATTTTAGCTTGGCAATGAAGAAGGCACAAGGTATCACTGCCCGGTCTCTGAACTTGGCCAGTTCCGATCTGATGTCAGCTATATAAACATGTCTTTTGAAGAAACTCCTAAAACGTAATTCTAACAACAGATCTCTGACCACACAGCCAATGTCTTCTATTATTTTAAATGCTTCCAGGGTTAAGTTGATATTACTGGAATATACATCACCACAAAGCTTAAACTTGAAAAACACTGATTTCCTTTACGTTCTAACCAAGTATTTAGTTAGTTTATGATTCGCCGCTTTTGTCAGTGCCTATTGGTTGGTTTTCCATATTGTAAATTATGGTAGGTAACACGTTTAAAAAATCTTCAAATGTCCACATATCGAAAAACACAGGTATATTACAGTTTTTATGCGAAACCTTCACCATGGGTAGAAACTTTAACAAGGGGTTCACACCAACAGTGTGTGTTTTCTTTCCGTTTAGCAAAAGAGAAACGTTGTCTGACCTATGAGTTCGCTGTCTTGTGTTTTTTCTCCATACTTTTTTGATTCGATCTCCACCAACTTCTGATTGAATAGCTCGTTGTATGTAGGCTAATATTCGGTTGTTTGTTTGTAGGATATACAGTATTCATAATATTTGCGAAATTATTTTGTTCACTTGTGTCTGATGTTGATGGATAGATTGTGTGCAGCTCACCTATGATATTATCCAACGTTTTAGGTTCTTCTTTTGTTGTAATACTTTCAACTGCATTCGTCACCAAGACATCTTGTAACACTTTAAGCTTTTTACCACCACCACCAACAGCACCACCAGTATTTTCTGTGTTGATAGATTTTCGTTTTCTAGTATTCTACACCATGTTGGTTTGATTAGCTACAAGCTATGCAAGCTCAAACACGAATTAAGTGATGATGTCATCCTACTGGGTATGAGTCATAGCCGTGTTGTCAGTTCTCTGTTTTTTCTTGTGTTTTGCTGAAGTATGCATATGTATTCTGATATGACTGTATGTACAGGGTGACATACTTTTTACTCGGGTACAGGTACCAAATAAGCGTCTGGTCTCTTTGGGCATATTTGCTTGTGTCTATATATGGATGTTCTCAACATTTGTTTCTTACAGCACGGACATACAACCTTTCTCCTGTCGTATGTGTGTTGACATTTTAAGAAATTTTTATAACTTTCCCAGGAGTGTGCGTTGTAGGGCAGCCATTTTTTCAAGTTTTGACCATTTTTGATGAAACATTTGTCACAGCAGCTTCTCTCCGTTGGTGGATATCGTTTTGAACAGATGGTACAACAACGGAGACCCTCATCATCCTCATCCAGTTCTTGCTTGTCATCTGGTGTTGATGGTTGTGTCGGTGGTGGTGGTGGTGATGATGTTGGTCGCGTGATGACTTGCTCTTGACTCACTTGTTGATTTGTTTCCGTAACATGTTGTTTCGACAAAAAACCAGAACCTTGTGAAGTGGTTGCTTGAGCAGTGTCTTGTTGTTGTTGTGATCCTAGGCTGGTGGCTGTTACGGTGAATGAATCACATTCGACGGCCCCCTTATTGCTCTGATACATATTGTGACCACACTTCTTCGAACGTCAAAAGTGACAGCTTCCTAAACGGTGATAGTCTCTGTCCAATCCGGAGAATGTAAAGCCCCCTTTGGTGTCAGTGTTCAAGTTTCGAATCACTCTGTTGTAAATTTCCTGCATGCCGTTCTTAAGCCATTGTTCAGGATCATTGATGCCACTGCTATTGAGCGGATTCAACTTGAAACGCACCGTATTCTGTATAATATTAAAACAGCTGTTTCTTGTTGTCCACTCATCAATAATTGAAAACGCCATAGCAGCAAGTCTTTACGTATTTAACATACACACAGGAGCTAAAATCTATATGTTTCTTACTTTTTTGGAAGCTAACACAAGACTGGTTTGTTTACGACAGTTGTTATGTCTCTAACTATCCTTTCAAACAACAGCGTGTACCAGCTCAAACAAGACCAAAGGGTACAGCCCCACCATCGAAACGCATCATTTTTGCGTGTGTCATGTAAAACAGCAACAAAGACATTTCAGTTCAGTCTGTCAGTACCTGATGTGTGTGTGTGTGTGTGTGTGTGTGTGTGTGTGTGTGTGTGTGTGTGTGTGTGTGTGTGTGTGTGTGTGTGTGTGTGTGTGTGTGTGTGTGTGTGTGTGTGTGTGTGTGTGTGTGTGTGTGTGTGTGTGTGTGTGTGTGTGTGTGTGTGTGTGTGTGTGTGTGTGTGTGTGTGTGTGTGTGTGTGTGTGTGTGTGTGTGTGTGTGTGTGTGTGTGTGTGTGTGTGTGTGTGTGTGTGTGTGTGTGTGTGTGTGTGTGTGTGTGTGTGTGTGTGTGTGTGTGTGTGTGTGTGTGTGTGTGTGTGTGTGTGTGTGTGTGTGTGTGTGTGTGTGTGTGTGTGTGTGTGTGTGTGTGTGTGTGTGTGTGTGTGTGTGTGTGTGTGTGTGTGTGTGTGTGTGTGTGTGTGTGTGTGTGTGTGTGTGTGTGTGTGTGTGTGTGTGTGTGTGTGTGTGTGTGTGTGTGTGTGTGTGTGTGTGTGTGTGTGTGTGTGTGTGTGTGTGTGTGTGTGTGTGTGTGTGTGTGTGTGTGTGTGTGTGTGTGTGTGTGTGTGTGTGTGTGTGTGTGTGTGTGTGTGTGTGTGTGTGTGTGTGTGTGTGTGTGTGTGTGTGTGTGTGTGTGTGTGTGTGTGTGTGTGTGTGTGTGTGTGTGTGTGTGTGTGTGTGTGTGTGTGTGTGTGTGTGTGTGTGTGTGTGTGTGTGTGTGTGTGTGTGTGTGTGTGTGTGTGTGTGTGTGTGTGTGTGTGTGTGTGTGTGTGTGTGTGTGTGTGTGTGTGTGTGTGTGTGTGTGTGTGTGTGTGTGTGTGTGTGTGTGTGTGTGTGTGTGTGTGTGTGTGTGTGTGTGTGTGTGTGTGTGTGTGTGTGTGTGTGTGTGTGTGTGTGTGTGTGTGTGTGTGTGTGTGTGTGTGTGTGTGTGTGTGTGTGTGTGTGTGTGTGTGTGTGTGTGTGTGTGTGTGTGTGTGTGTGTGTGTGTGTGTGTGTGTGTGTGTGTGTGTGTGTGTGTGTGTGTGTGTGTGTGTGTGTGTGTGTGTGTGTGTGTGTGTGTGTGTGTGTGTGTGTGTGTGTGTGTGTGTGTGTGTGTGTGTGTGTGTGTGTGTGTGTGTGTGTGTGTGTGTGTGTGTGTGTGTGTGTGTGTGTGTGTGTGTGTGTGTGTGTGTGTGTGTGTGTGTGTGTGTGTGTGTGTGTGTGTGTGTGTGTGTGTGTGTGTGTGTGTGTGTGTGTGTGTGTGTGTGTGTGTGTGTGTGTGTGTGTGTGTGTGTGTGTGTGTGTGTGTGTGTGTGTGTGTGTGTGTGTGTGTGTGTGTGTGTGTGTGTGTGTGTGTGTGTGTGTGTGTGTGTGTGTGTGTGTGTGTGTGTGTGTGTGTGTGTGTGTGTGTGTGTGTGTGTGTGTGTGTGTGTGTGTGTGTGTGTGTGTGTGTGTGTGTGTGTGTGTGTGTGTGTGTGTGTGTGTGTGTGTGTGTGTGTGTGTGTGTGTGTGTGTGTGTGTGTGTGTGTGTGTGTGTGTGTGTGTGTGTGTGTGTGTGTGTGTGTGTGTGTGTGTGTGTGTGTGTGTGTGTGTGTGTGTGTGTGTGTGTGTGTGTGTGTGTGTGTGTGTGTGTGTGTGTGTGTGTGTGTGTGTGTGTGTGTGTGTGTGTGTGTGTGTGTGTGTGTGTGTGTGTGTGTGTGTGTGTGTGTGTGTGTGTGTGTGTGTGTGTGTGTGTGTGTGTGTGTGTGTGTGTGTGTGTGTGTGTGTGTGTGTGTGTGTGTGTGTGTGTGTGTGTGTGTGTGTGTGTGTGTGTGTGTGTGTGTGTGTGTGTGTGTGTGTGTGTGTGTGTGTGTGTGTGTGTGTGTGTGTGTGTGTGTGTGTGTGTGTGTGTGTGTGTGTGTGTGTGTGTGTGTGTGTGTGTGTGTGTGTGTGTGTGTGTGTGTGTGTGTGTGTGTGTGTGTGTGTGTGTGTGTGTGTGTGTGTGTGTGTGTGTGTGTGTGTGTGTGTGTGTGTGTGTGTGTGTGTGTACGCCTTGCCATATTAGTGACATACTCGTGCGTGCTCAGAATACAGTTGTGGTATCGTTTCAGATGGTGGCATACATGCACGCGTATTCCACAATTTTAAACGCCAATTTTCGTGATACTAGGCCTTGAACCCTTCTTGTTGCTATAGAATAATATTTCTTGGAGGTCCAGAATTGGATACGACAAAACTCGCGTGTCCCCACCTCTAATAAATAGGTCCAGCCCTAAAAAAATACCAAACTGTGTATGGGTGCTCCAAATATATTTTATGCATGTCGTTATGTTCTTCTATATTTGTAGCGCCCCGAGTTGTACTGGTTAGTGCGCCCTCTGGTTGTGATTTGATAACTAAAATACACTAACAACAGTGATTTAAGGGGCAAGAGGGGTCATACAGTGTGAATTGTGGATGTTTTAAGATTTTTCAAGTAGTGTTGATTGTGTTATACGGCAGCTAACGTAAAAACCAAGATAATTAATTTTACTTAATTTTAATTTTATGTGCTCAATAGTTTTAACAGGTGTTGTGTTGTTTTATAGATATATTACACGTTAAACAAAAAGGTAAGTTTTATCCTAATTATTATTCTCAAAGTAATGTATTTTTCCCGCTTTAAATGTAACCTAACATCGGATCATATGAATACGTGTGATAGATATCAACTGTCTCATTATTAATTATTTATATAGACAATTTTTAGTTAAATTCACATAGATGGCTAAATGATATGTGTTTGGATTGGACTCCTTCCCGCGTCTCTTCTTGATTTCGCGCCGTTGCTGTATTATTTGTTTTGAAGTTTGCTTTTACCGCAGATATCTAAGACTGCCGCCGGTATGTTTTACTATACGAATGGGTATTTTACATAGGTGTGCTATTTTATTATGCCGCTTTTTTCGAGGTAACCTAATTTGAAATCTAGTTTTGTTCTTCAGCGGACTGCTGGGATTAAAGCTACAGATCAAATTTGCGTATCAGAGTTTCTATAAATAGTGGACAGCTGATCTAAGCGAGCGAGAAAATTTATTGGTTTGAATTTATAAGTTTATAACGTATTTTAAATGTCTTGAAAATTTTCAGTTCTTTAGTAGGAGGTGCTCCACTTCAGATTAAAATCAGCTCTAACGAGAAAAAATGTTTTAATTCGAAAGATTATTAACAACCGTAATAGAACCTACTTTTTAATTTGCAGGAAATATAAAAAAAGTTCGGGACGCAGCAAGTGCGTTATGGTAGCGAATTTTTATTAAATGCTTCAAATTTGAATAGCTTAATTTTGGTGTATAGCAAGGTGTTTACCGGGGCAACAAATGTACCAAGTTGCATAAAGTAACTTTGTTATTTTTTGAGATAACTTTTTTTAAAGAAAAACTGGCTAACGAACTCGTCTGTGGCCTTAATAAAGTAAAAATATGTTCAGCGTTTCATTTAAATCGGTTTAGTATTTTTTGAGTTATCTCTCGGATATATATATATATATATATATATATATATATATATATATATATATATATATATATATATATATATATATATATATATATATATATATATATATATATATATATATATATATATATATATATAAAGTCAAACGAACCTTGGTTTCGGGTTCTAGGAGCCCAAATTCGCACTCTTTGAATAAACAATTTTGCGAATTCTCTCTTTTTTTAAATGAAAATTCGCTAATAACGCCGAGTTTTATATGTGCTTACTAAGCTAAATTTAGTTTTTGTACTTCTAGATAAATAGACATGAATAGTAGGGGAAAGATGCTTGTAGCATTAGCCACTCAAGGCATTATGAAAGAACAAGAACAAACAGGTAAGTTCTTTTTTATTGGTTAATTTTGATCAATTATTAACAATCCACTAGACATTTAATAAAAACTTTAAATAAATGCGGCAAAGTCCAATTTAAAATTCATAGTTTACAACAGTTTAGGATAAAAATATGGAGCCAATCTTCAGTGAATTGATATGTGAACCTGAAACCCTTTTTTCAGATTTCTACCACTGACAGGTTTCCTTTCTTATAGATAATAAGACATTTTAGGGCTTCTTTTTCAAAAACTGAACCTATGTCTGCAGCATGCACATAATTAGGATATAATTACATTTCACAGGAATGTGTACTTGCGCCCTGAGACCTGGCGAAAAATATTTTAAACTTTCTCTGGTGGAAATACTACCCCGTATAGAGGGTGAATGTTAAAAATTGGCACTTCAGTACTTACTGTACTGATCAATTTGGATGGTTGAAACTTCAGAAGTGTGTTTCTATTTAGGCTCTCAAGTCGAGCTTGTGTGCCAAAACCATACCTTCCAACTGAGGTTGCTTAAAATAAATTAAAGTTTCCATAAAACAACGAAAATAAAATAGTATACAAGTTTCTTTTATACTACGATTTACATTCATGATATTCTGCCACCTGTCTATCCTTATGTATCTTTTGTTTAATTCTATATATTTATGAATTAAAATGGAACATTACATTCTACACGCTTGTATAGTTTTACTCTGGAACTTAGTAGCACATGTTTTTATTAGGCTCCTATTTTTTTCCACCACCTGTAAATGGGTAACAATGGAAAAACGTTCGAGACGCAGCAAGTGCGTTATGGTAGCGAATTTTCATTAAATGCTTCAAATTTGAATAACTCAATTTTCTATAAACCTAAAAAGTTAAATTTTTGTATGTGGTAAGGTCTTTCACAAGGCAACATATCCACCAAATTTCATCAAAATAGCTTTGTAATTTTCGGAGATAAAATTTTTTTCGAAAGAAAACTCAATATTTTCCCGGAAAGCCTTGTCCAATTAATTTTCGTGGCTTAACGAAGTCATCCAGGCTATCATTAAAAGAAATATTCTTGCCGAGTTTAATCAAAATCGGTTAATAACTAACTTTTTGAGTTATCGTGTAGTATATATATATATATATATATATATATATATATATATATATATATATATATATATATATATATATATATATATATATATATATATATACATATAATTAAAAAACTGACCCTGGATATGGGCTTTAGGCTCTAGGCTCCTAGTTTGCGCTCATTTGAAAAAACTTTTGTAAATTCTCACCATCGATACCCCCTGTTAGCGATTTTTTTTAAAATAAAAATTCACCAAAAGCTGACAATTCCTTAATTACTGTAAGAATCACTATGGAAAGCTGAAACTTCCCTAACTGGTAGTTTTTTAACTAAAAGTGGTCCTTAAGGTCATTGATTTTATATACAGTGTAGAGCAGTCAAATCCAATACTACTAAGAATGAAACGCGATTAGTTATTAATTTTTTAGTATGTTTTATCGAAGTGCACCAATGAGATGAAATAATTATATTGCTGCTAATTTTTCGAATAAGTTCTAGAACCGTATCATTTTTGAATTGAAGGTGAAGAGATCCTACAAGTGAGGTATCACAAGCCACTACTTACAATTTAAAAATTTAGGGGCTCTAATTGTCAGTCCAAGGGGGTTGAATATAGGGGTGCAGTTTTGATGTTGCATGATGTAATTTTTTAATCTAAAATTGTTCTGTTTCGGGATTTATTATAAATATGCACAATAATTAAGGTACTGAGTTTATTCCATTTGGCTGTTCCACACTGTATATATAACGCACCTCCAGTGAGGTGTCAAATATTCAATTTTGTGGTAAAGCAACGAAAATGTAGTAGGGTGCAAATTTTGTTGATACTTCACTTTATTGATAATACACTTTTTAGTGAATTTTTGTTAAAAAAAATCACTAATATTGGTGGTGACTTTGCAAAAAATTTTCAAATGAGCGCGAATTAGGACTCCTAGAACCCATATCCGCGGTCAGTTTAAATTTTTATACGTTTATATATATATATATATATATATATATATATATATATATATATATATATATATATATATATATATATATATATATATATATATATATATATATATATATATATATATATATATATATATATATATATATATATATATATGTGTGTGTGTGTGTGTATGTATGTATGTATGTATCCAACCGATAACTCAAAAAATAATTAACCGATTTCAATGAAACTTGGCAAGTGCCTTTCTTTTATTAATGGCTTAGATGAGTTTGTTAACCAGGAAAATCGGACAAGGTTTTCCGGAAAATTTTTGAGTTTTCTTTCGAAAAAAAAATTTTTTCTCCGAAAATTACAAAGATATTTTAATGAAATTTGGTGAATATGTTGCTCTAGGAAAGACCTTACAACGCACCAAAATTCAACTTTCTAAGTTTATTAATAATTGAGTTACTAAAATTTTGAATTTTCTTTCGAAAAAAACTTTTTTCTCCGAAAATTACAAGGTGATTTTAAAGAAATTTGGTCGATATGTTGCACTAGGGAAGACCTTACTACACACTAAAATTCACCTTTTTAAGTGTATAGAAAAGTGTGTTATTTAAATTTTAATTTAATAAAAATTCACTACCATAAAGCATTTGCTGCGTCCCGAACTTTTTTATTGATACTTTTACTATTGATATTGATAACATTAACCTGAATTTCGTTTTTCATCGAAACTAATAACATCTATCTAACTTTCATTAAAAAATTGCATTCGAAAGGGTGATGTATTTATGAAAAACTAATATTTAGTCATACACAGTGTGGCTGTTCATTTATTCACTTTATCAGCATCTGTAGTGAAACGTGTTGATTCTTAAGGTACTGATAAGAGGGCTTTTAACGAGGAGAAATTAATCAATAAAATTCGGAAATTTCACAAAATTCCAAGTAAAAAATTAGTACTGAATGTTAGCCCCCTTTTTGAGAGCAAAAACAAGAACGTAATTGTTTACGTGACATTTGGTAAAAATATAAAAATAATTAATTTAAAAAGCACGTTTTCAGATTTCCATAATCATTATATCCTCTTTCATTTTTAGATGTCAGATATGATTCGATACTTGACGATTCACCAAATTGTGACTATAACGAACCATCATGTAGTTCTTCTGATACTGAATACATACCTGATTCATTGGAAGGTTCTGATTCCGACGATAGCTATGGAAAAAATAAACTTTTCTCACACCTGTCATTTGGCGAACCTTCGGTATGGTTTAAAAAACAAAACAAATCTGCTGGAGACGAGAATAAACTAAATGACACAAACATAGTAACTTCATCAAAAGAAGAATTATTGAATTCAAAACTTCAAAATGATAAAGAAAAAAAAAATAGTTGAAAATAATTCTCTTGAAAAATATATAATTTCAACGACACAAGATGATATTTTTTCATTAGATGCCGGAGCAGAGTTATCTATTAGTGATAACAGCTCAGACAAGATTGTAATTCGCCAGTCAAGAAAAAGCCATACAGGTAAAAGGAAACGTGATAAACGGCATTGCTGCTACATATGCCAGTCTGTTTTATGTAACTTACCTAGACATTTTGAGAAAATTCACAAGGAAGATATAGAAATTAACAAAATAATGGCAATTCCAAAAAACAGTAGAAAAAGGAGAATAGAATATGGAAAGTTGCAACGAATTGGAGACTTCTACCATAACTGTGAGGTGATAAGAATTAAAAAAGGAGAGCTCATTTTATTAAGAATTCCTACTCCAAATGAAAAAGAAAAATATAGCTACAAGGATTATGGTCCGTGTCCAGATTGTTTAGGCTTTATGCTTAAAAAGAATATATCTGCACATATAAAACTGAAAAATTGTATTAAGAAAAACACTGGTGGCAGAAATACGCTTTCTGAATGTAATTCTCTTTTGAATGGCATATACTCTCCTTCGATTGATATCAATTTTATAAACAATATTTTAAGCAAGATGATTAATGACGAAGTTTCTCAAGTGTGCAAAGAGGACGATCTAATTTTAAAATTTGGCAATATGATGTATGAAAAGTACGATGTGACCCAGTGCCAGCTGATTAGACAGTCTATGAGACAGCTGGCTAGACTAATGCTGCAGATAAGGAAATGTGATCCTGAACTAAATTATTTAAATAGGTGTTTGTCTCCCAAAAATTTTCATAAAATTGTAACATGTACAAAAATGTTGTGTACTGTTACTACAAGCTTGACAACCAGACCAGATTTTGGAACTCCGTCTTTAGGATTAAAGATTGGTTATAACTTAAAAAAAATTGTGGGCATAGCTAGAGGAGAAGCACTGAGAAAGGGAGATTTAAAGAGAAATGAAGAGCTATTATCTTTTCTGTCAATAATGGATCTAGAATGGAGTATTAAAATATCGTCAAATGCATTGAATACCCTCCACAGAAGAAAGTTCAATTCCAGCCAGTTGTTGCCTATTACATCTGACTTAATTAAATTAAACATATATTTAAAGAAAGAACTTAATCAATTTAGAGAACAACTAAAGAGTACCAAATCAGTAGTCGCTTGGACCAACATAGCTGCTATACTGTTAAGCCGTCTAGTATTATTCAACAAAAGAAGATCGGGTGAAGTGGCAAAAATGACGATAAGACAGTATATGACGAGGCCACTATGGTCAGATCAAACGACAGAAGAATTAAAGAAATCCTTGTCAAAATTCGAAAATAAATTAGCAGATACAATGATAGTTGTCGATATAGAAGGTAAAAGAGGTAGGAGAGTACCAATAATACTGACTCCTGAGTTAAAATCTGGTATTGATTTATTATTATATTATCGCGATTTATGTGGAATAAATACAGCAAATCCTTATATTTTTGCTCGATCGCACGATTCTCTTTCACACTTAAGGGGACATGACTGTTTGAAAAAGTTTGCTTCTAAGGCTGAACTAGATGCACCAGATAACGTAAATGCAACTAAACTGCGCAAATACATAGCGACTGTTTCTCAAATTTTCAATCTTAGCAAAAACGAAAGTGACTGGCTGGCTAAGCACCTTGGCCACGACATACGTGTTCATAGAGAATTTTATAGATTGCATGAGAGCGCAGTTGAGCTTACAAAAATTAGTAGAATCTTACTAGCTATAGATAAAGGTGAAGCAAGTAATTTCGCTGGAAAATTTTTTAGAAGATATCGAAATTACAGGTGAGTCTGAGTAATTTTTCTATTATAAGTTTGTACCATTTTGTCATTTTTCAGAATTACCAACCCTAGAAGAAGACGATGACAATTCAGAGAGGGAAGATGCTAACTTGCTAGACTTGGATGATATCGATCTCCAATCCTCGGAACACCAATATGACATAAAGGTGAAAAGTAGTGACTTTAAGTCTTGTGAGTATAAATCTCAAAGCAAAGACAGCAGTATAGAGAAAAGCACATCTCTGAAAAAGACATGTGTTAAAAAACCCTGGTCGAAGAAAGAAACTGAAGCTGTTTTAAAATATTTCCATGTACAAATTTCAAAAGAGATGGTACCTCGTAAAAGTGAGTGCGAAAAGTGTTTGAAAGACAACCTAGTATTAGTGAACAGAAGATGGACTGATGTGAAATTTCATGTTAAAAATCATATCGAAAAAAATAAGAGAATGATAGGGAAAAAACTGTAAGGCAATAACGAATTACCTAAAAATTCGCATGAAAATCATGGTATTGTGTTTTAGAATAGACATTTAATTTAATAATTATTAATATTGTATTTGTATGACAATTTCTTGAAAATTACATAATCATTTTGGGCATTGACATTTTTTTGAAAAAGTTAATTCAATTTTTTGTGATTAAGACTTACTTAAGTTATTCTTAGTTTTTCTTGTTTTTAGATAGTAAAAATATATGTTGTATGCATAAAAAACATATGCAAGTGTGAATTTTTATTTGTAATAAAGTTACTTTATGTTTATACTATTTTCAAATTATACCTTCTTCAGAAATAATTATAGGTAGGTGTTTCGTTGTGTAAATGTTATAAATTTTATTTAACACTTCCTTTGTTATATAATACTTGTTTTAATTTTGAAGGTTTGCATATTCCTTATTACTGTTTACTGGTATGCTATAATGTGTAGTACAGCTCACTGCAAAACTGGATGATTTTACTTCTATCTGCACAGACATTTTAAGCAATTAAATTGTCCATATCTCACACACCGTAAACTTTATTACGCATGTAACATAATCACTATATGCTACCTATTATATTTTGCCACTTTGTCCAATTTCTTTTTTAGAGCTCTACTTCAGAAAAAAAAATGAAATATTTTTGAGGATTTTTTTGGGGTATTTTTAGAGATTTTTCCTGGTTTTATTAAATAATAGTTTTCTATTAACATTCAATTACTATATAAATGCATATTTTAGTGACTCAAAATATAGATTTCTTGGTATTAATTATGAAGTCCGCTAGATACGTGCTTCACATAACGTTCTTAACATCCTATCATATTTTCCAAAATAACAAATATTATATTGATAAAAATCCTTTAAGTATGCGTTTACAAAGCATAAAGGCTTCTTTTCTTTAAATCTAATTTATGTACGTTTAACGTTATTTTAAGATGTCAATTGATTTAATTTTTATTCTTTGATATTTGGTATTCTGTTCAATATATAATACATTCCTAATTACAAAGTCGTTAATTAATTGAATGGTTGGGTATGTAATGACAGTGCTTAACTGATACCACCTGGAGAGTTCTTAGCCCTCTGCAGCTTTCAAAATGGCAATAACAGGTATTTTTTTATTCATGTTTTTACCCAACTATAGCAGTGGTTTCTATGAGAGGAAGTTATTTAAACATTATAATTATTATTTTATGCACTTCTGTTTAATAAACCACATTTCTGAGTTGCAACTGACAACTAAAATCACACAGAATATTGCTAAGGCATTTTAAACAAAACTTAGCAACGGTAACTATGAAGGATGTTTATAAATTGTAAGTCTTCTTCTTAACTGATACCGTCCAAAAAGGACAGTGAAATTGTTTTTGCTTGCTCTCTTTTTATCAAGAATGAAACGCGATTAGTTACAAATTTTATAGTGTGTTGTGGCAAAGTTCGTCAATAACATTAATTTACTTTTTTACTGTTAATTTTTGCAATCAATTTTGAAACCAAAGGATTTTTAAATAGATAACGAAAAATTTTGGGGTTGCAACTGTCACTCCAAAGGGACGAAGTTTCCACGTTGCAGGATGTAATTTTTTTTAATCTTAATTTTTATTTTATTTTATATAAATATGAACAATAATATATTGAATTTAATTGAATATAATGAATTTATTCCATTTCGCTGTTCCATACTGTATATTTCATACTGTTACAATAACACGTATTATGTATAGTCATAATATGAAATAGAGTCGTGATTCTGACACAAGAAAGTGTCCTCTCCCCATTATTAAAAAAAACTAGTTGTGGCATACTTATCGCCCACTCCCCACCACAGTACTGAATGTCATATTGAACAGTAACGGCATACAACGTACACAACTAGGTTGCCACAAATGGACGAGCACAAAGCCATTAACTTCGAGTCGCCACAAATGAATGAGGCGAATAACTCTGTTGTTAGGGAAGGTATCTTTACATGAGTCATTTCTGTAGTGTACTAATTTTTTTCCGCATATATTTACAGTACTATCTTCTTTGCTGCCACAAACACAATTATAGATGGGTTGTCACTAATATTGCTAGGCCTGTATGTGTGTGTGTGTGTGTGTGTGTGTGTGTGTGTGTGTGTGTGTGTGTGTGTGTGCGTGCGTGCGTGCGTGCGTGCGTGCGTGCGTGCGTGCGTGCGTGCGTGCGTGCGTGCGTGCGTGCGTGCGTGCGTGCGTGCGTGCGTGCCTGCGTGCGTGCCTGCGTGCGTGCGTGCGTGCGTGCGTGCGTGCGTGCGTGCGTGCGTGCGTGCGTGCGTGCCTGCGTGCGTGCCTGCGTGCGTGCGTGCGTGCGTGCGTGCGTGCGTGCGTGCGTGCGTGCGTGCGTGCGTGCGTGCATGTGTGGGCTTTATGTTTTCAACTGTCATACAATGCGACATATTTTGTTTGCTTTACGTGTATGTCATCAAAGAATGGTGTGACATATATTACCCTTTACGGGCCTCTCGCTCTCTAACTGTCTATAACATATGTCTTCAAACAACATACGCAAGCTCAACACCCTCTCATTCCCAGTAGACCATAGAGATGACATTAGTATGTGCTGAGTTGTTAAACGATAACGACGTCTTATATATATATATATATATATATATATATATATATATATATATATATATATATATATATATATATATATATATATATATATATATATATATATTGGTCTTACAGCTGTTTGTTATTTAAAACAATATTATTAGCTTTACTCGTTTGCATACAGCTTGTGTGTGTGTGTGTGTGTGTGTGTGTTGTTTTAAAAATCTTCATTCTTAATGAGTAACCCTGATATAGATAGATAGA
Organism: Tillus elongatus; assembly: GCA_964006375.1. NCBI lineage: Eukaryota > Metazoa > Arthropoda > Insecta > Coleoptera > Cleridae > Tillus > Tillus elongatus. The sequence continues at coordinate 98,479,505 of OZ023264.1, read as the reverse complement.
AAATTTATTTTCGCCTTCTTGCCATAATACATGGATAAGCTCGTCACAATAGATATAAACAATATAACATGAACACAATACAGTATAATATAAAAACAATTATGCTGTTTAGTTACAAAAAAAATAACAAAGATAAAAGTGTACAGCGTGAAAAAAACACAACGCTTGAAACAGTGAGATAAAAACATATGTATACACTTATATAGACTGCAATATAATAAAAATATACATGTACAAAAACATTAAAAAATTCCAATTAAATCATCTGCCTCACAGAGCACGAAACAAACTCATCGACCGCATAAAATGATCGCTCACTTAAATATTTTTTTAAACCGGCTTTAAACGTTCTTATGTTTCCAGTTTCCACTTTCCGGAAGCAAATTGTACAAAAAACTACCCGCATACACAGGGGATTTCTTGTACGCCATTCTTTGAAAATGGTTTAAATTAATGTGACTGCAGTGCCTAGTGGAATACGAGTGATTGTCTGAATGTCTTGGCAACATATGTTTCTGGCTATAAATGAAACTCAGTACCTTATAAAGGTAAATTTCTGCCAAGGTCTTAACTTCCTTTTGCTTAAAAAGTTCTCGGCAAGACTCTAAGCTGTGCATATCAAAAATTACCAGGTGGCGAGCCGCCACCGAACTAACCCGACCGCTCCGCTCTCGAACTAACCCGAACAGCTCCGCCACCCCACCATCTTACGTCGTATCTAAACCGACATCAACCGAACAACTCCGGGGTGGCGGAGCCACCACCGAACTAACCCGACCGCTCCGCTCTCGAACTAACCCGAACAGCTCCGCCACCTACCTCCGCCACCCACCGACACCCCACCACCTTACGTCGTATCTAAACCGACGTCAACCGAACAACTCCGAGGTGGCGGAGCCACTACCGAACTAAAACGACCGCTCCTATCCCGAACTGACCCGAACACCTCTGCCACCTACCTCCGCCACCCGACCACGCCCTGACCTGACCGGATACGCCACCTGATACCGAGCTAACCCGGATGGCGGAGATGACGTAAGTGAAGAGCGTGAAAAATTCGAAAACTAACCACCACATTCAAAAACTACATCACCTATCTAAACCAGAACGTGTAGAGCTCTAACCTGAGATGACGTAATCGAAGATGGCAACCATTGACGCGAAAATTCAAAAATTTTAAAATATGAAAAGGTATTTAACCCGACCTGTTGAAAGAAAAGGATCTACTATTTGAACTTCCAATGTCATGACGTATATAGATATGGCGGTTGACGCATGCGCAAACCGACTTTTTTAGTTTTTAAGTAAACCCCTTCGTGTTTGGTATCATTTTATTCGTCTTGATGAGTAGAATTCAAAAATGATGAATAACGCATACCTAACTGTTAGTAGACAGATAGCTGCATGTCGATTGTTAGAGTTGACAACAGTTTAAGGGTAGAAATAAAACAGTCTATTTAAATACAATTAATTTATTTGGATTAATATGATTTACATACAAAATTATTACATAATGGCTCCTACGATACCAGTTAGAGGTTTATATTCAAATACACAATCATGAATAACTAACAATAAGCTCTAGTTCTCTGAGGAAAATTGTCTTTACTCATAAACTCCACTTTGATTTCGACTGTTGAAGACTTGATTGATTCATTCTCGTGTTGACAATCGATTACAAACAGAGCTCGATCTTTAAACTCATCATAATTTAAAAGAGGCTCTGACATGGTTTTATAATAAAAACTTTTTTGAAAATCTGTATACATCTGGTAGGCTTCAACATATCTTGATTTTTCGAAGTCCATATTCATAGCTTCATAAAGGTAGCATTCTGAATTTAGGAACACTCGTAGATCTACCATACCAATGTTATCGAAGAAGTCACCTTTCTTGATTACGTTATCTTTCAGATCTATTTGGAATGCTATAATCACATATCTAGGTCTTTCTAAGTTGGTTGCAGTTTTAACAGACCACACATCTTTGTTAATATCTCTGAGCGCTGGCAGCTCATATATATCCCATTTGCGATATGCGAGAAATATAGATGTGTCTTTTGCTATTTTATCCATCAGTTCCAACTTCATTTTATCGTTTGGAAATACATGTTTTGCTTTTAAAAACATGTTGCTTACAGTTATTTTAGATCTTGCTGTACCAGTACTGTAGTAACTGTTGGCATCATTTCGAGCTCTCGTAAATCGGAAAGTATGTTTACCACAGAGAACTCCTTTAAAGTGATGAAAGAAACTGAAGAGGAACCAAAGAGGTGGGAGCAAGTGAATCTTGTTATCGTTTAAGGTGATGTGATCTAATGATACATTCAGCCCAGCATTGCTAAGAGATTTCGCTTCATTCTTACTAAACGATAGCAGAGTTTCGATGGTTGTCGTGGTGTATGGATCTCGTACTCGTTCCACTTCCTTGTTATTTAAGTCATAGATCATTGACTCAAACAGAGCTACTCCTCCGTTATTTGACATGTGGCAGTCACCAGCAGCATTCTGTACTGCTATGAATGCGTCTTGCTGATTGATGTTTATTTCAGCCTCATCGCTGTTACCAAACGATTTAGTTGATGAAGTGTAAGACCTAAGTTCTTCTCGATCAATGGAATCGTCAAACTTGGGGTCTTTGAATATTTCTAGTTTTGATGACATGATAACCAAGACTTTTAAGGAATTCAATATTATCAGAACGAAGTGTATGCTTTAAAGGAGCTGACTGTACTAAATTTGTTTTGTATATCTTTAAAGACTAACATTCTAGGCAATCTTTTTAAGCTCCAAGCGAACAGACACCTCTTCATCTTGAAAGTTTACAGGAACTGAATCTTGATCCACTATGTCAATGCTTATATTTGAAATCTCTCGTTTGTTTACTGGTAAATAAATTAAATTCTTAGGTTCTATATCGATTGCATAACCAGGATCGACCATCGGTGTAAACTCATATAACGTATGTGACGGTTTTCCATTATAGTAAGAACTAGACACAATATTAGTTTCTATACGAATGTGTTCAACATCCACTATTTCAAGAGGTAAATCAGATTCATGGAAGACACCTGGTTGAAGAACTTGCTTTGAAAATCCCAGCATTCGCCCAATCGAATCATCAGATTCAAAACTGATAGTTGTGGAACACTTTATTTCACATCTAATGGTGTTCGGATTAGGTCTCAGAATCAAAGCTAGCTGCTTTTGTTCACGTGTTGCTGTAGCACCAACAAGTTCATTTTGAAGCTAGTTTTCCAAATGTGTTATTTCATATGCACCAGTAGGTATCGTGATGATTCTCCAAGCAGCTCCTTCTTTTACATAAAAGTTATTTTTACCTTCATATATGTTAGGTATGTTGTACGTGTGAAAGCCTATCAAAGCAACAGCATAACTACCATCTGGATCCAATTCAATTGGAGGATCGTAGTCTGTTGACAGATGGCAACTGTGATTTTTCAACGTGAAGGTTTGCGACATGACTGAAACACAGATACTACTCTTTAAATCTTTAATTTAAAAAAATTAAACATAAGTGGCCACAATTATAAGTATTATATTTCTGATACACATCATGATTGTACATTAGAGTAGAGTCTTTAACGCTGCAACTCAACTGGTGGCTTCAAGTTTCCATATGAGTCAAAGTACACAACTTTGTCACCACGTTTCTTAACTGCAACCCAATGACTGCCAGGTTCCTTGTTTGTTTGCAAATTCATGATAAGTGATTCATTCTTGCGTGGCCCATTCGATGGTAAAGTATCTCGCATGTATACACCTCTAAAATATGGTATTTTCATTTTACCAGCAAATTTCATAAGATCTTCATTTGTTAGAGGTCTTGCTGGTAAACATCTTACTCGTTTTTTGGTTTCTCCAAATACAGCCCATAACCGCTACGCTGCTTCTTCATATATAATCCTTTACCAAGTCTCTTATACTTTGGTTTTAATTTCAAACTACCATCACTCTTACCCATAGCGATAGCCTCCATCGTTTTGTTATGACGTTCTTCTTCCTCTAGTTTTTGTTTGGCTGATTTGGCATCGTTAACTGCTTTAGCAATGCCTGCAGTACCGCCACCCAGAGCACCTAGCACTGACAGGCCACCAAGAATTAAAGGTAGTAGTGGAAGGAAGCCTCCGCTTTTAGGTATTGGAATAACTCGCTGTTTCAGCACATTCTTACGCCCACCAATCTGTTTAACAATTGCGTGAGCGATATCAAACATAGCATTATCTGATGGAATAAGGTTTATGTCTTTTAGAACTTCTCCAATCAGACTAAGAATGTTTTTAAAGGGAACTTTTTTCTTAGGTTTTGAGTTGATTACATCAAGACCCCTACCGAGCTTTGTTTTAACTTTCATGGTGCTTGTAACACTCCAAGCGGCTAACTTTTCACCAAAACTTGCGTCCTTTGACTTGACTCTCTCCCAAGCTCGATTTTCCAACACTTCGTCGGCTCGATGTCTATCACTTAACTCTTTTGATTGAGAGTAAGCGATGTCGTGGTCTCGACAAGCACGATCTAAAGGATTGATACCTTGATCACCTCTAGCAAGACGTTCTTTAAGTTTAGTACCCGGGCCATAACACTGATAACCAGGAACGTGCAGCTCAACAGGTAGCTTGTTAATAGCTGTGTTTACAAGACCTTCACCCTGTGACACCAACATTGATATTAACTGTGTGTTCCACTTACATGTCTATATTTATATACATACTCGAAAAATATAGTTTAGTTCAAGTCAAGATGCGCACCATCAAACACGCTTCTGTCTTACCTATTACAAATATAGACGATGTTGTTGATACAGCAGAACAACAACTAAGGCATGGTCCTCTCTTCCCAAACACAGTTAAATGTATCATATGTGGTCCTAGTGGATGTGGTAAAACAAATGTTATGTTAAGTTTATTGTTTGAACCGAAAGGTTTAAAGTTTGATAACGTGTATGTGTATTCAAAGTCTCTGTATGAACCTAAATATAAGATGTTACAAAGGGTGTTGGATGCTGCAAAAAGTGTTGGTTATTATCCATATAGTGTAAACGATGAAATATTAGATCCAGCAGAAGTCCTGGACAACTCGGTGTTTATATTCGATGATGTGGCTTGTGACAAACAAGATAAAATGAGAGCATACTTTAGTATGGGGAGACATAAGAATATTGATTCATTCTATCTCTATCAAACATATGCTCGAATACCCAAACATCTGATACGTGATAACGCTAACGTTTTGATTCTCTTTAAACAGGATTAAACGACTTAAAACACATCTATGACGACCATGTGACCACTGATGTGGACTTTAAACATTTTAAAAATATATGTTGTCAATCCTGGAAAGGTGTGTTGGTGATTGTAAAAGAAAATGATGTAGCAAAGGTAGATATTGAAAAGGTTTCGATAGCTATATAGTAATCTAATTGGCTAAAACTGTCTGACAGAACAGACAGCTGTCTAGCAGGACAGATATTAGACAGCTCTATAGCAAGACAGCTGTCTACTAGTTTTCGTGATAGATACCTAACACTAGATAGGTAGACATGCATCCACTTCAAAGCTAGTACACCTTAAACCACTGAACAGTTTGTATCTCTTAGCACGATTTATTAACAAGTGGCTTACATCAGGTCGACAGGTTGTTTGAAACAAATAACTTTAGCAAGATGGAGGTGATGGGTAACCAAGAGAGAGAAATTAAGAAAAAGATTTTACAACTTGCTGAAAACATTCGAAAAAAACATTTAATGCTTAAGCTTGGTAGAGCTGAGAATGATGAAGCCCTGCAAGGTTTATATAAACCAATTGTTGATCCACTTAGTGAAATATCTAAAAACACATCAACGCTTAAACTGCAGTCACCAGCTGAACAGATCAAAGAAGAAGCTGCTGATGATATACCAGAAAAGAAACCCAAAGTTGAGTTCCTTAAAGACCATGAAGTTTTTGAAGCCGGACCAGGGGAGGAGACAAGTTCCGATCAGGATATCCCAACATTTGAAGAGCTTGAGGCAGATCTACAAACTATCACAAACAAACAAGCATATCAAGAATTTTTGGAGCAATATCCTGCACGAGTTCGGTATTATGTAGACAAGTATTTTACTGAACCACCGAGACTTGCTACCATTGATCAAGCGTATGGTGCTCGCTACGCTAAAGATACTGGTAGCTGGAGTCTTGGCAACAAACACTTGGACTTTACTGATAATGACATTCGACTAGGTCAAAGAAGATATCCTTAAACCAGGGGCGTGCGGTGACATTTCAAATAAGGGATGCAATTCTCAGAAACTTACCTATTTGTAGTGTAACTCAATTCTTCTGTCGTTTTTGGCAAATTTTAATAATGTCGTTATAAAACTGTGGCTTCTGGGACATTTACTGGACGAGTTTATTTTCAACTGACAAAATTGAAATTTGGGAAAGTCTTTCCTGTCCTGTTGAATTCCTAACAAAACTATTGATACGTTTCAATGTAAAAAAAATCGTTCTAAAGATGCACTAGTAGCAGGAATTGTTAATACTAATTCACATAATTTGAACACTTCAGAATATGCATTTTCCAATTTTGATTGTTTTAAGAAAGTTAAAAGTTCACTCGCGTTAGTTTTTGTGCCTATAACATCGGTTTCATAAATGACTGTAAGTTCTGATCGTAATAAGGCTTTGTCAAAAGAATGTCCATGGTGGTGAATTAATGATTTGAATGAATCTTCTGGGAAAGGTATCCCTTTAAATCCTCCAAAATTACACAATTCAAGAAATTTCAGGTCACTAAGATGATCAAATCTGCAGTTAATTTGCTGCTGAATTTGATCTATGATTTCATAGAAAAGGTGGCGATAAGAAGTTTGAAGGTCTCCCACATTATCAGTGCGCAGACGCTTTCTTCGTGGCTCCACTTCTCCTAATTCAATTGTTTTTTCCCAGAACTTATCAAATTCAATTTACTTAAGGTAGCAAAAAACACTTTACATTCTTTAATATGATATATAGATTGGGATAAAATTAAATTAAATTAATGAGCACAACAGTGTACAAATAGAGCACTGGAGAACGTTTCCCGCACTTTATCTTGAAGACCTCTTAAATGTCCGGCCATAACAGCAGCTCTATCATAGCTTTGGGCAATTAATTTATTATCAGTCTCCTCAATATCTTTCATAATATTAAGCACAATTTTATATAGAGCGTTTGTGGTACGATCTTCTGTCACATTTTTAAAGCCTAAAAATCTTTCTTGTACACCGCCATCCATTTTTACGTAACGTATTACTACAGATAGTTGACTTAAATTAGTTACATCGGTTGTTTCATCTAGATCAATAGCAATGAAACGAGTCTGTTTAATTTCAGATTTAATTCTGTTCAAAATAATAGTGACAGCAGCCGAAGTTAAGTCATTCTGAATGCGATTTTATGTCCCGCGAAAAACGTTAGACTGTTCCAAGTGATTTTTTAAATAAATGTCGTATTTGGCTATTAAAGAAACTAGGTCTTGAAAGTTTCCTCTATTTGCAGATGTAGTTGTTTCGTCATGACCCCGGAAGCCCAATTCATGCTGACCATGCAGTTCATTGTATTGGCGATGACTAATTTCTATCTGCTTGTCAACGGCGTATTCAATTCGCGTTTTTCCAAAGACACTTAATTTTAAAATGGTCTGTAAATGCACTTTAGACATAACATGCCTTTTTACTACTTTACGTAGTTTATTCAAGTCGGAAAACCCACTTTTATTCCACACCCCCTTTTCAGCCACAAATAGACTACCAGGCCAATAAAACAGTTTATTCCTGTTTTCACAACCCGTTAACCATTCATATTGTTTATAAGTTTTTTCCGCGTTGAAATGTCGAGTACATGTTTTAATTCTTGGGTTTAAGTTTTTTACAGCAGGTTTTGGCCTACCTTTATTAATAATAGCAAGTTTTTAAGCAAACGGTAAACCTGAAAATCCTTTGGTTATCAAAAACACACAATACAATCACAGTTATTATTACCACTTGTTTGTAAAGTTTGTATATCCCCACCCCCACCGACGCCGCTGTTAAAAGCTGATCTACTTGCAGCCATATTAATAGTCATAAAATGCCCATGTATTTAACATAGTCAACTGCTTATATCTACGAAATAATCAGAGACATTCACTTTGTACGTGCACCGGGTCTTCCTAGTACAACACGTTCGAAAAATACGCGTACATCCGTCGAGCTAGGGTTTCTTATAAAGTTGCCTGCTGACTACGTGTATTTAACCGAAGTCATTGCAACTCGTGCTGTTCGCTGGCGCATTTACTGCGACGCCCTGCTAGGAGCGTATATACAAATACAGTATGATGCATAATAAATAATTATGTGTGTGAGCTTGCGAAATAAAAATTGTAAGAATTATATTGGTTTCAGAGTTTGAAATTTAATATTTAAAATACAAAAGGGATTTTAAATAATGCGGTTTAGGTATGTAGTCGTTATTTTAAGGGAAGAAATGCTTCCCTTGCTTCCATGGACAGCACGCCACTACCTTAAACACAAGGTCTGCTAGAATTGATATTTATGAAAACACCTAGGGGGTATACTTATGACGATCTTCAACACTATAGAGATATTCTAGAAGCAACTAGTGTTCATAAAATGAACTACGATCCCAACGCACGAACCAAGGGTTGCTCCTCGGAAAAGTATCTGACTCTAATAAAACCAGTTATAAACCCACGAGGGCGAAGATCCTCAACTCCTCAAGGTTTTGGTTACGAGACACGTCTTAACGAAGAACAAAAAACCGAACCTAGATTTCAGAATGCCAGTGATAGAAAAAGCAGCACTAACAACTATATGATGCAAAATAACAAACAAATAGAATATGTGTATTGGGATGACATAAATGAGTTGGTTGATAGACTTAGACTTTTAGTGGCTTCCGAAGCTGCTGGTAATAACCCAGGCAACACAACTACATAACAATCATGTATTTTGCATGTAACAGCGCGACATTGAACATCGCAGAGATGTACTTTGTAAGGTCTATGCAAGTTACCAGAGCTAGGAAATGTCAGCAACTGCCAACATTTACAATACATCGCAGGGACATGACTGCTTAACATGCTGAAGACATCGCCTGTGCTGTTAAGGGGATATAATTACTAATATTTCAATAATGTATCTAGACTCATCTCTAACATGTAACTAAATAATGTACTTGAGATGTCCTATGATATCTTCCCAGTATATAATTCATATTTCATGGCTGTCATGTAAATTATATACATACATACATTATATATATATATATATATATATATATATATATATATATATATATATATATATATATATATATATACACCACATTGTTAGTTTTTTTATTTGCTTATGTTGTTGAGTTACTAATAATTATTGGTAATAGTAAACTCAATCTGCATCTGAGTTAAAAGGCTAAAATATTTATATAAAAAAAATGAATGGGACAATAAAAACAACAGATAAGATAAACTGCTAGAAAATGTAAATATATATTTTATACAACATACAAAACTATAACATTTTAAGTAAATGAAGAAAAAAAAATCTTATATAGTATAAAAACAAAAATGAATTCTAAATATATACATAAATAGATGCTTCTAAAAAAAATTACATATATATTTAATGCAGCACAAAACAATACATTTTCCAACTTACCCTAAATTTATAGAAAAAACAAAGTCTCATAATATAAATATAAAACTAAAAATGAAATCCAAAGGTGTAGGTAAATGCAAACTTCTAAAAAATGTTAACATGTATTTTATGGACCACAAAACAATATTTTTTTCAGTAAACACAAAAAAAAATTCTCATAATACAAATCTAAAACTAAAAATTAATTTAAAACATATGCATAAACTTGCTCGAATTTGTAAACATAGAAACAACAATGATCCCATATTGTCTATATAAATTAAAAGTTAAGCTGTAAATTTCCACGTCTTTAGTGAAATATGCTTTTTGTCATTTCTCTGTTTCCGGTGTCTTCCTTGATAGAACCACTCCGAACCAGACATTTTACACCCTTTTTCTTTTAGTTGGTTATTCTGTAGAATTACATCTGAAATTTCAAAAACGAGCTGTTAGAAAAATTGGTATTATTTTTATTGTTGTTTTATTAAAACACTGTGTCAACCTTTGAGTCCACTGGAGGTATGGATGATAATATTAAAGACATAAATGGTGATATTACTAATGCATCATCAACAATATTTTTAGGTAGTGGGAATTGATTAATAGCGGAAGTTGAATTCGGCTCGACATATGGAAAGTTGCAACTTCCCTATGTTATTTTTATTGCAATCTAAAATTATTTCCCTGTATGACAATGAGGCATGACTGTTAATTTGTTTGTCTTTTAGGTGTCGCGTTTTTTTTTGTCTATATGAAATCAGTGAAATTACCTTTTGACATTTTACATTAAAAAATGGACGACAATAAAATTATCTAACTCAAATAGTTAACATAAACACCTCAGCATAACAATTGCTTCTTCCGTTGTGCAAACACAAAAGTAATTTTGATCATAATATGCGGATTAATAAAAATTGGCGCTAACTCTTGACAAATCCAGTGACACAATAACAGAGACCTACGTGCAGTAAACATTTTGTCTAGATTCGCGATTTCAGCAGATAATTTTCTGTGGCGGTTTTACTGCTACTGCCTACTGCCATGTTAAATCCATGTACACAAATGCTGTATTGTTTGTACACAATCGATTTGATTAGCCAAACATATTAGATGTTCATCATATAATAAGTAGGTACATATGCACTTAACCTAGGAAATGTACTTACTGGGTAATAGATATATTCTATATAGGTAGGTACTTACCTCGTAATTGTAATTGCAGGATAATGTTTAATGTACAAACACACAAAACTTCTGCCTAAAACCTAAATTGCAAAAAATTATCCAGATCCCCAACAAAACACGAAAATCTTGTATGTCATTGTCGTCCATCACATGTCACACACACACACACGCAATAAAAGATAAAAAATAACCAAGCGTCAATGCGATTTCAGCGATGACAAACGGTGTGGCGTGTATATGAACTGTGAATCTATAAAGTAACTGTCATCATGTGTTAATTACATGCTTAGCATGTTATTTTTCTGAAGTAACAGCGATATAGTATGTAATATCGCTAGCATATCATTAAAATTAACTTCTCAAATGTAAATTGTTGCTATGTCGCTGTTAGATACTTAGCATGTAAAGGTTAGCTATGTATCTCAACATCTAACATCGCTAGCATGTAGCAGTGTAAGCGCAAAATCATAGATAACAGAAAACAATCACAGAAACATGACATGCATGTATCAGGATATGTCGCATTGGTTACTTAAAAATAACATTTCAGGGATGTGAATATCACAATTGTGTTGTCTGGGAATGCTCATAACAATGAAATTCAGTCAATCATTGAAGATCTGAAGGAATTTGGTGTTATCGTCTACCTACATATATCACAGACATACCTACCTATTGCTTAGTATAAATGTCTATCGATAAGTTCGAACGTTCCCAGTCCAATAAAGGTTCTAAGTTTAAAATTATTGAAAGAGAGATTTTCCCAAGAACTACTAGTGGTGATTTTGATTTACAAAGCCATAGATTGTGTAACATCGCTGATCCAGTCGATTAAACAGATGGTGTAAATAAAACATTTGTTGATGTATGGATAGACGACTATCAGAAGAACAAAGATGAGGTAAAACAAAGAATCATTCCTATACTACTTGAAGCTGTACACAAACCTGAGTTGGAAGATTTAAAAAACGAATTTGAAAATAAATTGAAAAATTCAGCTAAGAACATAACTGCTCAAGCTTTAAAAGATATTGATGTGTTAAAGGATAAGAAGCTAAACAAGAAGCTAGGGGAAATAGACGGTAAACTAAAAGATTTACATGATAAGTGGATACTTTTAAATCCAACATCACCATGAAGCGTAAAACAGTTGAACCATCTGATGCGAAAAGCAAATAATCAATGAGTTGTACACACCAGCAAGAATCAATTTTAAACGTAGACGTACAATAATAAATGGCTTGAACGACTTGTGGTAGATTGATTTAGCTGAATTTACAGACTATCATCGAGAAAACTCTGGGTATAAGTACATTTTAGTGGTTATCAATTGTTTTTCAAAGTATGTCTGGACTCGTACACTTAAATCTAAAAATGCTGAAGAGGTGACTAAAGCTATGGCTGATATTTTAGCTAATAGTACAGCACCCTCTAACATCCAGTCTGATCTTGGCCGCGAGTTCTATAACTCTAAATTTAACGCCTTAATGAAAAAATATAACATCAATCACTACAGCACTTATAGTGTGAAGAAGGCTGCAATGGTGGAAAGAGTCATACGTACCTTGAAAGAGAAGATGTATACAAATTTCAACTTGATTGGTTCCTACAAGTGGATTAATACACTACCTGACGTCACTGCTGCTTACAACGCTACTGCTCATCGAACAACTGGTGTAAAACCTCAAGATGTTAACAAGAAAAATGAAGGAGTTATTCTTAAACAAATCTACTCAAATCTCAAAGTGTTTACCAAAAATAAATTTAAAGTGGGTGATGTTGTACGTATAAGTAAAGCAAAAGCTCAATTAGAAAAGGGGTATACACCTCGCTGGTCAACAGAATTATTCAAGATTGTTAGTATTCATTTCACAAATCCAGTAACATACTTTCTTGAAGATGTGCAGGGGAAGCCAATCAGTGGAGGGTTTTACGAGGAAGAACTACAAACGACTAAACAAACAGACATCTATTTGGTTGAACGCATCTTGAGGAAGAAAGGCAAGCAGCTCTATGTAAAATGGTTGAGTTTTGATAAATCTCATAATTCTTGGATAAATTCAGATGATGTTAAATAAGCTTATATATTTAATGTATTAATGTACTTAGAATAAAATAAAAGTCTTTGTTAAAAATAATGTTATTTTATTTTTCCATCTGGTTACATACAATTAGGCCAAGTGAACAATTACAAATTATGTCGTAAATCAATAACATCCTGAATAAACTTCTCCTGCGGTACATCTGCTATATGTAGATCGTTTCTCTTCGCCTTAAGGTAGTTGACTTCGGCATTTATTCTGTTGAAGAGATTTACAGAATTTGAATCATACAACATGTTTAGAACTACTTCGGAATCAGGATGTTTATTTTTAAAGTTCTTGACAGCTCTTCTGAGTCCTCACAGCATGATATGGATAGGTAGCATCCTTCTCATTTCTTGAAAGTAAACCAAAAACACAAAGTTTTCCAGGGCTGCTCGGTTTTGGAGATATATCTTCAAGATGTTCTGTGATTTTAGCGTTTGTTTCTCGCATGCGCTGCACTTCATCATCTATCTCCATTAATTTCATTTACATTTCTTTAAGGTTATCCTTGTCTTTTTGATTAAATTCACTTACGAAAAAATCAAAAATAATTTGGTTGCACTTTTCATAGAAAGGATTGGATATCCAACAGGCTAAATTTAGAATCAAATCTTAGCAAACATATGTACCACCTATTAAGTCGTTTACAGTCTGAGCTCCACCAATATTTACCAAGTATGTGGCGGTTGTAGGTACTAAGTGGGCTCCTTCGGTTGGAACATTTGGGGTATCGGTATTCCGATACCCCAAATGTTCCTTCAGCTGACTGTTGTAATAGGCAATCAACTCTTCAGTTTTCTTATTTTCCAACCAATGATATATTTTTTCCTCACCACTCTTACACAGTTTAGTTGCATTAAAATAACCAGTGTTCTTATCGATAATTAATTGAAAGTCGCCAAATAGACCATACCAGAAGTTATCTTTAATTTGCTGGTAACACACATCACTTAATGTAGTCATTTTAAACACACTACTAAACACTTGGATACGTTAGAGTTAACTGAAGCACGTCTTACCTCTACAACTAAATTTTGAATGAGTTTAACAGTGTGTAGTGAACAATTTATAGATGTTGATACCACTACTGCTTGAAGCTGTATTTATTAATATTTATTTCCAACCACATTAGCTGTTCCAACATCCATCCGCTTTCAGCTTCTGCAAACTCCAAAGCTTTTGTGTAAATTTCGTCAGCGCATTCTTGATATATACTTTCAAAATTAGTTGACACTGTAACATTTTTATTTTTAGTATTAAATGACTTGATTTCTTTTTTATTTCGACTTTGGAGCACATACAAACCAAACAATTCTAAATTCATTTTAATTTCATTATGTTTAGCTAAAGCAGCTTCTATCAGATGAAACACTTTATGTCTTATTGTTTCCATAAACTGTTTAATATCAATACCTTTTTCATATATAAGATAAGTAGCCATTCTATTTTTAAAAGCTTGAGTTAACATCTGCACTTGTTCAACTTGCCATGGTTCACATACTTTTGACTTATGAATTTCACTACGTAAATGTCCAGAGAAAGCACTCTTTTTCACTTGTAACGAGCACGATTCACAGTATCCCATCTTAACTATATGTGCTTAACTACTGAATAAAAACACAAATCTTCAGCTTATATATTTTATTAACAAAAATGTTTACGATAGATACCTTTAAGTATAGTGTTATACTTAAAACAAAAGTACACCAGCATAAATATAGCAAGACATATAAGAAAACCAGTTGATATAAACATAGAAATCTAATTTGAAGTGAACAGATAAGAATCGGTTAATCTGAGAGTTCTCCAATCAGATGTGTCATCACGGGTGCCATTATCAAACAAGAACATACGTTTATAGCGCACCAGATCACTCTTAATTTTGGATATGTTGTATGTTGAAACTTCAATAATCTCATCGTTGTGTAGATGTGTTCTTGGAAGTCCAGGCCATTTCATGCAGCCGTCGCTGTCGAAACAGATTCGCACTTCTTTCACATTTGGTGGTTTGTAGATATAAAATACATTCTGACATAGTGATGTCAGGATGATGAAGCTTGCTTTAAATTGGCCCATTGTATATCGTGTGTATTTCTTTAAAACGATTAAGTATTTGTTTCTCTGCAAAGTGTAAACACTCTACATGCAAACTCGGAATGATAGTTCCTGATCTTTCAACATAATATTTATAAGCTTTGCCATTTCATCATCACACGGTAGCTCCTTATTAACACATTTGAAAACATCAGCGACACAATAGAGGAAACCACTAAGTCAAATATCAAAGTTAAAATTAGTTAGAAACTTCACCTTTTCGTTGATGATTTCAACCAGATCTAGTAGTTGTTGAACTGCAACTTCGGTTAAATAAAAAGTAGTAGAATCATCTGAGATTGATATACATTTACTGTCTAAAATTTTAATAGTTTTGACGGTACATACTCCAATATTTTCAGGTTCAATCGTATTACCTTTGGTAAAGTATTCTTCAGCTGCTTTTGTTAGTGTTGAAATAAAATAGTCCCATTCCCAGGAGCCAGATAAGATTATCTTTGGATTTGGTGGATACGGACTTGTATTTACAATCTAAATTATTGAAATAGATCCAGCAGCGTTTGATATACCAATTGCAACACTTAGAGATAGGTTAACAGTATACCTTGTTTCCAACAGCATTCTACTTTCTTGCTTAATCTCAATAATATTCTGCCGTATAGCTGCATCAACTTGACCCCAATAACAATTTTCACAAACACCGTTATTAGCAGGTCTGAAGCATTCAGGTCCGTCGTTAACATCGATACCATACATGTTGAACAAAACAAGCAAACTACTATGACTACTAAGAATAACTACTGTGAGCAAATTGTAGACTAATGTGCTTGAATGTCACTCGGTGTTTTTTATAATTATATCCCCCACTTTTGATTTGTTTCTCATAGAAAACCGTTGAATAAAATCACACACAGGAAATTACAATTATTAACAGGAAATTAGAGCTACTCACGAGGTCATTTCAACCATAGTAAAGGAAATAAGATTGGTTACAGGATCACTTGTCGGAAATGTTAAAGATTACGAAAGTTGGAACCGACGTGATCGTTACCTCTAGATGTATACCTTGTTGTCAACTCTAACAATCGGCATGCAGCTATCTGTCTACTAACAATTAGGTATGCGTTAGTCTTCATTTTTGAATTTTACTCATCAAGACGAATAAAATGATACCAAACACGAAGGGGTTTACTTAAAAACTAAAAAAGTTGGTTTGAGCATGCGCCTATCTCATTTGAATTTTGATTACTCAGACGAGTGACATGACGCCAAACACGTAGGAGTTAACTTAAAAACTAAAAAAGTTTCTTTGCGCATGCGTCAACCGCCATATCTATATACGTCATGACATCTGAAATTCAAATGGTAGATCCTCTTCTTTCGACAGGTCGGGTTGATACCAGCTCTACACGTTATGGTTTAGATAGATGATGTAGTTTTTGAATGTGGTGATTAGTTTTCGAATTTTTCACGCTCTTCGCTTACGTCATCTCCGCCACCCGGGTTAGCTCGGTATCAGGTGGCGTATCCGGTCAGGTCAGGGCGAGGTCGGGTGGCGGAGGTAGGCGGCGGAGGTAGGTGGCGGAGGTGTTCGGGTCAGTTCGGGATCGGAGCGGTCGGGTTGGTTCAGTAGAACCCCCCTTCCATTCCTACTGACTTCCAGGACAACCGTGACCCCAAGGAACCCTCCCTCCGTAGCACATCAGTGCATACCATCCTCAAGCTGCAGAATGAGAGGCAGTCGATGGCAACTCCTGAACTCTACGACCGATGTTTTATCATGGTTTATGATTAGGTGGTTTGCTTTGCACCACTCAGCAAACTGCCGTATTAAAGTGTTTACCTTTTGACTTACCTCGTCACCATCACGACCAGACACAGCCACGGTTGTGTCGTCCGCGTACATGAACACCCTACCCACCTTTATGTAGTCGGACAGGTCATTCACATACAAAACAAACAACAACGGGCCCAAAATACTACCCTGTGGAGTGCCCAGATTTATCTCATATGAATCCGAAAAAGTGCCCCCAACCAAAACCACCATCCGTCTATCATTTAAAAATGGCAAAACCCAGTCATTTGCTGGTCCACGTATACCCAGGCATCGCAATTTTTCGCTTACATAACCCGGATTAAGCGTATCAAACGCGCGCGATAGGTCGAACATGACAGCTACCACGTGCATACCCTTATCTAAATCATCATGAAGATGTTGTATAAAATTACTAGTAGCTTCCTCCGTAGATAAACCACTCCGGAAACCATATTGACACTTGGTAACTAAACTATGTTTTCGTAGGAATATTTCAATTATATCGGCCATCGCTTTCTCCATTATCTTACAAAACACGCTCAATATGGATATTTGCCTATAATTTAGGATATTAACACTATCTCCCCTTTTAGCAACTGGAACTACTTTCTTTAATTGTATAGGAAAACTGCTGCAAGTTATTGACAAATTCAATATGTCACAGATATGAGATGCAATTATCTTCGACTACTGCTTTATAACCGAGATGAGCACCTCGTCAACACCAGTAGACTTTTTGTTTTTCAAGTTCTTTATAACGTTTTTAATCTCCAGAGAAGTAAAGGGGTACAAAAATAACGATTCCCTATTTACCAATGAAGTTGTACAAGAATTGCTGTTAGAGTTGTTAAAATGCAAACGTACCTGGTTTATATATATATATATATATATATATATATATATATATATATATATATATATATATATATATATATATATATATATATATATATATATATATATATATATATATATTGTATTGATATTCAGCAATATCAAACTAAATTTATTAGCTACTTATAAAATACTTACTTAAGGTGTAGATGTTTTCAAATATCCAAGGAAGCCAAACTGTAGTACAGTTTTGCATCATTTTTCAAAGAGTCATGTCCGAATATTAACAGCATGTCAATCTAAAATTACAAAATACTAAAATTAATAAATGAAATAAGATATAAATTCAAAAAGTAATCCTCAAGTAATAAACGGAGCAGATAATTCGTAGGTTAACCTCCTGCAAGTTTGTTGCAAATGGCAAATCTTCCCCCCACTGACTTTACATATGTAAGTGTTTCTTTTATAACTTTACTGCAAGTTTACTGTAGTGAGCTGTTACAAACTTTTTTTATACTTACAAATGTTACCTTACAGCAAGCTTCAATTTTAAAAGAGCCTAGCGAAGTTGTAAAATTTAAACTTACATTTGCAACTTATCTGCAATTGTATATATTATATATATACAGTGCAAGTTTGTAACTTGGGATAACTCCAATTAATCTACTTCAGCTCTTTTTCAAAAATGCTCGGAGTCAGATAATATTCTGTTACAATCTTTTCACAAATGTATTATACAATTTGTATCAAATGGCATTGATAATTTTTGTAAATGACAACCTTAGCTTTTGGTTGACTATATTCAAACTACACATCAAACGATACAAAACCACCAAATTTCACATTTGTATTATAAATCTTGAGTTGAAAGCACATAAAAAATTGTGTAGTTATCAATAAATAAAAATTTTAAATCTGCTGGTTTTCTTCAACTTGACATGTAAGAACTTTAAAAATAGTCAACAAAAACGTAGGGTTGATTTAAAGAAATTATCGATGAAGTCCTTTTTCAAATATGGTACATAGTGTATAGATTTTTTAAAAGACTGCAACTTGAAATACGAATCAATGTATCCAAGCATTTTTGAAAAAAGAAACTGTATTTGATTAACTGAATTTATTTCAAGTTACAAACTAATACTGAATATAGGTATAGGTGTATTTATACATAATATATATTTATTGTAAAACTGTAAAAAATGTCTTAAGACAATGTTAATTAGAATAAAATCTTTATTACATAAAATAAATAAAAAAATTAAAGACTTGCAACACATTTCATTTCTGCTGATAGATATAGATGTGACAAGATGTGACAAAATAAAGTTAACATAAATACTATTGTGAAAAAAGAAATATTTAAAATGGTACGTTCATTTCGATTTTAGGGAAAGTTTAATTAAGCAAACGTAAGAATATGCAATGGATAAATCAAGCGCAGGGAAATGAATACAACTTCAATGCGAAAATAGCTTAAATATGGCAACAGTCTCTGAAAGTGTTCTCGCATATGTCTTAACTATCCCTATCGAGGTAAGTATAGTACCGCCAATGTCTGTGTACATTCAGAAACATTGAGTTATAATAAAGCAAAATTATGACTACAATGAATTACATATACATAAAAAAAGTCTGTGGATAGTGGAACTTGCCTTCCAAAGCTTTTGCCTAACGTACTCACACACACAGACACACACACACACACTACAAAGAATGAATACAAGTAGTATGTGACACTATACACATTAGTTTAGAGCACCAATAAATTCCTTCACCTTGGGTTTTTGTTTTATAACACCCACTAGTACCTACTGTAATCTTGTTAGTGGGAGCATCTAAATAACATTAGGTAGAAAATTGAGGAATTTGATTCCCAAGTAATCAAACATCTGCTTTGTTTTCTCCTTTTTGTGCAACTGTATTTTTAATTCATGCTTGCACCTGGTATTGATGTTGCGAGCTCCATCATTCACTGGATATTTTAAATACATATACTGAAGAAGAATATGGCTGGAGGGGTACCTAAGTATCCCATTGGCCTCAAACACATCAGGACAGCTTTTTCTTGGACCTACACACACAATGTCATTGGTCTTTTTTTCATGATAAACACATGTTCCGCTGCTGACGAGTTAACCCATATGAATGTGCCATACGATAGGATACTGCGACAATGTGCAAAATCAGCAATCCTGGCAGCTTGATGGGTACTGTACTGCTCCACTGTTCGTATGATGTCGATTGCTCTGGATAACCGTCATGCTTCCATAGGTCAATCATATTTATCGTTTTAAAATGAATTGGTCTGACGAGGTAAGACATCTCCAGGCTGCTTCTAAGGACATAACAAAATTCGTATTTAGCAATTAGGTTTTCTGTTTCGTTGAGTATATTTCATAAAAAGAAACAAAAATATAAATGCAGCCATTTTAGAATAATTCACCAATAGCGACATACCAACATTTAATTATGCTACAGAAAAGTGACTAATTTTATTGAATTCACACATGTATTTAGTATATAGCTGTTTTAGGGATTCTTACCTGACATGTTTGTCGATATACTCCATGTTTCATTATCTACACTCCAGACAACGAATTACTTAATTACCCAAAATTCAAACAATTCAGGCTACAATAAGATTGTTCAATCTTTAAAACTTCCAGAAAAATAAATAGGCATAAATCAAATAACAACTTATGATGATGAAAATATAAACAACAACCCGCCATTAATCATTAATGGCGGGCGCTTTGTCAGTCAGTTCGCTGTTGGCGTTGGTGTTGCTATGTTGCTATTGGACGACGATGACATACGATCGAACATACACGATCACGAAAACGGAGGGAATTCAAATACATGCTTACAAATTAAAACAAACTTTCAGAAACATTACAATTGTAACTTTACGTGAACTTACAAATGGAGAAAAACAACAAGCCGGCAAACGAGATATTATATTTGAAAGTTGCGTTAAAGTTTTATTTGTAAGTTTGCATTGGTTTTTTGGCTGCAAACATTTAGAAATGTTGCAAACTTAACTTGCTTAATGGTGAATTATCTAACGTTGTGGTAAGCATTTGTAAGTTACCATGCTTAGTGGGTAGGGGTGTTATGTTTTTGTCATATGATTTGTTAAAAATATATCCATATAATTTTAAAAGAATTAAATCAACATACATATAATTGAAAGCAGTGTTATTATTTGAGGAAGTTTTAAAATATATTTAGTTCAATTATGGGAAAGAAGATGAATTAGCTACATACCCTAGATATATGGAGTCAGTAGCTGGGCAGATTTAAACAATATCAATACAATATAAACAATTAAAAGGTTATAAATTTAATTAGCACCCAATATAAAAAAGGTTTCATTTACAATAAATAAGTATGTTAAATTAGAAATAACTATATTAAAATAATTAGCACCCAAACAGTGGGGCGATTAAAACTAAGCAAAATTACATTCATTAAAATCATAAGGGCTAATAAAACCCAACAATAATCAAACATAATCAAACATTATCAATATAATTGATGCCCAACAGTGTGGCATTAAAATATAAATTAATATACTTGGCAAACAATAACCAATAAAAAAACATAAGTATAACATTACCAATTTAATTGGCGCCCAAGCCGTGAGGCTCGAGAAAATTTATTCTAAAACAAAAATATTAAATTATATTAATATAATTAGAACCAAATACGTGAAGCACGATTAATTTTTTTCTGTAGTTAAAAATATACATAAAATAATATAATTATGCCCTACAAGTCACAATATTTGCAAATTTTAAAATAATGTTTACCAATTTTGTGTCAAAACGAAATAAATAAACGAAATAAACATGCCTACACGCGCAAACAAACTTGACCAAGCTACAAAACAGGGAGGTAGGAAGAGCCATGATACTTCTAAGGAGAAACAAACCCAAGAAGAACCAGTTACGGAGGAAATCAGGGAACCTGTAGAAAAAGTATCGCAGGAAGAAATTATAGGATTAGAGACAGAAGAAGAGATACCGATGGAGGAAACGGTAAAAGTAATACAGGAAATGGTACAAGAGCCAGAAAAACAAAAAACAGAGCTTGAGAAAATGTTGTAAATGCTAATGGCAGGTATTGCAAAAAGCGATAAAAATTTTGAAAACAAATAAATATAATGAAGATTTAAATAACAAAAATAATAAAAAATTTGAAGATTTGAGACAAGAAAATAAGAAAGACCATCAAGAAAAGAAAAAAAATTATGAAGAATTGAAAGGAGAAATCACCAAAAACTTGGAGAAAATAGAAAACAAATTAGAGAAAACATCACAAGAGATGGGTGAGTTTAAAAATGAACTAAATAAAAGAATAATGGAAACTGAAGAGCGATTAATAAAGAAAATTGAAGAGATAAGTACTAAAAAACATAGGTATGAAGAAATTATTGATGTTAAAACGACAGAAGATGAACGGTATACAAAGATGAAAGAAAATAATGATATAAGAATGGAAAAAGTGGAACTTATACGAAAAGAAGATACAAATTATGAGAAAATAAAAGAAGAAAATAGAATAATACAGGGGAAAATTGGACATATACAACAAGAAATAAAAGTAAAAGCTAGAATTCATAAAATTACAAGTAGAAAACAAATTATAAGATATCAAGACCTAATTTTAACTCAGACAATGGATATAAATATGCGAAGTGAATATAAAATTGTAATAAAACTTTATGGGGACGTGAAAAACATTTAACCGAAGGTAATTGTCAAAGAATTAATAAAGCATATCGTAAGTTCACGAGATGTGGGGGAAGAAAGAAAAATGATGAAAAGAAACCATATGTCTAAGAACCAAAATAATAATAATCATTACAACAACCGAAATTATATAAATAAGTACAAAAAGCAACATAATAATCACCGATGTAACCAAAACTATACTAAGAAGGAAAACCAAGAGCAAAATAATAAAAGACCATATAAAATTGAGAACAATAATCAAAATAAAATAGCATATTATCTCAATTAACTGATCGGAAACAACCAAATGAACAATCCCTTGGAAATAGCAGGTACCTTAGGAAATATTAAACGAGAAACAAAACAAGAACAAAAATTTAATGAAGGCAGATATGTGAAAAAGGAAAATCCATCCGGAAAAATAAAATATATTGACGCACAGGCAAATTAAAACAAAAATTAGACCTGTTCAAGTCTTAAAACTGAAACCCAGGATATTTTGAAAAGCATTCATCAAAATTCAAAATTAAAAACAAAAATCATAAACCTGGATAAGTCTTAAAACTGTATCTAAGGTATTTCCAAAATAAATATCCATCAAAATTCAAAATTAAATCAAAAATTATAATCAGATAGGGGAAAATAATTTTAAATACAAGCGCACGTTGTAAAATAAATAATATTATAAACTATAGTCACCCAAGGGAATTGATAAATTTATTAGAACCAGATTTACAGGAAAATGAAGTTAATGTAGTATTTATAAAAGCAAACGTAAAAAAAAAGAAAATAAAGTCAAGATTTTAATCGATACTGGTTCTGAAGCCTCATTAATAAACAAAGAAATTGTGGAAAAATTTAAATTAGATAATTATATATATATATATATATATATATATATATATATATATATATATATATATATATATATATATATATATATATATATTTGTGTGTGTGTGTGATTCCAAAAATATCTCTAGTAAATGCCAAGGGCAGAAAAATCTGCGAAGAATCAAAAGCAATCAAGGTGAAATTAATCGTAAATGAAAATACAAACTACGGGGTAAATGTCAAGCTGCTAATCATAGAAAATATAAATTACGATATAATAATAATATCGGATGAATTAAGTGAAAAAAATGTGAATACCAGTTATAAACTGAATGGGGGGGATTGTTTGATAATAGTAGAAGAATAGCGAGTGGCCATGTACATAAAATTGTTGTTAAAGATACTGAAAATTTTAAACCGAAAAATAATCCAATTCCATATCGATACCGAAAAGAGATTAATGAAATGTTAGAGCAGGGTGTCATAGAAAGATGTGATACACCTTATATTAATCCCATAGTAGTAGTGAAAAAAAGGCAGGTGCCCCCATCTGGCATTAGATTATGTTTGGATGCACGAAACATAAATAAATTGACAATTCTATAATATGAGGCACCAATGGGCATTGGAAGCATATCTGGTAGAATAACAGGTGCAAACATTTTTTTCCAAATTGGACTTAAAACATGATTTTTGTTAATACCATTAGAAAAATCATGTAGGGATTATACAGGGATCATGATAGATGGGCCTGTGTATCGTTTAAGATATATTTAAATGTAGTATTTAAAATAACAGGGTAGATGATTATTGATGACGCGAAAGATTATATGAAAAAAAAATCTTTATTTGGGGGAAATTAAGTTACAAAAGCCAATTTTAAAATTAAAAAACTAGATATACTTGATTCTAAGTGCTAGAATAAAGTAATCTTTATTTGGGGGAGTTGTATTGATATTCAGCAATATCAAACTAAATTTATTACCTACTTATAAAATACTTACTTAAGGTGTAGATGTTTTCAAATATCCAAGAAAGCCAAACTGTAGTACAGTTTTGCATCATTTGTCAAAGAGGCATGTCCGAATGAGGAGCTGCATGTTAACAGCATGTCAATCTAAAAGTACAAAATACTAAAATTAATAAATGAAATAAGAAAGAAATTCAAAAAGGTAATCCTCAAGTAATAAACAGAGCAGATAATTCGTAGGTTAACAATAAGCACAGTGAAAATGTACTGAAACAGATAAACATTACAATTTATGGAAATTTAAAAGACTTTGGATTAAGCTACAATGATACGTTTAACAATTAGTGAAATGTAGCGTGAAATAAAAACAAACTGATAAACAAAGAGGTGGAAATTGGTTTAAATAATAATTCATACAATTTGTTACAAGAAATTTGAAAAGTGTTTTGTTGATTATATGTAGTTATAAAAAGTTTAAAGTTTATCCTAACCTGTTAAAAATGTTTATAATATCCAAACGCCCCTATTTAAAGTTTGAAAATGAGATATATATATATATATATATATATATATATATATATATATATATATATATATATATATATATATATATATATATATATATATATATATATATATATATATATATATATATATATATATATATATATATATAAAGTATGTTAAGATGTTGTTTTTGTTGATGTTATGAAATATTTTTTAAGATATGTCATGTAAAATGAAAGTGGGGATCAGTGAGTGCAAATCTATTATGAAATTCGACGTGTACATAGACAAAACCAACATATCTATGATCAAGAACAATGACAGAAAATAATTATAAATAATTTGCTTTGGTTTCATTAATCTAAAATGACAGGAAGAATAATTGAATCACTCGCTTAAAATTGGGTCGTCGTAAGAAGAGGATGCTAGAGCAGTTTAGCTAAGAAATTAAAGTAAAATAGGTATTTTCATCGACAAAGTATAGTTTTTAAATGTGTGGAAAGTATAAAGTAATACATAGTGTACCTTTTGAGTAGAAAGGTAGTTTAAAAATCAGTGCTACAAAAAGAATATAAAATTTCCAAATAATTGTCGACGCCAAAGGACGCCGAATTTTCAAATCAGAAGCTTACAAGATGGCTGCATAGCAACCAGCAATTTCAACCAGAGAATCAGCGGTTGTCAAGCAAGGGATTTAGAAGTTTTAAAGGTACAGAATTCTGCATTACCTAGACAAGCCTCTCATTTCATTTCATTTCTTTTCATTTCTTTCAAGAGTACATCGAAATTATAAATTCAAACACAGAATATGTGAATGAGAATTGGTACCAATAATGTGCATTAACCTTTAAATTAGATAATATTGTAAATAAGAAATTAATTCAGATTTTAAATTCATCAGTTTCGAAAAAGCGCAAACAAATTTTGATTTCATCAAAAATAAAATATAAATAAAAGAGCTCGAACAACTTTAGTAATTTATTGAATAAGTAGGGTTGTTATGTTTTTGTCATATGATTTGTTAAAAATATATCCATATAATTTAAAAAAAAATCAACATACATCGAAAGCAGTGTTATTATTTGAGGAAGTTTTAAAATATATGTGGTTAAATTATGGAAAAGAAAATGAATTCACTACATACCCTAGATGTATGGAATCAGTAGCTGGGCAGATTTAAACAATATCAATACAATATAAACAATTAAAAGGTTATAAATTTAATTAGCACCCAATATAAAAAAAAGGTTTCATTTACAATAAATAAGTATATTGATATACAAATTACTATACTAAAATAATTAACACCCAATCAATATTAAAACATTATCAATATAATTAGCACCCAAACAGTGGAGCGATTAAAACTAAGCAAAATTACATTCATTAAAATCATAAGGGCTAATAAAACCCAACAATAATCAAACCTTATCAATATAATTGATGGCATTAAAATAGAAATTAATATACTTGGCAAACAATAACCAACAATTATTAAATTATCAATTATATATATATATATATATATATATATATATATATATATATATATATATATATATTGTCACGAAGTGACGTAATGGCCATTAGAAATCTAATTAGTTAACAGGGGAATAGATCCGTACCATCCGTATTTAATTTATTTTGTTATTAAAACATTCAATAAAATATAGTTTCAAGAAAACGTCGCAAGATCGGTGGAAGGGTAAGGAGTATAGCGGGTTGAGGTCGCCCAGGCGGGTCCTGCGGTATGCGAAGCGAGGAGAGCAGGGACGGATGGGCTGGTCCACTGCATACCTACGCGCACCTCGCAGCGCATCAATTGTGAACCGTGCGAGAGCCGGGAGATCCGCCGTGACGCGCTGAACAAGTTAGTTCTTTTTCAGCAGTCGTAGGGGGCGTCACGGAGAGTAACCAGCCACCGTCCGCGTCTTGATTCTTGGTGTTTGGTTGTATTGTGTATTTCAGTAGCGAATCCAGCAGGCCGGCCGTGGGAGTTTAGTTCTCTTTCAGCGAGCGCAGAGCCAGGTCACAGAGAGGAAGCAGCCACCGTCCGCGTCTTGATTCTTGGTGTTGGGTTTTATTGTGTATTTCAGGCCAGCCGTGGGAGAGTACGCGGCGATTCGTTAGGTGCACCAGCTTAGTAGAGTTAGCAGCTGTGGCAAGTGGAGAACGCCGTCTTCAGCAGGCCGCTCATTTCCGCTTCGTTTGGGTAGGTCGCTGTCTCTATAGCTGTACGGTG
Source organism: Tillus elongatus (assembly GCA_964006375.1). NCBI lineage: Eukaryota > Metazoa > Arthropoda > Insecta > Coleoptera > Cleridae > Tillus > Tillus elongatus. The sequence continues at coordinate 98,452,561 of OZ023264.1, read as the reverse complement.
GAGGGCCTGTATGAAAGGGGTTTTCCACGGATCGACGACTCTCTCACCTAGGCGCGCTTGGTGGCCTTCGCCAGAGGTGACGTTAAAAGTCCAGGTGTGGAAAAGATATTGAATGTTGTTGTGTTTGTTAGTGGTTTTATTTCACAGAGGCGGCCGCAAAGGAGCTTCGGATAAATAGGTCCATCGTTCGCTTCTGTCTGTATCCGCGGGGCGACCTGGGGGAGCCGGGGCTCGCGTTCCTGGGCTGGAGTCTTCCCGAGAGCGCGAGAGCATTAGCAAAGCGGCCGACTGCACGTTGATTTGAACCCGGGGGCGGTCTAGCCACGGTCAAATCATCCCAAAGCGGTCTCCCGTGGCGCAGCTCTCGTGCTCCTGGATCTGGACGCCAGCAGGGATATTTCGGGCTGCAGTAGGTCTCCACCACTCCTGGCGATCGAAACAGTCTGGCGATACCCGGTGTCCCGACCGTACGACCGACATTATTGGGAAAACTTTGTCGTTTTCAGTCTTCGGGGGAAAAGCTTTCTTTGTTTCCGTCGGGAGGCGCAAAGTGGTCGCGTTCCTGGGCTGGAGTCTTCCCGAGAGCGCGAGAGCACTAGCGAAGCGGTCGACTGCACGTTGATTTGAACCCGGGGGGCGGTCTAGCCACGGTCAAATCATCCCAAAGCGGGCTCCCGTGGCGCAGCTCTCGTGCTCCTGGATCTGGACGACAGCAGGGATATTTTGGGCTGCAGTAGGTCTCCACCATTCTTGGCGATCGAAACAGTCTGGCGATACCCGGTATCCCGACCGTCCTGAAGGCACCGTCTGGAGGCTGTGTTTTCTTTTAACTTGATAGTGAGGACTTCCTTTATTTTGTCGAGGGGAAATTTCCATCTCCCTAGGGAGACACTTCCTCCGGTCGTAGAGAGTCTGTATGACTGCAACGCATGCTTGAGGGTCCGAAATTAATTAAGTGATAGTAGAAAGTAGAACAAGCCGTTAGCTGATCTTGATATTGCACCTAGAGTTGGCTTTTTCACATATTGCATGACTGCTTAAACCGACCACCTGTCCGTTGCCTTGCTTTGGCGATCCTGGGACGCTTCTGCCCGCTCACAAGCCGCGAGTTTACTACCCCTATTCGTGATACCGTCCGTATAACTCGCGAATATATCAGTTTCTGCCTCTGGTCTCTAATAAATTGATTTGTTGTCAATTAAGTTAGTTTAAACGTGGGGTATACCGGGAGAATCCCTTGTGTAAATATTTCTTTGTATATATTTTGTAAATATTTCCCCACCAATACTTTTGTAAATAGATTATTTGTTTTACACGGTATTTCATTTAAAGCTTCCCAACCAATCCACCCCAACGTAATACGTAACATCCTGATCTCTAATACATAGGCCATAATTAAGGAGTCCCGAGGGACTTCGCCTGAGGACTTAGGTGAACCCTGTCTCCACTGAAGTTTACCCCGGGTCCGTGTAACTGTAAATAGCAACCGAGGACAGATATATAGTCCTGAGGGAGCGCAGCGTCTTCCTTTAAACCCACGCTGCTGGCGCCTGAGCAAATCCCGTAAAAAGCCGTACTGATAAGGTTATCCCGTGGGAACCTCCCCATATCAGGGAAAGATAACCTTATCCCGATTTGACCCCTCACAAATGGCACCTGCGAGCAGGGACCTAAGTTAGTAAATTAAATTAGAGAAAGGTGGATTTAGGGAAGTAGCCGTAAATATTTCGAAATTTTTAAATTTTAATGTACCTAGTTTATCGCTAATTGTGATAAGAGTTGTTGGAAAAGTGTAAATAAGATATGTTACCTGTATCTTAAGAATTCGATATATGTTTAGTTTGAAACAGAGGCAGAATTTAAAAAGGAATTACAATATTCTTATCTACGATAACAATCGCCGTATCATCAATACTTTGTGAAACCGTGAATAGTAATTCATTTTTGCTTTAGTAGAATTCTTTGTAAGCAGCTGTTGATCTTGCAATGTTTTTTTTAAATAATAGTTAACATTTTTTTTTCTCACGCTAGCTTTGAATGTTTGTTTACTGCATTACGTAATACGATTACATTCTTTAAGTGTAACATTTTCTTTTAATCAACATCTTAAGCTTAGCCTTAATATATACAGTGTTTTTTTTTTTGGGTTTCAACTTGTAGAGAATTTTGTTATGCCGAATTTTTTTTTTGTTGTTTTGTATTTATAATTTTTGTGTGTTTTGTTTAAACACTACTGATCAAGGGAAACTGCTGTTACAAATCCGACCCGTGACATCCTAGCACTGCGTTAACATCTTCGACAGCTTCGCAGCGCCGTTTTGCCGCTTTATCGTTTTGCACTGAGCAATGTCAGACCCGAAAACGGACAAGGCCGTCGAGCCTGATCCTCAAGAGAAGTCCGACCCGGACCTATTTGACGGCCGGGTAGGATGGCTATACAGGCTGAAGAAGCCTGAGCTGGAAACAGAGTTAGCGAGGTTTTGCCTACGACCCCAGACAACGGTTGAAGAAATGAGAAGGCAATTGATTAAATTTTTGCGAGAAGGAAGACCGCCGCACGCCGAGGCAGCCTCACTGCCTGACATTACCGCTTCGCCGCCATCGTCACCACGAACGGGAAACTTAATCGGGCACCTAACACCGCCTACGCAAAAGCCATTCCCGCCGCCAATATCACCAGTGACCAAGACTGCGACATTTCGGCAACCAGAACCACTCAATCTGTTTGCGTGGAACCTGCATTTCCAGGGCAGGTCTGATCCCGTAGCATTTTTAGAACGGCTAGAAGAAATCCGCTTGCACTTTAACATATCTTCGGACCGCCTTCTGCCAGTGTTGCCACAGGTCTTGGAAGGTCAAGCCTTGCTGTGGTATCGAAATAATAGGGCTTACTGGACATCGTGGGAAGACTTTATCGAGGATTTCAAGCGTTTCTATTTCCCGGCAAACTACTTCATAGATTTAGAAGCTGAAATAAGTCGACGTTTACACAAAGCCGGTGAGCCCGTGTTTACTTACATAACAGAGCTGCAGACACTCATACGCCGGCACGGAAACATCAACAGGCAACAGGAATTGACTTGGTTAAGAAGAAACCTGCGCCCAGAGTTCCGACAGATGCTCTGGAATTGCGACGTGCCAGACATACGTACGTTCATAGAAAAAACAAAGGCAATTGAGGCGATGTTGAAGGAACTGAAGGATACCAAGGAGGGCCCACCAAAGCCTAGCCGGCCTCCTTCGGATGAGCAAGAAAGTGGGAATACTAGTTCCCCCGCTAAGAACCGTTTCACACCCCCGACTTCTCCTACGACTGACCGTCCGGAAGCCAGTAAGCAGGTTCGTTTCGCGATGGAGCGTATGACTTGCTGGAATTGTGGTGAGACAGGACACATGAGAAGCAAGTGTCAGAAAGCACCACGACTGTTTTGTTCACGCTGTGGCAAGACAGGGGTGTTATCCCGGGATTGCAAATGTCCGGGAAACTAGATGGGAACTGTGGAGGACCGAGACTCCAGCAGTTCCGCCCCAACGACACCTCGGCCATTGACAGACGATCTCAAACTGACAACAGGCCCATAGTCAGGACAAGGATAGGCCAGAAGTGTTTCAGTGCTTTGCTGGACACAGGGGCGACCCGGTCCATTCTGAGCGGTACCGCACTTGAGGAAATAGACGCAGATTATTTACAAGCCGTCTCCTTGCCAGACGTAAACACCCGCATCGCCGATGGAAGACTGGTCTCCGTACAACCAATGTACGTGACTGAATTGATGTTGGGTAGTAAGAAGATACAAGGGGACCTGTTGTATCTGCCTCACCTCCCGGTAGACATAGTGTTGGGGATGGATATTTTGGGGCAGTACGACTTCCGTATAGATTTACCGACCGCTAAAACCTACCTCGACGGATAACTGCTGGCGTCAGCAACTCCACCCCCGCCCGTCGTTCCAATACATACTATGGAAACGAACACCTTGGGGGAATTGACCCCCCGAGAGCGACGGCAACTTGATATATTCTTGGAGAAAGAATTTGGGTATTTCAAACAAATAACTGGCCCTACCGACCGAGTACAACATCATATCCGCCTGTCGAGAAGAGAACTATCAAGCAGCGATACCGCCCACAAAACCCAAAAATGCAGCAGGTCATTAACGACGAAGTCGATAGGATGTTGGAAGAAGGAATTATAGAACCTTCTAACAGCCCATGGAGCTCACCTGTGGTGATGGTTAAGAAAAAGGACGGAAAATACCGATTCTGTGTGGACTTCCGGGAAGTTAACAAGGTTTCCGTCAAGGACGCCTACCCGCTGCCATATATATCGGGCATACTCGACAAGCTTCGCCGGGCCAAGTACATCAGCAGTCTGGATTTGAAGCAGGGTTACTGGCAAATCCCTCTGACGCCGACAAGTAAGCCCATCACCGCCTTTACCGTCCCGGGGAGGGGTTGTATCAGTTCAAGGTTATGCCTTTCGGAATTCACTCGGCTCCAGCGACGTTCCAGCGGCTGTTGGATACCATAATAGGCCCCGATATGGAACCACACGCCTTCGCCTACCTGGATGACGTTATCGTAATGGGGGAGACCTTCGAGGAGCACCTGGAGAACTTGAGGGAAGTGTTCCGAAGGCTGAGGCAGAGTAACTTGCAGCTGAACCCGGAGAAATGTCACTTCTGCAGGAAGTCGCTGAAATATCTTGGGCATGTTGTGACGTCGGATGGCATCAGCACCGATCCGGATAAAGTGGAGGCTATCGAGGCCACGCCGACACCACGAACCGTAAGAGACGTCCGTCGATTTTTGGGGGTCGCCTCGTGGTACCGCCGTTTCATTCCGCAATTCTCACAGGTAGTGACCCCCTTGACCAAGCTATTGAAGAAGAAGAATCTATGGCACTGGGGTGAAGAGCAAGAGAGGTCGTTTAAAGACCTGAAGAAATTACTCACTCAGACGACGGTATTGACCTGTCCGGACTTTTCGAAAGAATTCGTCCTGCAAACTGATGCCAGTGATAATGGCTTAGGCATAGCTCTGACTCAGAACATCGATGGGTCAGAGAAAGTCATCACGTATGCCAGCCGGACGCTCTGCCCTGCCGAGAAAAATTATTCCGTGACGGAAAAAGAGTGTCTAGCGGTGGTATGGGGGATTGAAAAAATGCGCCCATACCTGGAGGGGTACCATTTTACAGTACTGACAGACCACCAATCTCTTAGGTGGTTGCAAACGATTAAAACCCCGATTGGGCGCGTGGCCAGGTGGAGCGTATTTCTACAACAATACGACTTCACGATAAAATATCGACGAGGGGCACTAAACCGTGTAGCGGACGCCCTATCCCGTTCACCGTTAGAGAGCTGTGAAGAGTCCATGGAAGAGAATATTTGCTTCACAGAGGAGGAAGCAAGCTGTTCCTGGTACATACGTAAGTTGGACCAGGTGGAAAGGAACCCGGAGGCATTTCCCGACTATTCCATCAGGGGCGGAAGACTGTACCGACATTTTTGGGAGGCATACAGCTTAAGCGAGCCCGAGCTGAGCGATCGCTGGAAATTGTGCATCCCTAAGGACGTGCGTGGCCGAATTCTACGAGAGAACCACGACGAACCGACCGCCGGGCACATGGGCAATTCAAAAACCATTGCCCGTATAGCTTGTCATTACTATTGGCCAGGGATGTTTCGGGAAGTTGCGAGTTATGTGAGGCAATGTAATCGCTGTCAGAGGTTTAAAGTCTCCCAACAACAGACCCCCGGGAAGATGCAGCCTTCCTCGAACAAGACACCATGGGAAACCGTCTGCGTCGATTTAGTGGGACCCCTGCCTCGGTCCAAAAAGGGGCACAATTTTATTATTGTCGCCCAAGACCGTTTTACAAAATGGGTAGAATGCCGACCGTTGAGGAAAGCCACCGCCCCCGCCGTCAACAAAGCGTTGTTTGAGATGGTTATCACGAAGTTCGGCTGCCCCAGGACACTGATCTCGGACAACGGAAAACAACTAGTGTCTCATGAACACAAGGCCTGGCTGAAGGAGTTAGGGATAGCTCAGAGGCTGACCCCAATATACACTCCCCAGGCCAATGCTGTGGAGCGGGCGAATCGCACGCTGAAAACCATGATCGCTCAGTTTTGCGAGCATGATCAGCGACAGTGGGATGAAAGATTGCCTGAACTGGGGTTCGCCATCAACACGGCCAAACAGGAATCCACCGGATTCACCCCAGCCTTCCTGAACTTCGGCCGATAGCTGACCGTTCCCGGCGCGGTGCACGCTGAACGCGAAATACCGCCGGAGAGTCAGACAAAGGAGTCGGAGACGACGCCGGAAGAAATAGAAGACCGTCATAACCGTCTGAAGAAGCTACGAGAAACATTCGAGTTAGTAAGAATGAATCTGGCAAGGGCGTTCACCCAACAAAGTCGCCACTACAATTTGCGTCGCAGGGAATGGCAATGCAAAGTTGGTGAACAGGTGCTACGCCGGGAACATCCGTTATCCCAAGGAACCAGTGGTTTTGCCGCAAAGCTCGCTGCGAAATATTCTGGGCCGTATACGGTGGTCAAAGTAGTGTCGCCGGTGGTATATGACCTCCGGGATACCAAGGGCAAGCTGCTGAAGCACATACATGTGAAGGATTTGAAAAAGTTTCATGCACCACAGCAGCCAGAGGCCGTAAATACGTCGCCGCCGCCAGAACTACACTTTATCCGTGCATATGCAGCAGCAGACGCATCCAGAATCGACGAAATTGTTCCCGTAAAACCAGAGTATTTACCGATGGCAGAGAAGAGTTTCTTATGGAGGGGTGCTCGGTCTGGACACACCCGTTACCGCTGTGAGTAGCCGTTAAATGCTCCCAAGGTGGGAAAGTGGGCAGTAGCCCCGAGAATGTTCCTGTCAGGACCCAGGAAAACCAAATGTGGTCAAGGAGAAGAGGAGTAGCGACAAGAGCCATGCAGCGTACGCACCAGGTTGCAGGTGTAGCTACCCAGTGTAACCTGGTGCTGAACGACCGAAGCCATGGGAACTGCAGGAGTTGCCAACCAGCAAGCCTGAACAGTTGGAGGCCACCTCAAGGGATGGGTGCCGCTACCAGGGCAGGCTGTATCGCCTGGTGCACTCGACGGTGCACAAACGAGGAGACTGTGGGTGAGACTATCATTGACTATTATTTAGCTTAAGCATAGTGTATTCAACCTAATCCTCAGACATTTTGTGCTAAGTTCCGTTCAAATAGCTCCCAATTCATTTGAGGCGAGAAGCTATCAATTTCGGGTGTGGTAAATCTGAACGATTTGCTTATTTACGCTTAGGAACCCTGGTTAATTTAGTTTTAACTTGCATTTTCCTTTTTGATTATTTTCTTAAATTAAGCGATATTGCATATAGACGCGTCGCAGTGCCTCTACGGAGATAGCTGTTCCGTATTTGTGTTTGGAGCATTGTTTAAATTTAGCTTAAGGATATATTTTATTTTCTGTTTACTTACGAACTTTAATTATTTAATTTTCCGTTCGAAGATGCTTGATTTAGTTTAAGGATATATTTTATTTTCTGTTTACTTACGAATTATAATTATTTAATTTTCCGTTCGAAAGTGCTTGATTTAGTTTAAGGATATGTTTTATTTTCTGTTTACTTACGAAATTTAATAATTTAATTTTCCGTTCAAAGATGTTTGATTTAGTTTAAGAATATTTCGTTTTTTTAATTATGAGATGTTGCGCATACCCAGGGGTTATGATGGAAAATTTGACAATATCATTTCCCTGGTGCGCCTTCTAATTATCTAATTTTCCTTTGAAAAACGTTTCACTTAGCTTAAGAATATATTTTTTTTTAATTAAGAAGTTTTGCGCATACCCAGGGTATATGGTTGGAAATTTGATATCATTTCTCCGTTACACATACTAATTATTTATTCTTGCTTTGAAAGATGTTTGATTTAGTTTAAAAGTGTATTGGGTAGGACCGCTTGCTTATATGGAATAGGAAAGACAAACTTTAGTTTGAGGGTACATTATGTGCATTCTTTCTCGACATATTGGTAGGCCTGTTATTTTCTTGTATAATTATTGTTATATTGGGGACCAGAGGACCGGTGAGGTCGGGATGTGGAAGAAAAAAACTTCGTTTTTTCTTTCAGGAGAAGAGGGGGGATGTCACGAAGTGACGTAATGGCCATTAGAAATCTAATTAGTTAACAGGGGAATAGATCCGTACCATCCGTATTAAATTTAATTTATTTTGTTATTAAAACATTCAATAAAATATAGTTTCAAGAAAACGTCGCAAGATCGGTGGAAGGGTAAGGAGTATAGCGGGTTGAGGTCGCCCAGGCGGGTCCTGCGGTATGCGAAGCGAGGAGAGCAGGGACGGATGGGCTGGTCCACTGCATGCCTACGCGCACCTCGCAGCGCATCAATTGTGAACCGTGCGAGAGCCGGGAGATCCGCCGTGACGCGCTGAACAAGTTAGTTCTTTTTCAGCAGTCGTAGGGGCCGTCACGGAGAGTAACCAGCCACCGTCCGCGTCTTGATGTTTGGTTGTATTGTGTATTTCAGTAGCGAATCCAGCAGGCCGGCCGTGGGAGTTTAGTTCTCTTTCAGCGAGCGCAGAGCCAGGTCACAGAGAGGAAGCAGCCACCGTCCGCGTCTTGATTTTTGGTGTTGGGTTTTATTGTGTATTTCAGGCCAGCCGTGGGAGAGTACGCCGCGATTCGTTAGGTGCACCAGCTTAGTAGAGTTAGCAGCTGTGGCAAGTGGAGAACGCCGTCTTCAGCAGGCCGCTCATTTCCGCTTCGTTTGGGTAGGTCGCTGTCTCTATAGCCGTACGGTGGATGGCCTGTATGAAAGGGGTTTTCCACGGATCGACAACTCTCTCTGGCGGCGAACACCTAGGCGCGCTTGGTGGCCTTCGCCAGATGTGACGTTAAAAGTCCAGGTGTGGAAAAGATATTGAATGTTGTTGTGTTTGTTAGTGGTTTTATTTCAGAGAGGCGGCCGCAAAGGAGCTTCGGATAAATAGGTCCATCGTTCGCTTCTGTCTGTATCCGCGGGCGACCTGGGGGAGCCGGGGCTCGCGTTCCTGGGCTGGAGTCTTCCCGAGAGCGCGAGAGCATTAGCAAAGCGGCCGACTGCACGTTGATTTGAACCCGGGGGGCGGTCTATCCACGGTCAAATCATCCCAAAGCGGTCTCCCGTGGCGCAGCTCTCGTGCTCCTGGATCTGGACGCCAGCAGGGATATTTCGGGCTGCAGTAGGTCTCCACCACTCCTGGCGATCGAAACAGTCTGGCGATACCCGGTGTCCCGACCGTCCGACCGACATTATTGGGAAAACTTTGTCGTTTTCAGTCTTCGGGGGAAAAGCTTTCTTTGTTTCCGTCGGGAGGCGCAAAGGGGTCGCGTTCCTGGGCTGGAGTCTTCCCGAGAGCGCGAGAGCACTAGCGAAGCGGCCGACTGCGCGTTGATTTGAACCCGGGGGGCGGTCTAGCCACGGTCAAATCATCCCAAAGCGGGCTCCCGTGGCGCAGCTCTCGTGCTCCTGGATCTGGACGACAGCAGGGATATTTCAGGCTGCAGTAGGTCTCCACCATTCCTGGCGATCGAAAGAGTCTGGCGATACCCGGTATCCCGACCGTCCTGAAGGCACCGTCTAGAGGCTGTGTTTTCTTTTAACTTGATAGTGAGGACTTCCTTTATTTTGTCGAGGGGAAATTTCCATCTCCCTGGGGAGACGCTTCCTCCTGTCGTAGAGAGTCTGTATGACTGCAACGCATGCTTGAGGGTCCGAAATTAATTAAGTGATAGTAGAAAGTAGAACAAGCCGTTAGCTGATCTTGATATTGCACCTAGAGTTGGCTTTTTCACATATTTCATGACTGCTTAAACCGACCACCTGTCCGTTGCCTTGCTTTGGCGATCCTGGGACGCTTCTGCCCGCTCACAAGCCGCGAGTTTATTACCCCTATTCGTGATACCGTCCGTATAACTCGCGAATATATCAGTTTCTGCCTCTGGTCTCTAATAAATTGATTTGTTGTCAATTAAGTTAGTTTAAACGTGGGGTATACCGGGAGAATCCCTTGTGTAAATATTTCTTTGTATATATTTTGTAAATATTTCCCCACCAATACTTTTGTAAATAGATTATTTGTTTTACACGGTATTTCATTTAAAGCTTCCCAACCAATCCACCCCAACGTAATACGTAACATCCTGATCTCTAATACATAGGCCATAATTAAGGAGTCCCGAGGGACTTCGCCTGAGGACTTAGGTGAACCCTGTCTCCACTGAAGTTTACCCCGGGTCCGTGTAACTGTAAATAGCAATCGAGGACAGATATATAGTCCTGAGGGAGCGCAGCGTCTTCCTTTAAACCCACACTGCTGGCGCCTGAGCAAATCTCGTAAAAAGCCGTACTGATAAGGTTATCCCGTGGGAACCTCCCCATATCAGGGAAAGATAACCTTATCCCGATTTGACCCCTCACAATATATATATATATATATATATATATATATATATATATATATATATATATATATATATATATATATATATATATATATATATATATATATATAAAGCTGTACTTTTCACCTATTACAAAGTGCGTTATTTACTCAAGAAGCTGTTGTTACATACATAATTGTATGAAGTTCAACCAATCAATTTAGTAATAGTAATAATACCCGAGGCTATCCAGGTCCCCGTAATATAACTCTCTCTCTCTCTCTCCTATATTAATTTCAAACTGTAGCTATGAATTATGGTATGTTTAATTACGTCAATGGCACAGTTGTTTAGAGCTGCGTGCCTGTTCTTCAGAGGTAACGCGTTCAAACTACAGCTACCAGTTCAGCACGATTTTCTATCAAACAAATTCGTTGTCTCTATATCTGTCCATCTCAAATACCCACTAGCTAACCTTCTCTATGTGTGTGTGTGTGTGTGCAAAGTACATAATAATAATAATAACTCCAGCAAATGCATGTCCTCTGCACATGCGCAGGCCTTTTCAATAAAAAACAAATACACCCGCCAAAATTGAGTAACATAGCAACCCTACAACAAACACAACATCAAACATACAGCGCTTAACCTTAGCAAACAAATAAACATAACCACAAATTTTCACATGGTAAGCTCATAACAAACAAGCATGTGTGTGCAAACCTATAACATTCGACATATACAACACGTTGTGAGACTGTTGCTTGGCAACCAAACACGTGCTGTGCTTAACATAACAACACAGTCGGCTAGCGGGAATCGGAGTCCTATACGTCACAGAGACAACACATTATTGATGTCAACAAACATGGCCTATGACATACAAGACTTAACCTATAACATTCAGCATGGGGAATCGGGAGTCCTAACCTCACATTCGGCTAGCGGACAGCCGACAAAACCTAACAAACAACACATGTGCCGCCTTAACCTAACAATCTCGGATAGCGGGAGGCAGAATGCTTATATGTCAGGCTTAACCTCAAATTAACACGCGGTGAGTTCCTAACAAACATTCGACTAGCGGGCTGCAGGTAACCCTCTTGGAACCTGTCAACGGCGGCCATCTTGGAACATGTGAACTGACATGTTACCCGCTACCAGATGGCAGGTTGCTGCAGCGGACATCTTGGAACATGCGACGTCAGCGGACAGATGACAGCTGACTCCCGCCATCCATGTGACGTTAGCTGACAGCTGCCAGGTTACCCGCCACCCACTGACAGATAGTGACAGCGACGTAACATGTGACGTCAGATGACAGATGACAACTGACAGGCTTGGAACAGGTGACGTCAGCTGACTCCCGGCATCTTGGAACAGGTGACGTCAGCTGACTCCCGCCATCTTGGAACAAGTGACGTCAGCTGACATGACAGGTGACAGGTGACAACTGACAGGTCAGGTGTCAACGCATGCTCACATGACTGCGGCTCAGCTTACCCCCACTCCTCCCAACTCTGACGTGACAACCAATCAGAACGCTCAGACCGGTGTGCCCAGGTGTCTCCCTATCTACTAATGGTACTTAGATAAAAAAGTTTAATACAGTTGAAGTTTTCCTAATAAGGAAATTTTATGATCCTATTAGGTACCCCAAATGAAGATGAATACGACTAAACATTATAAGAGGATTGCTGATCCTATTTACACCAGGGGCCGGTGAATAGGCTCAGAGAAATAAAAATAATTATATATGGTAAGCCAGTTATGGCATAAAACAAAAGTGGCATCGAAAAAGAATAGCTCAGGTATAAACTGATGTTTTGATATATGTATGAAAATTATATATCTATTAATTGGAATTGCACACTCCCAAAGTTGAAAAGTACCCGATCAATAGTTACCCGCCGTTCTACGCTACGCTAATATTTTAAAAAAACTATCTTTATACCATCCTTATCACAGTCAATGTCAACCTTTGGACCCATATTTTCATCTCCATCATTTATTTGTTCGAGTATTTGCTCTACTAGATGACCTTTGTTCTCAATAAGCACATCAATCATGTCACTGCTGCTTTCCAACAAATCAGGTGCATTCTGAATTACTACAGTTTCTTCATCATCGGCATCTTTATCAAAACTCTCTACTATGACATTTATCTTTCCCATTGTTACTACCTCATGGACGGGCAATGCAGAATCAGGCCTCAGTCTAGGAGCGCCAGGTCTGGCACTTGAAGGTCTTACACTTGGAGGGCGCAGAGAACTTTTAGGACGTTGAGGTAACTGAGCTATAAAAAAAATATTTTAAAACAGGCTATTTACAAAAAGTGCATGCTGTTGCGTATATTTAAAATAAAAAACCTTATTAAATAACCTTAGCAAATATCTATGTTAAACTCAGACACAGTATTTCAGTCTTACTATTGACATTGATGAGCATAAAGACGTACACCATAAACTAATATTTATTAATTTTTTTGATGGCATGACAAACTTAATGTTTTGGAATTTGTTTTAATGATCTTTTTTCAATGGTGTAAATAAAACATACAGTGTTCCATTAAAAAAAAACAAAGTTGGTAGGTATCAACTGAACTGAACCTGCGGTAAATCATTATTTAAATCGTTACAATTTAAAACACCCGACCATATGCAAATATTCATTAGACTCAAGCAAACTGTTTCTGAAATATTGAATTTATTTTATATGGGTACTTACTTTCTGGACACACAATTATGACAACTAAACATTACAGATCATTACTTTATTTTTCGGAATTCTCATACTGATTGTTTGAAAAATAAAGAAACCGTATAAATACAGACACAAAGGCTTCATCACGTGGCTTAACAAAACCTTATTTTCTCTGCAAATAAGTTTAAAAAGCTATTGTATAACCTTAGCGAAGCCCCTACGCCTGTATTTAGCATGTATGTAACGGTTTGTTTAAGGCATAGGTAACCACAAATTATTGAACCTATGGTTTTTTTTTACAAAAAAATGACTTTTTGTGCTTTAACGTCGCTATATTTCCGCGACTATGGCCAATCACCAACGCCAAGGAGCGGTTCCACCTCACTATCCTGAAAATTTTGCGGAACGTCTGCCTTTCTGTAAGGAGGGTGGGAATCTTGAACGTGCCCAACATCGCCTGAACTCGGGACCGACGGCTTTACGCCCCCTCTGAAGGACAGAACGTGCAGACATTCAATTTGCTCAAATATAATACCACAACCTTAGTTGTTGTTAATTTTACAGTATGTATTAAAAAAGTGAAAGGGGAATCGAACCCAGTACCCTTATTCGGTGCAAAAAAAAATGACTTAGTCACAAAATCAAGTGATTCTCAAATAGAATGTATTTAGAACATAACTCACCTTTTTGAGTATGCATGACTGTCGTAGTATCTTCTTTAGCCTCTCCTAATTCTTGTACGGCATTTTTTATCCCCTTTTCGACACTTTTTGGCCTAGCAGATTTGGGTCTCGCACTTTTTAACCTTTCTTCCTTAGGTTCTTCGGTTGTTAGGTCATTATGTGGTTCTTTTTCTTGGTCCTTGGCAGCTTGCTCAAATAAATCACTTTGTTTTTCAGCAAATTCTGCTGTTATGTTTGTATTAAATACTGGATCAACATTTTGTTCAACACTTTCAATCTGACTTCTATCAGGTGCTGACTGATAAAAAAAACTGTTAATGTTACTAGTGTTTTCAATATTATCAGGGTTTTCATCGGCCTTTTCCATTTGCAGTAGGTCATTTTCTTCTTTGACCATGATGTTTTCAATACTGCCCTTTCTTTCTTTTTTATTAGTTTTAGGTTCACTTTTATGTTTGCTTTTATTTTTTGTTTCAGACTTATCTTTACTATCCCGTTTTGGTCTAGACTTAGAATTACTTCTGTCTGTTGATTTCGGCATTTCAATTGTATTCTTTTTGACTAAGTCCCCTTTTGATTTCTTCAATTTTTCATCTTTCACATTAGTTTTTGGTTTCTTAATGGTACTTTCAGTAGTTTTCTTAATTTTTTTATCCGCAGTTATTTCACCTGATTTCAGTTTTTTCACATATTCTGTGCTATCTAATTTCTTATCTAGTGCTTTGGCAATGGTTTGTAAAAAAATATTGGTTTCTGTTGGCTCTAAGCCGGCTACAATCTTACTAGCTTTCACTTTTATTTCTGTTTTTGTTACCACTTCTAAAACAAGACATTAAAATTGCTTTACACAATGTTTACAAGAACTCTGGCGAACTTATTTGTAAAATTCTAAATTGCATTAAAATTAACAAATAAAAACATAGTGTAACAAAAACCACTGAACCACAGATTTTTCTCAAAATACAAGTCTCAGAAAAAAGTTTCGATTTGATTGGCTAACTGCGTGGACGCAACGAACAAGAGGGACGCGGTAGCGTACCGCGTATTATAATTAATAGTGCAGCTTTCGGCAATGTATAGTTGCTATAAATGGATTCTCAAGAGCGGACCGTGCGTTTTGTCGGAGAACTTTACAAACACAATAATTCGGCGATTATTGCACGGAGAAAGGTCAGTAATTATCCTAATTTACGTAACACAAATTATGCGCCAGGTGTTTCTCCTAAGGGTGCCTAGGTATGAAGAAACCGGTTTAAATATAAATAAACCTAAGTGGCAAAGACCACTGCTATTAAAAGCTGACAAAATTGTAGAGACCGTACGATACAGTCCGTTCGCGACTTAACTTTACGGTTAAGACGTTTGAATTGTTAAAACAATTTATTTAATACTTTACACAATTAATACTAATACAAAAATGATAATATAAAAATAAAGACAACTATAAATATCAACATAAGTGTGACATGAAAAAGGTTAAGCACATGATGTGCTAAGCCTAACTTGGGAACAAGAATGAACAACGCTCCGCAGGCGACCAGTCTATTTATAATAAATCACCCACGCGTGGCACTATTATTTCCCCGAGGTGACTTTCGGTTTGGCTGACACTGTTCCCTATTTGTGATATTCCGTCTACTCCGTCTTTTCCAAGGTTTTCCTATCTGCTTACTTGAAGGTGCCTTCCATCTTCCTGCTGACTCGGCTATTCTGTTCATGGGAAGGTGACTCGTGGTTATAATGGCCTATTGTTGGTGGTCTATTTATCTCCTCCCCTTTGTGAAGAATGAAGCTACGGTTCGTTCCGGATTTTCCAGGGGAAATCCGGTTTCGGTGTTCGTTGTATTTTCTTCTTTGGTTTTCTTCCACTTCTTCAACCCCATTCTTGTTGCTGTTGTTATGATGGCCATTATGACAGCCACATATAGTAATATGGTTCATATATTTAGGTGATGTATAGGTATTTTGATTGGTCCTGGTATATTTTGTTTGATCGTTTGAAGTTGGTTTTGTATCTGATCGGTGTTGTGTAGCTGTACGTTTTCTAGTATTAATTCAGGTACTTTTTCTGGACTCACTGGATATTCTTGATTTGGGTATTCTAATTTCGGTAGATTGAACAGTTGTTAAGTTTCTGATGTTGTTGGGCCGGTCTTATAGATTTTGTCTCCGATTTTCAATTGGCAATTTGGTTGAAGGTTGGTTAGTTTGGTACATTTTATGATATTGGTCCACTCTTGTTCCTGGCAAGTTATTCTGGCATTTGTTTCTTCTGGTGCTATAACAATGTACTGACTGGTTCCATACATCGAAACGGTTGGTTTATTGATTTTACTTTCTTGTTTACAGTTATTTATAGGTTTTTTAAATTTGATTAACTTGATTTCACATGGTCTTTGATCATTCATGGCTGTTGGATTGTTGTCTTTGCAGAAATATATTTGGTTCTTTAAATTTTGACATTCTTCATTGCGATAGGCATATTGTTTACTACTTAGGGTCAGGTATCTGGTACTAGGAATGATCATGGTAAATGCATGTGGATTTCTAGGGACTGGTAAAGTGTATAACTGATAATAATTATATTCCGATTCATCTACTAGAGGTATTTCTATTTGAAATATAAATTTGAAATTGTTTTGAACTGTTTATATTTTAAAGATTTTTTCGTATAGATTTAGATCTGTGGTTGTTATTACTATTGCATTAGTTACATAATTTTGTATTTTATTGATTTCTTTTATTATAAATTTTGGTTTTAATATTGACGTGTATAATATTCCTAATTTTGAAAAAGCGATTACATTTTCGGTTGTTAAAGCTAGTTCCTGCATATTGTTTAGTAAATGACTTAACTGTGTGAGTAATTCTAGAATTTTTATGCGGTGGTAATGAGTTAATTGTTCGCTCCTAAGGCTATTAATTGTATTGCCCAATTCGTTTATTCTATTCACTAGTGTGTCTTGATTATGACTCAATTTAACTATTGTTTGCTTGAATTCTGTTATCGCTTATAGCATCAATGAATTTTGTGATTCGAAAAGTTCATGAATTTTATTTTGATCTGTCGTTAAAACTTCTAACGCTTGATATATACGTTCTCCGTCTTGTGAATCTAGATTTCCTGTGATTGATTTAAAAATAGAACCTAATCCGTTTATCATACCACGTATCTGTATGTTATTAAAGATATGCATATTTGGAAAAATCCTATAAAATATATCATCTATGTTACATATAGTAACATTCAACGTTAGTACAAAATTTTGGTATTCAGAATGATAGTCCGTCGTCATCACTTTAATAGTGTTTACGTAGTGCTGTTTTATCTGGTCGTAGTCTTCATGTAATTGCGTCAAGTCATGTACATGCAGTAAGTTCCATCTGTTAGTCTCTGAGTATGCTGTTCCGATTTTCCTGGGTAGCATGCCTGGATTTTCTGTCAAGTCTTGTATCTGTCCATTTATTCCTGCTGTAAGTAACCTGAAAGACGTAAATTTCGTAAATGGGCTATAGTTTCTTCGTCATTTTTATAGTTTATTAAACTAGCTTGGTTATCTTCTAATAATGAGATTATTGAATATGGTCCTGAAAATGGATTCTTATGTTTTTTATGGAATCCAGGAGGAATCTTTTTATAGAGAACGTCGCCTTCCTTGAATGGTTGGTTAGTTCTTTATGTTGTATGTTATATTCTTGGGTAATTATTACTTCCGGGTCGTAGTTGGACATTTCCGGTATATAGCCAAATATTAAATCGAAAGGTGGTTTTAGTGTTTGTGAGTGTATTGTCGAGTTATAAGCAAAGATACAGTATGGTATTAGGTCGATTGGTTTCATAGTTTTAAATTTAGCTTGAAATAAACGATAATGTTCGATAATTGTGCTGTGAAATCTCTTAATGGATCCGTTTGATGTCGGATTTTGAGGTATGGTTGTATGCAACCCTATTTGATATGCCGAAAGTAGCTCTTTTATTAAGTGCGAAAACTCCGTACCTGGGTCTACAATTAGGGGTTTACACGCTCCATATTGTGAAAAGTATTTGATTAGATTTTTGCAATTTCGGTTGCACTTTTACTTTTGATCGGAAATGCTTGGCCAAATTTACTAAATTGATCTATTATTGTTAAGAATATGGCTTGTTCAATTAGGAATGTATCGATATGTAGCATTTCTAAAGGTTTGGATGCTAGGGGGTGTGTTCCAATGCGATTTGTACTGGGTTTCTGTTGTACTTACATGTCTTGCATAATTCACAATTTCGTACATACTGTTCTATATGTTTCTTTAAGTTTGGATAGCAGTATTTTTTCTTTATTCTTAGGTATGTTTCTTCCGCTCCCCGTTGATTACTCTTCCCCTCATGATATTTCATGATCGTCTCAGTTAAATCGGCCTCGTTAATTTCATCCCTAATTTCCAAACATCTATAAAATTTGGGTGACTCTACGTTATTAAATTTTTTATTGATTGCCGAACTTACCATTTGGTAATCTTGTTCGTTTACAAAAACACAATAATATTTCCTTTGGGGTAAACAGTATTCTTTTATACATTTTTCTATTTGGCTGGGTTCATTTAGATTAAAGTTAGCGTAGATGAAATTTCGTTTATCTTTTCTGACTGAGAATATTTCCGGCTTGTCCGTATTTTTGAAAACTATCTGATTGGTTTGGCTGTAAACGATTTCTTCCTCGAGTTTCGGTATACCGGGTGCTGAGTATGAGTCTGCATTTGAATTAGCTGTTTCGTCATCGTCAATCTCTATTATTTCTTCTTCTTAGTCAATAGTATTGGCCATTGGTTGATTATTTATATCAAGTGGGTTTATTTCTACCCTGGAAAGTGCATCGGCTGCGCAGTTTAACTTTCCTTTCTTATACTCGATTTTGAATTCATATTCTTCTAGTTTTAATCTCCGACGGAGTAATTTTGAATTTGGCTGTTTTAATTACAATAGCCATTTTAATGGTTTATGGTCTGTATAAATGGTGAATCTCCGTCCGTACAAATATGGTCTGAAATAATTTGTTGCCCACACGATGGCTAATAATTCATTTTCTATAGTGTTGTACCTAGATTCTGTTTTGTTCAATGTACGATTGGCGTAAGCTATCGGGTGGTCCGAATTTGGTTCACCCTGGCTCAATATTCCAGCTATCGCTTCATTGGAAGCGTCGGTTGTTAATATAAAATCTTTAGAAAAATTTGGTTGTATTAGCACAGGTGAATTCATTAATGTCTTTAGACGAATTAAAGGCAGCAATGTATTCTTCGTCGTTAATAATTATTTTGGAGTTTTTCTTTAAGCATTTGGTTAGTGGTTTCGTGATGTGTGCGAAGTTTTCTATGAATTTCCGGTCGTATCCCACTAGTCCTAGAAACGATTTGATTTCTTTGGGGGTTTTTGGTATTGGGAATTTCTTTATTGCATCCAGTTTCCTTGGATTCGGACGAATCCCGTCTGGGTTGACCACGTGTCCTAGAAACTCGGCTTCCTTCTTTAGAAAATCGCTTTGGTCTAGCTGTATCTTTCAGTTGCTTGTTTTGAAGTGCTCGAATACCAATTTTAGTTTTCCTATGTGCTCCTGTAATGACGTGGAATTGGGTGTCTGTCTGGTATTATTTTCTCATTTATTTTCCTGTAATCTACTACAATTCTCCATTTTTGTTTATTTGACTTATCCAATTTTTTTTATATAACCCATATTGGTGAGCTATAAGGACTGTGGCTTTTCCTAATATTTTTTTGCTTTAGCATGTCATTTATTTGTCGATCTACTTCTGGTTTATGTACGTAAGGGTATCTGTGTAATTTTGAATGGACGGGTATGTTATCGGTTGTCCTTATTCGGTGTTTTATTACATTGGTGTGTCAAGGGTTCGTCCTTATTTAGAAAGATGTCCTGATATTCCGACAATAAATTAAATAATACTTGCTTTTCTTTATCATTTAAGTAGTCCGTATCTGTTTGCTCGATTATTGCTTTTTCATTTATAATTGGTTTTTGGTTGCTCCTCGTATTTGTGATATTGATATTATTCATCTGAACTGCATGTGAAATGCCATTCTGTTTAGCGACCGGTTTATATGACATTCGTTTATAGCTGTCTGGTGCTTTAAAAGCGTATTGTGTATTTAATTTGCTGACTTGCCTATTATGTGTGTTTATATAACCTTGTTCGGTTTCATCTAATATACGGTTTACTGGTTCAAGTTCCTTACCATGTACAAAATATTCTTGCGTTACTATATTATTTAAATCTATTAGGTTTTCGGATGATAATAAACCATCTGCTTTGGTTTCTATCGTTGCCGATTGATTATAGTTATGTTCTTGTGGAAATTGTATGTTAATGCATTTATTGCATATATACAGTTTTTGGTTTTTAAAACCGATTTTAGCTTCATTTAACGTGAGAAACTCTATACCTAGACCACTGTAATTCTCGTTAAAATTAAAAAGACAAAATTCTTGTGTCATCTGAAATTTAATTTAATTTATTGTTAGCACGTTTTAAATGTTTCGACGTTCCATGGGCTGTACGTATAAGAAAGGATGATCGAATACATTGTCTCTGTGGCGGTGGTTCCGACCGCAGTGTTTCCGTCAACACTACCCAGTAAACACATGTTCGTTAATTAAACGTTTAAAAGGAAACTGCTACCTTACGTTTACTTTTGGTAGAAATGTCGCCCGAATAAACATATAATTAAACCAATATAAAAACGTTTTTATACATGTATGTTTTAACGTTTAAATATACGTTTTTCTTACATGTTTATTAACAAGGATTTTACAACGTTAATTTAACCATCATCTGTAATGGAGAATATACGTTTATAATTACCGTTTATCAACGGGAATTTGTAACGTTAAACTATTTGCCGTTAATAACGTAAAATATACATTTTTTGTACATGTTTATTAACAAGGGTTTTGCAACGTTGATTTAACCATCATCTGTTATGAAGAATATACGTTTATAATTAATGTTTATCAACGGGATCTGTCACGTTAATCTGCTTGTATTAACGACGTATAATAAACGTTTGAATTACAACTAGAACATACCTACCAAATGATAGTTTTTCAACCCAGCAGACAGCAGAAGATGAGAACTTATAGGACAAACGATCATTACGTGTAGAAGTGTCAAACTGGACTCCATTGCGGTGTAGATACTTACTTTAAGTGCTCATTGCTCATCAAAACTTCTAAACTTGCTACTCTGCTACATTTTATAAACCTACCATTGACCAATTATTATTTATGTTTATAATTTTAAATGGGCTTTATAAAAATGGATTAGATCACAAGTCAAATGTCAAATAAAAATAACTTTATCTAAAAAACAAAAATATATTTTAAAAAACTTACATTTCATTATCAAAAAACTAAAATAATTATTACCACATTCAAAAATATAACAAGCTTCTTCAATCATAGCGTCTTAATCATGAAATAAAAAATATATTTCTTAAATTATTTGTCAACTTCTCAACCAAAAAAAAGTAGGTATTGCTCCATTAGTTTTTGCTCTGGACCTTTTCGAAGTAGCTAATTTCAACCAACCCTTAACAGCACAAAAGATTGCTCTGTCGCCTTTTTCACGTTGGGGAAAATTTAGGTTTGCAGCATCTAAAATTATAAACTACTAAATAGAAATAAATAGGACATAAAATTGTGATTACCATATACTACTGCCATTAGTCTCGTGGGTTCTAATGAAATTATATATATATATATATATATATATATATATATATATATATATATATATATATATATATATATATATATATATATATATATATATATATATATATATATGGTTACACGGGAGGCGTCTACTCAACGTTCTCCTATATATAGGTGTACATGTATCGTGCAAATTGAATTAAAGTGGGGAAAATAAACAAATACATCAGAATTTATAAATGTTAAACCCGTAGCTAACCATTATTACTCTCATTCGAAAGTTTGATTCACGAACAATCAAAATTGAGGAAAAAAAGGTGTATTCATAAACGTTAGATATGCGTCTAATGCCTCAATAAAATTAAACGTGAAAATATGAGAAAGCAACCAACATGGCCGATTTTAAACACGCCGGCTAAACTCATAAGTCCCAATTATTTATTCTACCTAATAACGCTCTATAGCAATCAAAGTACAAGAAATGTGATTAACTTCGACAACGTTTGAAGACAATTATTACATATTGTGATACAGCTTACCTTAACCTAACTTCTCGACATAAAACTTGACACTTTGAACTGCACTCACTGTACCTATTTCCAAAACTTTTAAGAGTAATCGCTACAGGATGATAATCATTCTTTGTAAATATGTATAAAACAATTATAAATTATAGAACAGACCACCATAACATACAAGTGTCACGTACTGAATATAATATTTAATAAAATTTAATTCCAAGCACCACGTTACACACTGTACGCGATCACTTCACCTGTTCTGTTTCTATTTCTTGTTCATTCTCGTTCAGCATGCGCACAAACACTTACTAATTTACAAGGACAAATATGTTTTATGTATTACACAGTGGAATGCATCATATAGTTTATTCAATTAGTGAAATAATAAAGTATATTAAATGTTTACGTATGGATTTAATATCAACAAGTGCAATTAACTTCCATATTGGTGACCCCGTGCCGCAAGCCGAAGATGCCGAGCCTGATGTTCCAGCCGACGTCGCCTAACTTCCACGCACGCGCCCATGCCCACAGAAAACGAATATCTAAACAGGTCAGTCCTTTCTAATTTAAAAATTATCTAATTTTTTTCACAATGGCCGAAGATTCTTCAAGCAGCAATATCATGGCAAGGGTTGCAATAAAATTACCTCCTATATGGAGACGTAACGTGAAAATCTGGCAAATGCAGGTTGACGCCCAGTTTGATATATCGCAGATCAGTTCTGAAAAGACAAAATTCAGTCATGTACTCGCTACACTAGATCCTGATGTCGCAGAGTCAATTTCAGATTTTTTAACCCAACCATTATCATCAACCCCCTATTCAGATCTAATGAAACGTCTTTTATTAGAATTTGAAGAGTCCGATAGTGGCAAAATAAATAAACTTTTAACAGAATTAGAATTAGGCGACAGAAAATCATCGCAACTTTTACGCGAAATGAAGCTTTTAGCCGGTAGACAGATTGGAGAAAATTTCCTTAAAATTTTATTTCTATAACGTTTACCAGTCAACGTTCGTTCAATTTTGGCTTTGAGCAACGATTCTCTAGAAAATTTGTCGGTTACAGCAAACAAAATCGTGGAATTTTCCGGAGATAAATACAACGTGGCTGAAATTCAGTCACGCGAGCCCGACAAGCTAGCCAAGTTAGAAGCGCAATTAGAGAAGCTAACAGCATCAGTCAACGAATTGCGAACGCGTTCCCGATCTACCTCCCGAGAAAGACCCAAGCTTTCTCGAAATTCCATAACCGCAAATTCCTCAACCTCCACGTGTTGGTATCATGAACGATTTGGCAACAAGGCCAAACGTTGCATCCAACCTTGCAATTTTAAAGCAAAACATGTGTCGGAAAACTAATAAGGCACTCCCTCCACGCGGCAGGAGACGAGAGCCACCTAACACGCCGCCTTTTTATTTTTGATAGACGGTCCAATATGAAATTTATAATCGACTCTGGAGCGGATATTTCAGTTATTCCACCCACTCACGACCAACGGAAATTTCAATCGAAACGTACCTTGTATGCTGCAAACGGGACCCCTATTCATACCTATGGCGAACAATTATTAGATTTGGATCTAGGTTTACGCCGTAGGTTCTGCTGGCCCTTCACACTTGCCGATATCAAGCAACCAATTATAGGCGCTGATTTTCTAGCAGAGTTTGCTTTACTTGTGGATATGAAACATAGACGTTTAATCGATACAAAGACAAACCTCTCTAAGGCCGGTGCTAACCCACCACCAGGATCTAATTCTAAAATTCATCTCGTAGACCCGACACACCAGTACTTCAAATTGCTACAACAATTTCCTGACCTTTTTAAGGAAACTTCTTCTAGCAACCTTCCAGAGGTTGAGTTCTTCCATACTATAAGTACGGAAGGACCACCTGTCACTGCAAAAGCTAGAAGATTGCCCCCGGAAAAGCTAGCTCAAGCAAAGCTAGAATTCCAGCACATGATGGACTTGGGAATTTGTAGACCCTCCAAAAGTCCATGGTCAAGCCCCCTCCACATGGTGCAAAAAAAGGATGGCTCATGGAGACCATGTGGGGATTACCGAGCACTAAACGCTAAAACAATCCCAGACAAATATCCCATTCCAAATTTGCAGGATTTTAACGCCCAGTTAGAAGGCAAACGTATTTTTTTAAATTAGATATCATTCGCGCTTTCCATCACATCCCAGTAGCACCTCAAGATATTCCCAAAACAGCAGTCATAACTCCATTTGGGTTATTCGAATTTGTTAAAACCCGATTTGGCCTTCGTAATTTAGCACAAACATTTCAAAGACATTTACATTCAATTTTAAGACATCTTGACTTTGCCTACTCCTATCTTGACGATATTCTCGTTGCATCAGCCTCTGAAAAAGAACATCAAGAGCATCCAGCAAAACTTTTTCCGACACTTCAAGACAACGGCATCCGTATCAATTCATCTAAATGTGAATTCGGAGTGGCCGAAATTTCATTTTTAGGTTTTCGTGTAAATAAATCTGGATTATTTCCACTTCCTGAACGCATCAAAGCTATTACCGACCTACCTCTTCCCGATACCATTGAAAAACTCAGAAGATTTCTAGGTCTCATAAATTTCTACCGTCGTTCTCTTCCACGTGATGCGGAAATTCAGCAACCACTATTCGACCTCTGCCAGAATCCCAAAAAACGCCACAAACGTAAAATCGAGTGGACTCCTCAGACTCGAGAAACATTCGAACGTTTGAAAGAGGCACTAAAAAACGCTACACTAATAGCTCATCCGTCTTCTTCGCTACCACTGATTCTCCATGTCGATGCTTCTGATTATGCCGTAGGTGCTTCCCTCCAACAACTACGTGATCAAACACTAGAACCCCTAGGTTTCTACTCTAAAAAGCTTACTTCAGCCCAAAAATCTTACAGCACCAAACGATCGCGAACTTCTAGCCGCTTATCAGGCAGTTAAATACTTTAGATATACCCTAGAAGGTCGCCATTTCACCATTTATACGGACCACAAACCATTGACATACGCTTTTGAACAACGCGTCGATAAAGCATCTCCAAGGCAACTACTACATTTAGACTTCCTAGGTCAATTTATCACAGACATTCGCTACATACCAGGTCCTACAAATATTCCCGCAGACTATTGTTCTCGCATTGAAACAATTTCACTTTCTTCCACTGTGTCACTCCAAGAAATTTCGCAAGCTCAGTCATCTTGTGGGGAACTCAAACACCTTCTGCAGTCTAAATCTTCCTCATACAAATTTCAAAACATGCCTATTGACAACGGATTGAATCTTATTTGCGATTCTTCTTCAAAGAAACTTCGCCCATTCATTCCACTCAAATTTCGCCGAAAAATTTTCGATTCTATCCACAATTTATCTCACCCAGGCATATCAGCTTCAGTCGATCTGGTCCAGGATAGATTTTGTTGGCCCAAATTGAAACGCGATGTATCTCTTTGGTCTAAAACTTGCATTCCCTGCCAGAAAGTCAAGATATGGAGACACACTTCCAGTGCCATTGGACAATACACCCCAGCCATGAGCAGATTCTCGCATATAAATGTTGACATTGTGGGACCATTACCACCATCACAAGGTCAACGCTATCTGTTAACAATAATAGACAGATTTTCTCGATGGCCCGAAGCAATTCCATTGTCAGATATTACAGCAGAAACAGTAGCGAACACTATTTTATCATGCTGGATCTCTCGTTTCGGTGTTCCGCAATACATTACCACAGACAGAGGTAAACAATTCGATTGCCACCTTTTCACACACCTCACTAAAACACTAGGTGCAGACCACATCAAGACCACAGCTTACCACCCAGCAGCAAATGGTGTAATCGAGAGATGGCATAGAGTTCTTTAACAGGCCTTGAAAGCTCATATGGACGAAAACTGGGTCGCTAAATTACCAATTGTGTTACTAGGACTCAGATCGTACATAATTCCAGAATATCGCTCAACACCCGCAGAAATAGTCTACGGAGAATCAATCAAACTTCCCACCGACTTTTTCAACAGCACACAAGCTCATGATGTTCCACCACTTATATCTCAGCTGAAAGAAGACATAAGGAAACTTCGACCAGTACCTTTTAAACATCATACTGCAAAAAAAGGTATTTGTCCATCCTTAGCTTATGGAAGCTCCTTTTGTTTTTGTTCGCATTGATATTCCGCGTAAAACTCTCGAACCAGTTTATGACGGCCCCTTTGAAGTGTTATCCCGAACTGACAAAGTCTTCAAAATCAAGAAATCACACGGAGAAGGGACAATTTCTGTTGACCGTCTTAAACCCGCATATTCTTTGTGATAACGAACAGACAACTTTCCAGCCTCAGAGACATCCTAGTGAAACTGAAAGTGACAGTGAAAGTCCAACACCTAGTTAAACTGAAAGTGACAGTGAAAGTTCAACACCTAGTGAAACTGAAAGTGACAGTGAAGTTCCCGTTCCCGTTCAAACTACACGCCATGGACGTAGAGTTCGATTTCCATGAAGATACTTGAACTAATAGCGTTGCCACTGAGAGGGGAGTATGTGGCGGTGGTTCCGACCGCAGTGTTTCCGTCAACACTACTCTATGTTTCTCTTGACAGCTAAACGTTGCGTTACGTTATTCGACAGCAAGCTGTCAAGAACTACGATATAAGATACACCAGGGATCTCTCTCTCCTCGCTACCAACCGACACAGTGATCACACGTCTCTCCACGCTCGGTCAGTTATCTGTTATGTACTCATGTACTGTCTGTGATTGTTTTATAGTTAAATGTATCATATAGTTTATTCAGTTAGTGAAATAATAAAGTATATTAAATGTTTACGTATGGATTTAATATCAACAAGTGCAATTAACTTCCATAGTCTCAAAAATTATAATATGCTACCATGGGGTTCAAAAGATTTTTTGAAGAGTCCGAATCTAATAAAAGTTTACCCTGGATTTCTTCGAGTTCCACATAAGGTAAACGGCTTAAGGCGCTAATATTGTTTACATCACGGTTCTTGCGTTGAGGTGCCGGCAATGGGAAAATTTTGTTGTTGTATATCGTATGTTTCTGATGGCGAATTTTCAGGGTTTATTTCATAATTAAAATCATCTGTTTCGTATTCTAATTCGTTTATACTGTTATCAAAAATTTCCGTGTTATTAAGGTGAGATGTGTGTCTCTGTGGTTGTTGTGACAGCCTTGAATTTGAGCTGCCTAATTACATCGGTCCGGGGTATTGTTTGTTTGTGTTGATTTAAATTTGGTCGTCCATTTTTATTCAAATGATAATTGAAGTTAGGTCTTCTGAAATGATTTGAAAAATTTTGCCTAGGCGTAAATTGCTGATTTTGTCTGGGTTGGAAATTTGTTTGATTAAATTGGTTATTATTGTTGTTGAAATGGTCTGAAATTGGGTTGAAATGGTCTCTGAAATTGGACGTTATAAAAAGGTGAGTTGTTTTGTTTTTGGAAGGGTGTTCGGTTTTGCCCTTGTCTGTTATTATTGAAATTTTTTTTACTATTTTATCTCGATAATCAAAGTTTTCCTCCGCAAACACGAATTTTAATGCTTGATCTATATGTTCGGGATCTTAGCAGTATGCCCATTGGATTTCTTAATCCCCCTAAAAATGCTTTCAAAGTTTCATTTTGGTAAATATTCATTTTAATTACCCGTACTGCCTCATTGTTTTCGTTTGCAATTAAACTAGATAAGAGTAATTGTTCTATGTGACAGCACCTGTTAGCGAACGACAATGCATCTTCTGTATTTCTCTGTTTCAGTGTCAACATCTCAGCCAGTAGACTACTGTCATCTCTCTGGTCTGTGAAGTTTTGCACAATTGCACTTCTCAAGTCTGCCCATGAATTTATAATCTTGGTATTGACAATGAGCCGTACTGTTCCGCTTAGTTTAGTTTGTATATAGTTTAATAGGAAATGATTTATGTATAAATTTTCGTTAGTCACGTAGAATTGATTCATAAGTAAGTCACATGACTTTAAAAACTTGCCTACATTGGCGGGTTGATCGTCAAATTCCGGAATAGCCTTAAGAAATAATTCCTTAAATTGGTGTGTCATGTTGCTACTATTATTACTTCTACTTAAATGATTTTCTGCTTTAATATTATCACTGACACTAATTGATCTAAGTCTATATTCTATATTTAATAAACTTTGTTATTCGTCCTGTTAATCAGACATACATTATATTAATCTAACACACACACACACATACACACACACACACACATATATATATATATATATATATATATATATATATATATATATATATATATATATATATATATATATATATATATATATATATATATGGAAAAATATGCAGGAAATGTAAATATGGGATAGCAGTAAAACAACTTACACTAATATGATGGTTTCTACTCTTATTTGGCTAATTGACTACTGTGCCTGCTTCTACTTGGGTCTGCTTGGCTCAAATTGGTTATTGAGCGTCGATACGCTTAAAAATCAATCTGCTTTTGATTTTCTAACCAATACTAACGACTGCGCCACTTAACTTTAAGACGTTTGAATTTTTAAAACAATTTATTTAATACACAATTAATACTTAATAAAAAATAATAATATAAAAATTAATATCATAAATCCCCCAGGCGTGTCACGACACTGTTCCCTATTTGTGATATTCCGTCTACTCCATCTTTTCCAAGGTTTTCTTATCTGCTTACTTGAAGGTGCCTTCATCTTCCTGCTGACTTGGCTACCCTGTTCATGGGAGGGTGACTCGTGGTTATAATAGCCTATTGCTGGTGGTCTATTTATCTCGCCAGACTCCACACCTTCCGTTCATAAACGGGCAAGTGCATTAGGAATATACCACATTCCACAAGAAAATTGTTATCTGCACCCCTATAAAATTCAGCTGCTTCAAGCATTGAAGCCCAACGATGGCAGTGAGAAGCTTTAATTCGTTAACTGTGTAACTGAGCATTTGAATAATTAATATAAATAATTTCACAGTAGACACCCACACCCAGAAGTATTATACTTGTGCGGGCGGAGCTTATACATACACATCTAGACAACGGACACGACCCATAACTAATTAGAAGGCTGCTTTTCCACATTTGATCGAAAAAACGACTCTCTGAATACGAGACACGAACCCGCGACCTCGTAGTCCGAATTCTGGAGGCTACCCGCATCACGAACTGGGCTTTTTGGTCTGATTCTTTGATGATGAAAGAGGCCGCGTTTTAACAGTAAATTCGCAGCACTATGACGAGATGCTGAACAATTCTTGATACCCGAACTGCACAATTTTGCCTACATGGTTTCAGCAGGATTGAGCCACATCACACACTTCTGGTATGTATCTGTTCGTGAAACTTCTTACGAAAAATTGATTTCCAGAAGAGGTGACATAAACTGATGGTCTTCACGCAGCCCTGATTTGCTCCAATATTGATGTGTGGATATCTTCAATAGATAGTACACAGCAGCAATCCAGGCTATCTGGTTCAACTGAAGGAAAATATCTGCCAAGAAATCAAGAGCTCTCAGCCATTACGGAGACTACGGGTCGTGGAGTGCTGAGAAATTTGGCTTCTCGTTTGAAAGAGTGTCGACGGCATGCAGAATTACATTGACAGTAAATTATATAAAAAAAGTAATTGCCCAAGGTCTGCATTTTAACAATTAATAAAAGTTTTTTAATAAACCGTTTTCTTTTTTATAACTACTTTAAAAATAAACTTTCCTCTGGGACACTTGTAGCTTTATATAAATACAATAGGTGATATAATTTATAACTTATTTTTTATCATATTTTACAGGCTCGATAAGGGCTTCAATTTGATCCATTTCGATTGAATTCTTTCTATCACTATAAGGCCAGGTGCATTCCGACTATAATTGGAAACGAATACCGGTTTCGCTCTCATTGGAGCTCATCAGTGCGCTATACCAACTTACAGCCAGAATACACCCAACAGCAAGTTCGGCTAAATGTAGCCTGCCTCGTAGAACATAGTGAGATGTACTACAGTGTCGCCATCGGTGGCGTAGCCAGGTAATGCGTTGTCACGGCAGCTCTAATAAACACAACGTGTTATAAACAGACCCAGACAGCACAGACACATTCTGAAAATATACCAGGAATGTTTCGAAAGAATGTTCAAACATCCGCAGAACATTCTCACAAGGTCCAATATATATATATATATATATATATATATATATATATATATATATATATATATATATATATATATATATATATATATATATATATATATATATATATATATATATATATATATATATATATATATATATATATATATATATATATATATATATATATATATATATATATATATATATATATATATATATATATACATATATACATATATTTATTCATAGAATATTCAGAATGTTATTTATAATATTCTTAGGAGCTCCCAGTATGTTCTGAAAATGTGCCACGAACATTCAATGAATCTTCTCAAAATGTTCATACATATACTCATGGGAACATTGCTTTTTTCTAAAGATATACAGGGTGTTTCGCATAAAAACCGACACAGAGCAGGGGCGTGTAGGGGAACCTAAAATATGGCGATTTAATGCAACATACCCCCATACTAAGTTGCACCCCTGAGAAGTTATATGCCTTCAAAATGGGTTTTAAATTTCGAAAAAAAAAATCAGTATCTCAATAATACTTCAACCTAGAAAAACCAAATTTGGTACACGTTTTGTGTGTACCAAGAACATTAATCGATGGTGAGTAGATTCCAATCGAAGCATTTCAAAGGGTTTAATAGGGTGATGAACCTATAAAATGTAACATAATTTTTCAACCTATTGTCGGAGTTAAAAAATTATTATTTCATTTTTTGGGGAAGTAATTTCTAATACTTTTCCGCTTGTTATTATTCAAAAAACATTTATCGTTTTCAAGAAAACCTCGAATTACTAAAGACATATTTTATCAATGTTACTTAAAACTTAAAGTCATCAAAAATTCAATAGATGCCTATGACATTATCATTTTGAACAATTTCTATAACTTATCGGTAGCAATTTTTTTATTTCAGTTTGTTTTCTAATAAATTATACTTATTCACACTTTTTCCCTGATTGTCAAATTTGACGTATATATAATTTTACTGGCAAATATTGAATTTTCTATGATTTTTAGTAACATCGATAAAATATGTTTCTTTAGTTATTCGTGTTTTTTTTAACCAACAAAGTTTTTAGAAAATAACAGGAGTAACAAAAGTTTTAAAGTTAAATTCCTAATAAAATGAAATAATAATTTATTAAATCCGCCAATATGTTAAAAAATTGTGACATTTTAAGGGTGCAAAACCCCTAATCAACCCTTCTAAATACCTCAATTGAACTCTACTTAACATCTATTAATGCTCTTGGTATACTCAGAAGGTGTACCAAATTTAATTTCTCTAAGTGGAAGTATTACGCAGATATTGATTTTTTTCCAAATCGAAAACCCCACTTTGAAGACCTATAACTTCTCAGTGGTGCAACTTAGTATAGGGATAAGTTGAGTTAAATCACTATATTTTAGGTTTACCTAAATGCCCCTGCTCTGTGTCGGTTCTTATGCGAAACACCCTGTGGACATTTTTCGAATGACACAGAAATTGAGGAAATGCAAAGCTATGAAATATTTGATTTATCTTCAAAATTAACTAATGTTCCTCCATTTAGCTGGCCTTATATATATATATATATATATATATATATATATATATATATATATATATATATATATATATATATATATATATATATATATATATATATATATATTCTTATAAGCAAGCCCAACTCGCCATGTATGTTAGAATTTGATCTTCTATCACTCACCCTTGTGTAGGTTACCATCATTCTAGTGGCTACACACACCTGTAAACTCACGTTCAGATACTTAATAAGTCAACAATTCGAGTATTGCACATTTATTCAGATTAATTAATACAACAAATGCAAAGAAATGTTTCTGAATAAAACATTAATAAGACACTTAAAATTTCAATAACATAAAAATAAAATAAATAAAGATACAGCTCTTCGAGTTGCCAGAAAATTTAATAGCCAAACATCAAGTTTCCGAGATAAACATTCGAGGTTACCCCACTGAAGTAACTTGAAATTTAGCTAGACTATTGATCCTACAGGTTTTCAGTGTGGTATTAAAAGAATTGCATTACATAATAGTACTTATACCTTCATATAATACACCTAAATTGGACAGAATATGCCACAAAATCACACTCGCTTGCACTTGCAAAAACTACAACTGAAAGTCAGGGATGAGACCTTTTGACCCTTGTCTTGTATGGTTGCTTTCTGCTCTGCTCCCACGGACCTGATTTTGACTTCCAAAGCTATTTCCATATCCCGATGTGGGATGTTTGTCACCAAGAGCTTGGATATTTTGGTTGTAAAAGCATACTTGGGCAAAGTGATTGTGTATCTGATAAATTACAAGTTTTATTGTACACAGCTCATCTCCCTACCATATGTTCAGGTCCAGATTTTCTACTCTTCTCGTACTTCTTACAGCATTAAACTTCTTTTACTTAGTAAAAAGCCTCAGATGTTGCGTACACAATTCTATAGATTTGCAGTATTCCTACACTTATTTTAGCGTAATATCAGTTTCCCTAATAACTCTTTGCTGTATTTGCTTGTCGTAGACACCCAGAATTAATCTATCTTTGATCGTTCAACCTGTGTATGGATTTTTATAATTATACAGATACATCCATGACTAGGGTTGCTTCTTAAGTTCCGTTACAAAAGATTAAATGGTCTGGTTTTTGATAGAAATAGGTGGTACGCTGAAAGGCAGAGTACTTTTTACATCGCTGATTGGAGAAGCCTTGACAGTTTGGGTTCCGTAAGACCTTAAAGGAAACGCCTTGTCCTATTTGCTGTGAGCCCTTCTTGTAATGGACGGGCTGCTGAGGAGACTTAATAGCGAGGGCGTTTATCTAAACGTCTTAGTCCTGAAAATCTCACAATAGTTTTGTCCACTAGGAAGCAAAATATTTAAGGCATATTGTACGTCTATTTCTCCATTTTAAACAAATTCCGGTTCTGTTCTGGGGTAAATACTTAAGAGCCATCGGTATGATCATGCATACTTGTACGACAGAAGCTGGGGCTTGAAACCATCACTGGTACATTGGTTGTACACCAGGGGTAATAAAACCTGCAACACCCTACACCCCACCTGGTTTGGTGACCAAAACTTAGACGGGGAAACAGCAAGTTTCAACTAAACAACTTCATTTCTGCTTTTGTGGAAATTATAAGGGCAATGAGACAAGCTATATACAGTCTCAATAGAGTATCGAGTCTATTATAAACTTCCGACTACTCCATATTGTGATTCAGGGGGATGTGAGAATGGGGATCCATATAAACGGACTAGCCAACTGTCATAAGCTAGAACACGTTTGGTGCGTGAGCTAGAGGGGGCCCATATTTTACTCGCCAGCTTTGTCTGAAAACTCTTTTTGAGGTTGTTATAAGGGATCGAAAGGAAACGACAGACAACCAGCTACCATTTTTTCCCTGAAAATCTGGTTTGGATAACGGACGGGTCAGAAACCGAGACGAGTACTGGGGCAGCCATTTATGAAGTGGGGTCGGGGCTATATCATTTACGCAGACACGCTACTGTACTTCGGACAAAAGCCTATGCTCTCTTGTGGTGAGCAAAAGAAAACAAGAAGAGGTCAGGTCAATATGACCCGCTGAAACAAGCGGGTCATATTGTGCCAGAAAGTTAGGCGATTACAAGCTATGAGCTGTTGTCGGCACTGGTTTGGGAATGCCCCGAAGAAGTCAGCATTGGCGAACCAAAACATTGTAGAACTGATCAGGCTGCCGGGTCACTAATATGGTATAGATGGAGACTTATAAA
Organism: Tillus elongatus; assembly: GCA_964006375.1. Taxonomy (NCBI): domain Eukaryota; kingdom Metazoa; phylum Arthropoda; class Insecta; order Coleoptera; family Cleridae; genus Tillus; species Tillus elongatus. Next base: position 98,418,498 of record OZ023264.1, on the reverse strand, counting down.
AGCTGATGAATGAGCATGGCAAAGTACGGTTGGGGGATATACAGCTCCGCAGCCGGCTTTTATACCAAAATGCAAAATCCGTAAGGAAATTAACCATTGGATTCGCAGTCGACATATTTACTGGGAAAGTAGACCAGTAGATCCAAATCTTACCGTGTTGTGAAAAGAATTTAAACAAGTGCAAAGATAACGAATCCAAACTTGACACAAATAATTCTCTCTAGAATGCTTACAAAATGACATTGTTAGATTTAGAACCAATGTACAGGATGATACAACTTCCCTGTTTTCTCCTCTCACTTTTATAACATGTCTACGTTGTTTTTTTTTTGATATTTTGAATCGTTTTGATGATAATTAGAAAAATTTATTTGGTTATTTGATTATTTCTTCTTCAATAATATAATCTGACGAAATTGGGGATATTGCGAGAAAGTCAAATATTCACTTATTTTCATCTGTAATCTTATAAGGGTGCCCCACATACAATGTTGTACCTGCATTTAAATAACCATAACTATTTTGTGTCGCACTGTAGTAATATTACTTTTGACTAGAGAGACCTCTCCATTCAATTTAGGACACGCGACGTTGAGAAAACTATCATCCTGTGCATTGTTATTAAGTCTAACTAGGCCATTTTGTAAGCTCTCTAAAAAGAATTATTTGTACTAAACTTGGATTCGTTATTTTGAGAAATGTAGGAAATAAATTTTTAAAAATTTTAAATTCTGAGAAGTTTAACACCCTGTATTTCGAAAACAAAGCATGTGTCAACCTATGTTCTTAGGAACTTTTTGGCTTAAAATAACCCATATATAACCCCCTCCTTTAAGTTTGTACAAGCAGGTACTTAATGTATATATAATAAGATGATAAAAATCCAAACGTACCTTGGTTTCAAGTTATTAGCAGCCATAATTCGCGCTCATTTCATGAATTTTTTCTAAATAAGTCTCATCAAATCGATATCTCGCTATCGGCGAATTTTTTAAATAAAATTCGCTAAAAAACATTACTAATTTAGTTCATAATTTATATATATTAGTGAATTTTCTTAAAAAAAATCACAAATGACGAGATCCGTGTTTCTATATATATATATATATATATATATATATATATATATATATATATATATATATATATATATATATATATATATATATATATATATATATATATATATATATATATATATCGTACCGGTAACTCAAAAAATAATGAACCAATTTTGATAAAATTTGGTAGGTGCCTTCCCTTTGCAAGTGGCTTGGATAAGTTCGTTATCCAGGAAAATCGTCCTAGGTTTTCCCGGAAAATGTAGTGTTTTCTTTCGAAAAAAAATTATATCTCCGGAAATAACAAAGTAGGAGCAATAAAATTTGGTTTATATCATTAAATTACCTGCCAAAATTTAGCTCTGTAAGTTAAAAGACAAAAAAGTTAGAGGCATTTAAAGAAAAATAAATTGGGGTTTTCCTCAGAACGTCAAAGTCACTATTTAAAACGTCAAAATTGGCAACATTTAGGCAAAGAACTTGAAACTAATACGGGCTATGGAAAGAAAATGTCTCAAGGATAATGTTTTGCAAACGCTGAAGTCTTAGCTTGAACCGTCATTGTCCTTCATTTTACTAAAATATTTCCAGAAAACCCATTTCATACAGACCCTTTCTCTGATGCTTTGGCAGTAGTCTTAGCTATAGAGTTTATTGTTTAATGGTAGGTATATAATTTTTTCAAATTTTCGTTAAAAGTCAATAAAGCTCAATATATGCGTTATTATACAAGATATGAAAAAAATTGTATACATTAATTATAGAGGGTCTTGAGCTACATCTTAAGAAAATATTTATACAATCACAGATTGACCCATAAGTCGTTGGTGATACAAATTTTCTTTTTTTTTTTTTTTAGTCGGACACGCCTTATGTTATTGCATTTTTGCATTTTCCTTCGAAATATAATGCATGTTTGTAAGAAAAGAAATTCGGGACGCAGCAAGTGCGTTATGGTAGCCAATTTTGATTAAATGCTTCAAATTTGAATAGCTAAATTTGCTATTAGCGTATAAGGTTGACCATGAAAGGAATTTTCCCGGGAACACTTTGTTTACTTTCGGAAATTTTTGTACATTTTCAAACAATAAAGTTATTTGATGAAACATGGCACATTGTTTTTACTACATAGGTTATACTGGTAACCAATTTGATGCCTGCTTTCTTAAAAGCGAACACACGTATTTGCTATTAAAAGCATTTTTATGAAAATTCACTGCCATAACGCACTTGCTGCGTCGAGACTTTTTTATTCATCTATCTCGAACGTTTTTTTAACAATCATGCTATAAAGACATTTAAACGACATATACAGGTAAAATCTGCTGCAATTTATTATTTGATTTCAACAAATCAGTATAATATAGTACCAATTTAGTATTTAAAAGTTGTAATTATAATTATTCTTGTTATAAATGGCTTCATAGTAACATGTTTGCTACAATCTATAAATCAAATATTACAAATATTACGGTATAGGTATAATAAGTGCTTAATTATAGAAAAGTGGTGAAACTATACATACATATATATTTATATGTATGTTATGGTTATATATGACACCATTAAAGTACATCAATAATATAGTTTACTTACTGACTGCATCAATAAGTTTAGTTAAAAATGCAATTTTAGCATCTTTTTCTTTAACATTATCAGAAAGTAATTCTTGTTCATTAAACAGCCCTTTCAAAAATCCAGTTTCTTTAATGACACTGATGATTATGTCATGTAAAAAACGAAACGGTGGTTTTTTTAATAATTTCTCGTTTAGAAGTGGCTTTTTTATGTATTTTCCCAAATATATTTGTGTTTTTTGAATCACTTCTGTACTAACGTATTCTGACATGGTTTTAAAATTTGAAGCCCATAGAAAATTATTTTTCACACGTCATGTGTTAATTGTTTAGGTATTGGTTGCCATGGTAACGTAACTGTCAATTGGGAACATGCGCGTTATTAACTTATTGAATGCGCCTGGTAAGTGTTATGGTAAGTAAAGTAGTTTGTAGTTTGGCCACCATCTTATTCGTATGCATGATAAAACGGTTGACGACCTTCTAGGGGCGTAAGTAATTTTATTATTATAGTCAAAAATATTCTCAATTAGTAGGACATGCAGTATCTCTAATGGATCGCTTAATTCATTTGAGTATGTGGATTGAAGTATTCTACATTTGGAAGTAAAAATATGCCTTTTGTTCATGTCTTGTAAAATGGTAATTACTTTCAGGTACGTTATGCTTTCTACCAAACGTAGATGCTTTGAGAGTGGCCTTTCTCTTTTTGTTTAAAGAATTTTGCAAGCATTTGACGTTTATCTTAAAACATAACCTGTTGACTGTAATTTAAAAAAATATAATGTGATAACCTGATCACCAAATGTACAATACAAAATAATTATTTGTGTCATTTTTCCTTTACTGCTTTATAATTTGTATTGAACGGCAGCAGTAGTGATCAATTAAAGCATTATATTATACATACCTTCCATTTTTATGGTCATAGGTTTTTTGTTGGTACCTACATTATTTTTTTAATTCAGGCTTAAGGGTTTTCTACTACTATTACTATGGTATTAAACCTATATCTCTACACTGAATGTCCTAATACATTTATTATTGGAAGATAACTAACTTACTACCTAATTAGGTCTCTTTGAGATTGTAGGTTTTAATTTCTAATTTATCGCAACCTTTTAGGTAGTCTCTAATAAGTTATAGAGTAAAAAAAACATTGTTTTCATTTTTTATTTGAAATGAAAACTACAGTTAATATTATTGAACCGTATGTAAAGTATAGTATTTAGTACAATCTAATTTTACAGTGTGTATAACAAAGAAGCTGCTTTTGCTTGTGCTTGTAATAGATCACAATTTTTGTTTTTGATTTCCCAAACTGTCAAACTTTTGTGCTGGAACTGTCACTTGTGAAATTTGTATTAAACTTTCTTTTCCTCCCTTTTTACTACAATACACATATTTCAATATTTTTGTTGCATATCGTTAACCTGAAAAAAACTCCCAATCCCATTGTACATATAGTTTTGACTGCTGGAAAATTATTTTCTTTTTGGACACCATAATTTTGACATTAAGTCTTCACCTAGGTACCTAAACGTTTTCGGCGATCCTTAAGTAGACGGGGCTCGTCATTTCATGCATTGCGAGAGCGGCATTGCCGGACGGTGCTTATTGCTCTAGAGGCCTACCTGAACTGACCTTCCTGACCTACAGGGCAGGTCAGGTCAGGCAGGACCCTAGAGCCATAAGCACTGTCCTGCAATGCCACCCTCTCGATGCATAGATAGGACCCGTCTACTTAAGGATCGCCGACATAACCTTTTTTTTCAATGGAACGATATGAATACTTTGCGTTTAATCGACTCAGGGTGAGCCACTGTACAAATACACATACATATTTAAAATTGAATTTTATTTCCTAAGATCCAATAAATAATTACAAATATTGCTCAAAATGCCTGCCGTTATAATTCATGCATAATACTGCTCGCTTCAATATATTAGACTGTATTCTCTGAAGGGTCTGTACAGAAATTCTGTTGGCCGCATTCGTGATTTTTACCTTCAATTCGTCCAGACTACCTCTCTTGATGCGTACACATCGTCCTTTATTTTACACCATATCGAAAAGTCCAATGGGGTCAAATCGGGCGAGCTTGGCAGCCATTCACCTGTACCTCCATCCAGGTGTGAAACTGTTGTCTCAGATACAGTTCATTTTCGCTCCAATGTGGCGGCACACCATCATGTTGGAACATGATGTCACTAACTCTACTCAAGGCAATATCATCCATTACATTTTGAATTACACTTCTTAATAATTCCAAATATCTGGCAGCTCTCAGTGTTCCTTCGTAGAAATAAGGGCCATAGACCCTATCTCTTGTAACAGCACACCAAACATTCGTTGAAAACCTAGCCCGAGTTTCAATGGGTATTGTCACATGTGAATTCCTGCTCCAGACGTGGGTATTATTCTTTCTGTTAAATTTCTGTTTGTTGGAGAACATTGACTCGTCGCTCCAGATGATATTTCCCAAGAAATTTGAATTATTACTGCAGTTCTCAATTAAGCACTGACAAAAATGATATCTTCGTGCAGCATCACCTTCATGTAGGTTTTGCACAGACTGAATCTTGTAGGTTTTGTATTTGTGTCTCTTGAGAATTTTGAATACTATACTGTAGGAACAATTTAGGGCCCCAGATACTTCGCTCAATGACAAATGACCATTTGAGTCGAACATAGCTAGAATATCTATTTCTTGATTTTCGTTTGTTCTAGTAGGAGCGATTCTACAATCGAAACTCCCATACTGTTGTAACTTTCACGCTAACTTGTGGAAATATGTGGTTTGGAATATGTCTATTAATAATAATATGTCTATTAACATATTTGCGCCTATACTTGGCACTAGTCAATCATGTGTTTCTGTTGCTAGCGAAATAGCACTCAGCATATCAAACATTTCGGAGGTTGTATAAATCATGTTATGGAAAAACGAGAATAAGATCACTGGGGCGCATGAAATTGAGGTCAGGCGCGAGAACAATACTGGAGCAGAATTATCAATAATAATAGAGAAATTATCAAATCAGAAGTAATAATAGCTGATATATATATATATATATATATATATATATATATATATATATATATATATATATATATATATATATATATATATATATATATATATATATATATATATATATATATATATATATATATATATATATATATATATATATATATATATATATTGGGTGTGGTGGGAAAACCAGATAAGTGACAAAAAGGTAGTTTCGAGATCATTGTTTTAAAATTATTTTAACTTGGGGACATGTTTGTGGATAATAAAATGCAATTCACTACTATTTTAGCAGTTTAGGCAAAAAGTATAAGCCAATTTCATCAATAATTCTGTATTTTTATGACAAGGTAACAATATTATATAAAGAAAAGTTACGACCAAAAATAGACATTTATCAGGTTTTCCTTCTCAAAATTATCCTGTATTCGTTTGTTATTATTTTTTGATATTGACTTGAAATCGTTTCGCGGAGATAAAAAAAAGGTCTTCTGGCTTTTGAAGTGGTAATTTTATTTACTAAAACATTAAAAGAGACTTGTTAATCAGACAAAACTTAAAAAGAGAAAACATAGAGTTTTTAATCAGAAACCCTCCTCTTTGTTGTTTGATGCGTCTTCTATTGCAGCTTCCGGAACTCGATCTGAAGGTTTTTTGCTGTTTTTAAATTATTGATCCAACCATGAAGCTCTTCTGGAAAGATATCTTCATTACACATCTTTGTTAGATCTTTTTTCTTTCTTTCACTTATTGGAAGATGACTTATGCATTTTTTCTAAAGTATCAGGCATTTCTTCATTGAATGAACAAGGTAATATTATTTGGGATCGTCTTGATCTTGTCATAGGCAATTTAATCGAACTTAATGTGGAATTATTAGAAATTCTTAAACATTTAAATTCTTGTGAAAGGTCATAGTTGAAGAATATACTATCTTTTTTCCCCTTTACATATTTTATTCTTTTAATTTTCAACCACTACTAAATTCCTATCACTATCTTTTATTGTATTTTTCATAATTTTCTCTGCTAGCATCTTTATTTCAAAAATTCGCTATATTTCATTTATTTTACTTGATACGGCTATGGTATATTTGGTATTATTAATTGTCTTTACTTTCTGTCTTCTAGGTCTTCTGAAAACGTTTTTCCAGTCACTCATTGATGTCATATCTACATTTTTGCTTGCGGATTCTACAGCAGAATGCATGGAATCTACCTCCATATACGTGTGCCCCAATTCTAAAAATTGTTCGATTTCCTTTAAATGATCAATTTTGTGAACAGCCCATAGTAACATAGCTGAAATAAATTGGTTGCGGTGCTGTCCACCACAAGTATCCGAACATATGGTTATGTGATTAACTTCACATCGTAAACAGTTGCTTAAGTAGTGGTACACGCAAGTGCCATTTTCGCAACTACCCTTCTTACCGTTGATTTCATTACAGCACAAACAATACGCATTATTAGGTAGTAGTGATTCAAAAATTATCAGGTTGTAGACGACTAATTTGCGCACCTAGTAAAGTTTACCCACTGCCCCTTTCTGAATTTGCAAAATTGCTTGCAAATCCAAGGACACAGACATAAATGTTTTGGCTATGTTTGCTTTTTGTTTATCTAGTTTTTTGCTTCCTGGCACACTTGGTTTCTTTTTTTATGCTCTTCATAAGTTTCCTGTAAACTTTTTTCTTTTCTGAATAATTTTTTGCATAGTTTACACAAATGAGACAGTGATCCTTTTTTGGTATAAAAAAACTTAGATTGTAGTTTTCACCAGAAATAAGTCGTTATTTATTTTCAGACACCGGTTTCTTATTATGTTCCTTACAATTTTCGGTGTAGAGTAGGTACATTTTCTTTATATTTAGTGGTATTTTCTGAGTGTGGCCTTATGAGTGTAATGGGATTCCATGACTGCAAAGGATTCAATATGTTTTTTCACAAAGTCAATATCCTCCGCTTTCATTTTGTTTATTGGTTCCTGCTTTCCACGTTTATTTTCGGATGAGTAACACCAACGAAGTTGTTCCTAAGAATATGGCATTCAATATTACGTTTTTACATATGCAGAGGGTAGCCGAAAAAAAATGACATACCTGAATCTTTTCGCTACTTGTGGAAAAAATAATTTCTTACTAAATTGTCTATGATTTTTTTCTGATGACCTTTGAACAAGTCGTGTTCTGATAGGCTTGACAGTTATATTGTTCAGAAGGAAGTTTTTCTTAGCCCCGAAATCTAAATTCCAATAGTGTCATCACAGTTGATTAGTATTTCATTCGGAAATTTGCTCTGTACATTTGAATTTACTGCAGTTAACAAACAGACTGGGGTATTTTTGCAACTCGAAATTTTTTCTTCACAATGTATGCTTTTTCTTCTGCACGTCGCTTTTTGTCTATGTTAACTTACCATACTGATGGATTACTTTTTTTCCATCGTTTTGGTTTATTGACACTTCACCATAGGCCATCCAATATATATTGTCCAGTAATAATGTCATCCACATTACAATTGGTACTATCTGTGTTTCGTTTTGATAACACATTAAAGAAGGATATTTGAGAAGTGCTCCAGTAGCTAGTACTTCATCTTCGTCAGGTTCTTTTTCACTTGCACAAGACTGGTGGTTTTGGTGGAGTGTAAGTCTGATCTTTGTCAGAATAATCATTTCCAAATAAAGACTGATCATCTTCTGTAAAGTAGAATCAAAGTTCAAATAGACATATTCACAAAGATTCATAATACAATATGCAACTTACATCAAACAAGAGATGATACTAAAGAAAAAATACTAATACCTATATACTAAATGGAAACTTACCAGATTCAATAATATATTCCCCTAAAATATTTTCCATCTGATTTACTATATGGATTTGATTTTCATCCAACTCAGATGAAACCCTAGATTCGTTATCATCCTCAGGTGCTGCACCAACAAACTATTCGTTATCAAAGGCAATCTCACACTGAACGTTTTATCTGTGTTCTGCGGCTTGCACCAGTGGGCGCACACGCACATGTTTATTTATGGGGTTTTCCTACAAACAATGAGCTAGAAAAACAATAGTAATGGAGTAAAGCGAAAAACCGTTAATTATATATATCTGGTTTTGATAGTAGGCCCTACATCAACATGAAAGTTATATTGAATGTAAAAAGTGGATAATTAATTTTAACTGATTAGTCCAATCCACAAGTATTCGTTTTACTTCAATATCAGGTATTCAAAGACCAGTTGCAATTTATCATCTCGAAAAAACGTTTTAGAGTGAAAAATACTTAAATAGAAATATCGGGGTCTGCTATTTGAAAAATCAAAAATTTATATAAAGAATTCATTCCTATTTCACCACACTAAGTTTATGTATTGCGTTATCGGTATTTTCAAATACATGAAAGATTTACATATCTGGTATTGCCTGTGCTTACCTGAGTGATATAAAATGCGAAAACCAGATATTTGAATATACCATTAAAAAGAGCAGAAAAAATTGTTAGATGGCGGTGAAAGGTTTATTTCGATATATGTGTCACTTATCAGGTTTTCGTACCACTCTCTCTCTCTCTATCTCTCTCTCTATCTCTCTCTCTCTCTCTATATATATATATATATATATATATATATATATATATATATATATATATATATATATATATATATATAGATATATATATATATATATATATATATATATATATATATATATATATATATATATATATATATATATATATATGCATGCATACATACATACTTCTAAACAGAAACTTTGTTGATTAGAATTCAGTGTTCTTGATTCCAGGAAAGTTGTAAATGTTAAATACTGAATTCTGATACCTTTATACATTTTATCCTCTTTTTTTTTAGGTGAATTTAAAATCGCGACTTTTGAATTTTGAAAAAAATTCATCAAATGAGCGCAAACTAGGACCTCTAGAACCTATATCCGGGGTCAGTTCCTTTTGCAAGTGGCTTGGATAAGTTCGTTAGCCAGGAAAATCGGTTCGGTTTTTCCCTGAAAATTTTGTGTTTTCTTTCGGAAAATGTTTTTATCCCCGGAAATAACAAAGTAAGGGCAACCAAATTTGGTACGCAGGTTTATATCATTAAAAGTAAATTACCTACCAAAGTTTGGCTTTGTAAGTTAAAAGAAAAGAAGAGGGATTCAAAGAGAAAATGGGATTTTCCTCAAAACGTCAAGTCGCGATTTAAAACGTCAAAATTGGCAACATTTAGGCAAAGAACCTGAAGCTAATACGCATTATATAAAGAAAATGTCGCAAGAATAATGTTTTACAAAGCCTTAACTCTTAGCTTCAACTGTCATTGTCCTCCATTTTACTAAAATGCTTTGGCAGTAGTTTTAGCCATAGAGTTTATGGTTTAATGGTATATAATTTTTGGCGAATTTTCGTAAAAAAAATCAATAAAGTTCAATATATCCGTTATTATACATGATCCGAAAAATTTTTTGTACATTAATTATAGGGTGTCTTGAGCTACATCTTAAAAAAATCATTTTTACAATCTCAGGGTGGCCCATAAGTCGTTGGTGATACAAATTTTCTTTTTTTTTTTCTTAATTGAACACGCGTTATGTTATTGCATCTTTCATCGAAATATAATGCTGTTTGTAAGAAAAGAAATTCGGGACGCAGTAAGTCCGTTATGATAGTGAATTTTCATTATATGCTTCAAATTTGAATAGCTCAATTTGCTATTAACCTATGAGGTTCATTCGCCAAGAAACCAGTTTTTTTTGTGGAACATTTTAAGTTTACTTTCGGAAATTGTATATTTTCAAACAATAAAATTATTTTGATGAAACATGGCACATTGTTTCTACTATATAGGTTAGTAGTAGTAGCAGTGGTGGGGAGGCTAACGCCAAGCAAGTAAGCCACAATGGGCCCTTTTTACCAACCCCAGCAACCATGCTCTACACTTCCTCGGTTCCGTCGCCAAACCACCTCGACCTCGAAATGAAGGCCGTGACGGTCTTCAATTGGACGGTACTTACCTGATTCCTCTGCAGAGTCCTCGAACCGAACAATTCTGCGCGAAGACTCCCAAAAGCCTCGTAATCACACAGGTAGTGGTAAGATGTTTCTTCATCCTCGCCGTATTCCTGGCAAATGGGATCCCTCTCTACGCCCATTAATGTGAGGTGTCTTCTAAGGGCGCAGTGGCCTGTCAGCACCCCGAGGATGCGACGAAGCGTAGGTCGACTCCTACGGATTAGCCAGACAGTTTTAGACCTGTCTGGCCCCTCCACGAAGTCCCTCGCCTGCCTACAGCCACCAACCGACCCCCAGTGCATCTCGATGGCCTCCTCAGTCCACCTGTCTAAGGCGACAGAGACCGTCTTCCTACTTATGCCTATCGAAGGGTCCGGGCCACAGAACGGTCCCGGGGAACCAAGCCTTGCGAGATCATTCGCTACCTCGTTCCCCGCTATGCCACAGTGTCCCGGAACTCACACCAGTTGCACCTCCTTTGCCCTGGCTAGTCCGTTAAGGGCGTCAGCGCACTCCTGAACCAGTGTTGACCAGATTCTGGCCGCGCAGACTGCCCGCAGGACCGCCTGGCTATCCGAGCAAATGTATACACATTTCTCGGGGCTAATTCTCACATCTTGTCTATTGACCACAGACAGGACAGCGTACACCTCCCGTTTCGAATGCCGTGGTATATGCGCCCAGAGGATATATATATATATATATATATATATATATATATATATATATATATATATATATATATATATATATATATATATATTCTGCCCCGGAAGGTTGTTGATCCTCCAGCCGCGATCCGTCGGTAAAACAGACCAGGCTTGCGGGCCGGAATGCAACCTCATTTTCATTCCACTGATCCCTACTGGGGATCCTGGGGGTATATGGCCTAGTCAACCTAATATCGTCCTCTGCATTCCGTACCTTGATGGCGGAAATCGGAATTTCCTTTTCCACCTCGGCGACTCTTGCATGTCCTATTATTACGCCCTCTCCGCAACAGTTTCCAGAGTCTCGCATTCTAAGAAGCGACGCCATAGCCTTCCTTCTGATACAGATGGGAAGCGGTGGCAGTAGCAGCATGACCTCTAGTGCGGCTGAGGGTGTCGTCCTCAGCGCCTGTGATACCCAGGATTGCCAGCCTTTGGAGATTGGCCAGCTTCCTGGTAGTGGTTTGGTTCACACCATACCACCAGACCAACGCCCCATAGACGACCCTCGGCCTGACGATCGCTGTGTAAATCCAATGAAGGATCCGAGGGTTAAGACCCCAGGTCTTTCCTATCACTCGACGCAGCTGCCAGAGGGTCGCAACTCCCTTCCTCACTACTCGTTCTATTTGCGACCTTCATGTTAGTTTGGACCCCCCCCCCCATATTTGACCTCCCGCACTAAAGCTAAAGGTTTTCCAAGCATCACGGGCGCCCCGAACCCCTTCATATTCCTCTTCTTGGTGAATAGGATCATCTCCGTCTTCGCCGGGTTTACGGAGAGTCCCAGCTCACCGCACCACTTTTCAATTATGCTACAGGCAGCTTGCATGCACTCACAGACGACGCTGAGGAATTTGCCGGTGACTAAGACAAGCCCATTATCAGCGTACGCCTGGGCGTAGAAGCCTTTCGGACCTGACCTGACCTGACCTGACCATACACCATAGATGAGGCGAAAGGCAGCTGCCCTAAGGACAGCCTCTCGTCTCCCCAACGTCCAGCCCCTGGCCCCTCAAGGTCAGCGAGACTCTCCTGTCCTCCAGCATGCTCGCCACCCAGCTTATTAGGGATCTCGGCGATCCCCTATCCTGTAGGGCGGCACAGACCGCATCCGTCCTTGCCCTATCAAAGGCCCCCTCCACATCAAAGAACACAGCTAATGTGCTCTCCCCGTATTGTAGGGCCGTTTCCACCTTTCGCGTCACAGCGTGGAGCGCCGTCTCCGTCGATTTCACCCGCTGGTACGCGTGCTGACTTTTATGGAAGGGGTGATCCCCGAGGATCCCTCCCAACATAAATCTATGTACTATCTTTTCAAATGCCTTAAGCAGGAAGGATGTAAGGCTGATTAGCCTGTACGCCTTGGCCAGCGTGTAGTCCTCTCTTGCCGGTTCGGGAATGAAGACCCCCTAACCCGGCGCCAGGCCTTTGGGACATAGCCCTACGCCAGGCTGGCCGGGAAAACCTCCATTATGTTGGGAAGCAGTATATCCAGGCCTCTCTGAAGCAGGACCGGAAAATCACATCATAGCTTGCGGACTTGAATGGAGCAAACTCGTTCACCGCCCAGGTTATAGATAGAGCCATCTGTGACCACCCCCTCCGCCAGCTGCCAGTCCGCCCCCGTGATGGCTCTACCGCCCGCAAGGTGAACTTCGGCGAGATGTCGCAAGGTTTCCTCGCCGGTGTTGGTCCAGCTCCCGTCCGGTTTCTTTAAGGATCCTATAGTACTGCCTGACTCCTGTTTGAGTACCCTTACCAGCCTGACTGCGTCCGGCAGGGAATTAACTTCCCCGCAGTACGCGCGCCAACCAGCTCGCTTACTCCGTCGTAATTCCTTCTTAAACTACCTTCTGGCAGTTCTAAACTCGTCTTAGGCCGCCTCACCCGATTCTCGGACGACTCGGTTTAAGGCCCTACGAGTCCGCCCACGTTAGGGCGGCGAGATCCCTGCTCCACCATTGAACTTTGATGGGCGGCTCTCCCCTGAGTGGTGACGCGGCCTCGTAGGCTGCCATTATTTTACCTTCTAGGACCCCGGCCTCGCTATCGAATGCCTCTCTAGAGAGTTCTCCCCCCTCTGGGCTCCTTGACGACCCACCGAGACCTATTACGTAGGCATCCCAGTCGGTCTTCCTTGGATTTCTCCTGGGGGAGGACCCTCACGGTCCACATTCAGTTCAAAGCTGATCATACGATGATCAGACATTGATATGTGTTCCGTCACCCTCCAGTTAGATATATCCTCCGTTATTCCTGTGCTCGCCAATGTGATGTCAATCGCCTCCTGCCGGATACGATTGAAAAACGTCGGAGCTCTACCGCTATTTAATATCTCCAGGTTCTCTCCAGGTTCGTTGTAGCCAAATACTCTAGTAGAGCCTCACCGCGTGGGTTGGTATTTGTGCTGCCCCACAGTCTGTGGTGAGAGTTGGCGTCACAGCCTATAATCAGTTGTAACCCATGTTCCCTCGCGAAATCGACGATACGCACCAGTTCCTCCGACGGAGGCCGCCCCCGCCGATCGTAGGGCACATAAAGGCTGCACAACATAACCTTAAGCCTAATATGACTCACCTTATACTCTAGGATAGCTGCTGTGGCGTCCCTGGACCCGAGCTGCGGCAGCAACACCATGTTCATATCCCTCGACGCCAGTATGCACGTCCTAGGTTTTTCTTCCTCTGCTTCACCACCAACTAGGATGTTGAAGCCGATTCCTCCAAGCCCTCTCACTTGCTTCCTATACACATAAGGCTCTTGGATCAACACAACGCCTCCTGGACCGCATGCAAGGAGCTTTGCCAGCTCCCCAGTGGCATCTCGGCTATGTTGGAGGTTGATCTGGCCCACCCGCAGCTGCCCCGCGAATTAATCGCGGCGCTGACGGGGCGGTGCCCCCTTCTGGTCAGTGCCCGTCAGCGTGCCCACCGCGGGATGGGCGGAGGCCACCGCACTCCATGTCGGAACTCTGATTACATTTAGAGTCACAAACTCGAAGTACAGCCGCCAAATTGGCAAATTTTTAATCTCATGTCTGTCATTTTCCATAATTGCGGCCCAGATTTCACGGTTGTTGGTTCGGGTAGTATGTTTATGCCTGGTATATATTTAGTTTGGTTACCGTTGATGTATGGCTTATACCCGTTGTATGAATCAATCTACGCGTGGCACTCAACTACTCTGTCAGGCATTGGACTTTAACCACTAAGTCGTCTCAACACGCATGTTTTTATTTTTAATTTCGAAAAAACTCCAAATATTATGTACCAAATTACTTAAAATTCACAACATAGGTTTATTTGCACTATTTCTAGCCACATGTAGTCTCATTCCAGTTACTCTGATAGTTACAAAAATATAGCGTTTTAAAAGTTTTCCCCGATTTTCCACCGGAAAAAACTTGAGCATAAAGGTTGATTGACCAGCTCGACCTCGGCTTTCGCCCAAACAAGATTTTTGCAAAGTTTGATTGGAATCAGTTCAGTATTTTTGAGTTATCGCTCAGATATATATATATATATATATATATATATATATATATATATATATATATATATATATATATATATATATATATATATATATGTATATATATATATATATATATATATATATATATATATATATATATATATATATATATATATATATATGTGTGTGTGTGTGTGTGTGTTTATTTTATATATTTATTTATTTGTATATTTATGTTTATTAACGAAAGGATATATACATCAATTATTACATTCCATTTTAAAAATAAGTAACAAATAATACATATATACACACACACATAAAATCTATATATCTACAACTACATAGAATATACAAGAAAAAAACATGAACAAAAAGAAGAATGTTACTATTGATAAAAGGCAAAATGTATGGTCTCTTCCCCGATTGTAAACAATTGGTTGCTATTCCACCATTTCTTCCTGAAGGAATCTATATCGCTTTTCCCTTTATATCAGATATAATCTTTAAGGACACGGGACTTCAGTCTGGCTTTAAAAATAGGCAATGGCTTTGTGTTGTAGACCATTCTTATACTCTGATATAAAATCATTATATATAACACTTTTTGCTAGGTTACACAAGTAGCTACATATTGCATAAAAACAATTTTGAATATTTTCAAAACCTGAATGTATATCGGATACTGTTAATAAACGATTGGTTAACTTCATTTTGACACGGGTGATAAAGTTCCACAAGTCTTTCACTTCATGACACTCAATGAATATATGCCACGCAGTTCCAAGTTGTTGACATCTCCTACACAGGTTAGACTGTGTGCGTGCGTTTGTGCGCGCGCGCGCGGGTGTGTGTGTGTAAACATATAAAAAATTTAACGGACCTTTGTTTTGGGTTTTAGGGACCCAAATTCGGGCTTTCTGAAGAAATTTTTTCAAAGGCTTTTTATCGTCACCTCTCTATTAGCGAATTTTTCTGAATGAAAATTTGGTAAAATTCTGTTTTTAAAAAGCAAATATGCGTTTTTTTTAAGAAAGCAGGCATTACATTTGGTTACCAGTATAACCTATATAGTAGAAACAATGTGCCATGTTTCATCAAAATAACTTTATTGTTTGAAAATATACAAGAATTTCCGAAAGTAAACTTTAAATGTTCCTCCCAAAAAAAAAACTGGTTTTTTGGCGAATGAACCTTATAAATAGCAAATTGAGCTATTCAAATTTGAAGCATTTAATGAAAATTCACTATCATAACGCACTTACTGCGTCCCGAATTTCTTTTCTTACAAACATGCATTATATTTCGATGGAAAATGCAAAAATGCAATAACATCACGCGTGTTCAATTAAGAAAAAAAAAGAAAATTTGTATCACCAACGACTTATGGGCAAGCCTGTGATTGTAACAATGATTTTTTAAGATGTAGCTCAAGACACCCTATAATTAATGTACACAATTTTTTTCGGATCCTGTATAATAACGGATATATTGAACTTTATTGATTTTTTACGAAAATTCGACAAAAATTATGTACCATTAAACGATAAACTCTATGGCTAAAACTACTGCCAAAGCATTTTAGTAAAATGGAGGACAATGACAGTTGAAGACTTGAGGGTTTGTAAAACATTCTTCTTGCGACATTTTCTTTACATAATGTGTATTAGCTTCAGGTTCTTTGCCTAAATGTTGCCAATTTTGACGTTTTAAATCGCGACTTTGACGTTTTGAGGAAAATCTCAATTTTTTTCTTTAAATGCCTCTTAACTTTTTTTTTCTTTTAACTTACAAACCAAACTTTGTTAGGTAATTTACTTTTAATGATATAAGCCTGCGTACCAAATTTGATTGCCCTTACTTTGTTATTTCCAGGGATATAAACATTTTCCGAAAGAAAACTCAAAATGTTCAGGGAAAAACCGAACCGATTTTCCTGGCTAACGAACTTATCCAAGCCACTTGCAAAAGGAAGGTACATGAAAATTGAAACTGCCCCCTGATATGGGTTCTAGGGGTCCTAGTTTGCGCTCATTTGATGACATTTTTTCAAAATTCAAAAGTCGCGATCTCTTTATTACTGATTTTTGTTTAAATTCACCTAAAAAAAGGATAAATACCTTACTCCACGAAATCTCAACTTTCTAGGTTTATAGAAAATTGAGTTATACAAATTTGAAGCATTTAATGAAAATTCGCTACCATAACGCAATTGCTGCGTCCCGAAATTTCATCTTGTGACAAGCCGTCAAGGATTTGCTCTTCATTCTTCAGATTCCTTTTTTTTTGACATTTGAAAAAACAATAGTGCACAGGTTTCCTACGTTCTGAACAAGATTTATTTTTTGCTTAAAATGCCTGAATAACTTTGTCACCTTTGAATCTGAAATTATAATTTTCAGCAGACATTTTGTTATTATTGATATTGAAAAAACCGGTTTGCTTACGTTGACTAAAACGAAATCATTCAGGCGATTAATAAGGAAAAATAACCGCTACATTTATAATTTGGCAGATATTTTAATTTTCTAAATATGAATTAAGTTTCCTTCTGGAAATCTTTTGTATAACTTTAATGAAATTTGTAATACAAGCTTCGTTTAAAGAGTCTTACACTATCTACAGATATAGCAAAATGTAATTCTTTAGCTTCATAGAAAATTGATTTTTGGGTTGATTTTTGGGCATTTGTCTCAAAAGGAGTTAGAACACAAGATTTTTTTGATAATAGAGAGATCGATGGTAACACTTTTGAAAGAATTTTTCAAATGTGCACGTACTAGAACCTCTAAAATCGATTTTCAAGGGCTGTGTAAGTTTAATGTATTAACTTTACGAATATGCCGTATAATAAGAGTGTACAGTTCTTATGAAAATTCGCTACTATAACGCACTTGCTGTGTCCCAAAATTTTTTTCTCTCTACATTCTCAAAGGTGTAAGTATAATTTCGAGGAATATTTTCTAATAGGCCTTATGCTGAGATAAGGTCTTAATTTTGTCTGCCTTCACAGTGCATTACCATGTGTTTGTGGTTCAAAAGCTATTTGTTGACTGTCGAAGGAGCAAGACTTCCTTAATATTTTCTTATATTTAAACTATTTACATATGCCTTATTCCTTTCCACATTTTGGCTCTGATCTCTGTATATGTTTTCTTTTAGCCTGTTGATTTTTATGATTCCTTGTTTTGCATCTAGGCCAGCCAAAATATACACATGAACTTTACAGACATCAGCTGATAGGCACTTGCAGGTGTGAATTGAATTTATGTCCCTGCTTTATAAAAGTACTTGTAAATTTGATTTGAGTATTTGTAATTTGGGTTAAAAAGAACATCGATCTAATGGAAGAAAGTGAATCATATATTCTCATTATTATGATCGTGATAAAAAAAAAAAGTTATTCGAGCGCTGAGTAATGTGTGACCACTGGAGAGTTGCAGGGAGCTGTTTAGGCAACATAGTATTTTGACGATAATCAGTGCTTATATACTCACCTGCATTTTATATATATATATATATATATATATATATATATATATATATATATATATATATATATATGGGACAATCAAAACACAATGGGAAGAAATAACCAACATCATGCATATGATACACGATATGGTAATGAATTGTCCATTCCACTGCACCGAATAGGAGCCTCGCAGCATGGAACAAATCATCTGGGAGTGAAGTTTTTTAATGCACTGCCTCCTTTTTTAAAGATACTCAAAGTTAGAAATAATTTTTATAATAGAGTTAAGGACTATTTACCAAATGGGACTTTTTATAGCCTTGTTGAATATTTTGATTGTAGTCAGGGTATTTGAGTTAATTTTCATGTATCATTGTGTGGCTGCTTTTGGCTTGCAATGTAGTAATATTTTATACATTTTTGTGTATTTTGTGTAACTGTGTTTAAGAGGTGTGAGTTTCTATACATTTAATTTTATTGTTGTGGTTTTGTATGTTTGTTTTCTTCATGGTGTTCATTTTATTTTGTTTGACTGACCATGTAGTTTTGATGGTGAATAAATATGATATGATATGATATGATACTGGAACACCTCGGAGGATAATACAGTGTTGCCAAGTATTTTCTTTACTTTTACTTAAACATTGGTTTGCTATACGCCTTGAATTCATTTGTCAATATCTGCGTATTTACTGTCCCGATTGATTATACTACTTCCGAGATCGATAAGTTCTATCACATTTTCTGTTTTCTTACCAGCTCTAGCATGTAAACAAAATATAGATAGGGTATATCCTCCACCTGCTAGTTAATAATATTTATCCCATATTTTACATAAATGTTACAAACACATTTTAGTTTGTTTAAAAAATACATATAGTAACAGTGATTATTGTAACTGTCTGTGTCATCAGGGTAGTCTGCTGAAATGGAGAAATCACAGATAAAGTATGAAACAACCGAAGAAGTTCAAACTCAAGATGTACAAATGGAAAATCATGACATGGAGTTTCCATTAAATGAACTAGAGGAAAATATCCCTCTTGTCAAAAATGAAGTACACACCGTGGTGTTGCAGAACATACCGCTTGAACACCAGGAGATGGAAATAATGAATGGTGAACTGGATGAAGATAACTCTGATGGCAATTTAAGGATTGAGAATATAGCATTTGTCATTGAGTAAGTAATTATGTTTTTATTAAATTACATATAAATAATAAACTCTGAGGATCATCATGACCCTGTTTGTAAAACTTTGATTTTGTAAGCTTTGACATGACATATTGTGTATTCAAATTGTGGAATAGTCAATAAATTTATCCTGTTTTTAAATTAAACTTTTATTATCATGAAACTAAATTGCCAATGATCAAAGGAAACTTAGCAGTGCAGTTGAAAAAATAATGATTTTTATTATTTTTTTAGGTGTATTTGCAGGTTTTTTGCGTATTTCACAAGAATTCAATTTTTATCAAATCATTAATTATTGGGCTCTTTCAAATAATACACATTATTTTCAGTGTGTGTGTGTGTGTGTGTGTGTGTGTGTGTGTGTGTGTGTGTGTGTGTGTGTGTGTGTGTGTGTGTGTGTGTGTGTGTGTGTGTGTGTGTGTGTGTGTGTGTGTGTGTGTGTGTGTGTGTGTGTGTGTGTGTGTGTGTGTGTGTGTGTGTGTGTGTGTGTGTGTGTGTGTGTGTGTGTGTGTGTGTGTGTGTGTGTGTGTGTGTGTGTGTGTGTGTGTGTGTGTGTGTGTGTGTGTGTGTGTGTGTGTGTGTGTGTGTGTGTGTGTGTGTGTGTGTGTGTGTGTGTGTGTGTGTGTGTGTGTGTGTGTGTGTGTGTGTGTGTGTGTGTGTGTGTGTGTGTGTGTGTGTGTGTGTGTGTGTGTGTGTGTGTGTGTGTGTGTGTGTGTGTGTGTGTGTGTGTGTGTGTGTGTGTGTGTGTGTGTGTGTGTGTGTGTGTGTGTGTGTGTGTGTGTGTGTGTGTGTGTGTGTGTGTGTGTGTGTGTGTGTGTGTGTGTGTGTGTGTGTGTGTGTGTGTGTGTGTGTGTGTGTGTGTGTGTGTGTGTGTGTGTGTGTGTGTGTGTGTGTGTGTGTGTGTGTGTGTGTGTGTGTGTGTGTGTGTGTGTGTGTGTGTGTGTGTGTGTGTGTGTGTGTGTGTGTGTGTGTGTGTGTGTGTGTGTGTGTGTGTGTGTGTGTGTGTGTGTGTGTGTGTGTGTGTGTGTGTGTGTGTGTGTGTGTGTGTGTGTGTGTGTGTGTGTGTGTGTGTGTGTGTGTGTGTGTGTGTGTGTGTGTGTGTGTGTGTGTGTGTGTGTGTGTGTGTGTGTGTGTGTGTGTGTGTGTGTGTGTGTGTGTGTGTGTGTGTGTGTGTGTGTGTGTGTGTGTGTGTGTGTGTGTGTGTGTGTGTGTGTGTGTGTGTGTGTGTGTGTGTGAGCGCGCGCGCGCGCGCGCGTGTGCGTGCGCGTGCGCGTGCGCGTGCGCGTGCGCGTGCGTGTGCGCGTGCGCGTGCGTGTGCGCGTGTGTGTGTGTGTGTGTGAGACGTGTTTTTTCGGATTCTTTACCTCTTAAATGGTATAAATAGCTAATTTTCTGACGATGTGCTGATATACATACTATATGCATGTGTGTATTTTTGAGTTCGTGTTACTAAAACTGTCGGGCCCTATAAAAGTGACTGATAAAAGCGACCTCCGTGGTCAATTTTTGAAACAGACGTAATTGTGTGTAAGGCCCGACAACTGTTTATTAAAATTTGTGTAAGTCCCCATAAATATAACATTTTTTTACCTCGTACAGGTAGTAAATGATCTGTTTTCAAGGGACTTGTCCCTGGTTTTATAAATAGCGTCTTTGTTGTTATTTTTTACTGCTTCATCTCCAAGGGTTATTGACGGGGAATAACGGTACATTATTTTTCCTTGGGCACTAAAGCAGATAGCGGTGGGTTTTATGTAGTATGTTATATTTCAGAGAATATTGAGATATTGCTAAATTTATTTATTAGGAAAATTTCATAGAAAACATTCACTCTGTTCTTCAAACGAAACAGAACTCATATTTGGGATGGAAACATTAGTTTATATATTATTTTAGATACACATATTTATGTATATATATATATATATATATATATATATATATATATATATATATATATATATATATATATATATATATATATATATATATATATATATATATATATATATATATATATATATATATATATATATATATATATATATATATATATATATATATATATATATATATATATATATATATATATATACTTATAGGGTTAGTATATGATGGATTTGTATTTACTGAAATATTCCTTATTAAAAAAAAAATATCTTACCAAAAGCTTTTCGACATATTTTTTGCTACAAAGTGGCGATATTCAATCTTTCTTTTTAAATGGCAAGATAGTTCTTGATACGCCACTATAAAAATGTAATTAGGATCAATTAGAAAAAAATTGAGAAAAAAATTAATGTAATTATGCAGATGATCGCAAAAGTGATTTTTTTTAAACAAGAGCACGCTTAAAACGAACCCTGTATGCGTAAGCAACATAACAAATGTTGTAAAATACCCACCCCTCAGTTACGGGACCTGGCGTGAATAGGGGTGCTGGGCGGGGAAGGAAATATAGAAAACAAACCAGAAAAAACACCTTCGTTGGACTTCTATAAGCAGCCTTGTTTACATTTTGCTCCAACATTTCTTCTTAATAACATCCCCTCCAACATGGCTTTTTGCTCCAAGTTCCCCAGCTTGTTTGCAAGTTGAAGGGACCAGAGTTTTGTTGTTGTTTATGCGCAAGACACTGTATCAGGCAGGCCTAAACCACCTGACCTGACCTGGCTAGACCTGACCCAACGTGACCTGACCAAACCCGACTCTGACGTGATCCTGATCTGACCCGACCTGAGTAAAGGCGTATGAGAAAACCCAAGAAAACCCCCAGAAACATGCATTTTACACACAAAAATGTGTGTGTGACCAGCGATGAACCAATAATGTCAATAAGTTGACAATAACAAATTCTTATAACGTAAAAAATATTTTCGACAACATAAAATAGTATAAAATTGCATATAAGGTAATAAACATTATCTATCAGCAGTCGACATCACGTTGGTGAAACTGCAGACGAGAGGTTTCTAGCTTTAATTATTAACCTTAATTCTAAAAGAGACTTGACAAAACAAAACAAAAACAAAACAGCAATAATATTTGTCAACTAACTCAATGTTCAAAATGCTGTCCATTATTATCAACACAATTGAACTCGCGTTTCAAAGAAATTTATTAAACTAATTAACCTGGAATGCACAATCCATCTAGTTTGGCCAACAATTATAGCTTTCAGGTATTCCAGATTTAATGGTCTGTCTCTGTAGACAACATTTTTCAAGTAACCCTAAGAAAACAACCACATGGCGTCAAGTCAAGAGGGCGAGCAGTTCATTTAAGTGAATCACAGCGCCCGATTCAATTTTCTCTAAAAACTTCATCCAAATATTGCCGCACGCTTCTCCCAAAATGACTGTGAGCTCCATATTTCTCAAACCAAACTTCATTGACTGGGCCCACTGCAACCACTGTGGTATAATTTCTTCTCTTAAATTTTTTAATACTTTTCAGATGTTATATTTCACTCAATAAATAACCGCTTAATATTACTACTGTCTAATATACCAGAGTGGGGTTAAGGAGTCGCGGGCCAAAGGACTCCAGGGGGCAAGCTGAGGAAGTGGAAATAACAACATAAACTCCCGATGAAGCTTTCCCCAAGACCGTCATGCGCGGTAAAAATCCGCATCCTGCACGAGGTGACCCTGCTAATAACTAAACATGACGGATCTAGACAAGGAGGTCGAACTAAACTCCCCCAATCTACGGTGTCACGTGACCCGTGCCTATGGATGGATGGCACCAGGGCGATGGTGTCGTGAACGGAACCTCTGGAGTACCAGGCAACCCTCCAGAGTAACCCGCCTTGCACCACACAGGGGGTTCTGATGGTGTGGACAGTATTTCCCCCATTCTCGTGGGAACAACATGAAGATTATAAATACATATAAAACCAAAACCAATGAGGCTCGAGGAGTGGCTCCGGCTACAGACTTGAACCTTGAGTCTATCCCGGAAACGGAGACGAGCCAGGGGGCGGCAGCGGACTCTGGAGGTCCCACGACCGGCGTAGATACGGGGGATCAGGGGGTAGCTTCGGCCAGAGACCTGTCCCCGACACCCAAGCTGGAGGCTGGGTCCCACCGGAGGGCGGCGAGCTCCGCGGACTCCGGGGGCCCCTCCACCAGTGAGGACTCTACTGTTAGAGTAGAGGGACTGCCCCGGCAGTCCAAGCGTCTTTCCGGGGCGCAAAGAAAGAAGCTCCGGAGGGCGCAAAAAATGGCGGCCGGGACCTGGACGGTCGAGAAACCTGTAAAGGCGCAAGAGGGGAGTGCGGGTCAGAAGAGGACGCGCTCGAACTCTAGCACGCCCACTACAGACAGACGTTCCAAAAGGGCCAGGGTGCCTGTCAAGGCGCAAGAGGAGAGTGCGAGTCGGAAGACGCCGCGCTCTGGCTCTAGCACGCCTACTACAGACAGACCTCCCAAAGGAACTAAGGCCGGAACACCGGCGCAGACTGGCTCTTACAGGGAGGCTGCGGAGGGCCTCGGGATGGCGGTGATTGACAGACGCCATCCTGAGGTCACGCTAGACCAGGGGAAGGCGGACCTGATCCAGGCTGCGGTGGTAGCTGCAGTGGACTCTCTTCAGGAAGGGGAGAGCCCGCCTCAGTTCCACCGGACGCGCCTGACGGGGGGCATCCTCTGGACAACCTGTGCCGGCCCGCAGTCGCGGGATTGGCTGCGGAAAACGATCGGGGGCCTCGGTCAGATTTGGGAGGGGGCGGACTTGACAGCCGTCGAGCCCAAGGAACTCCCAAAGAGACGCAAGGTCCTCGTACGGATCCCTGACACCGTCCCGCAGGAGACGGTGATCAGCAGACTTAAGATCCAGAACCCTGAACTGGGGACGCAACACTGGTCGGTTCTAAGCAGGAAGGCAGAGGAGAAAGGACAGACGCTCGCCTTCTCGATCGACCCGACATCTTACAGAGCCCTTGAAGGAACCTCCTTCAAGGCATTCTGGAGCATGGGAATGGTTAGCTTCCGCCCACTGGGGAAGCAATTAAGGGTTAATGGGACTTAGGTTCCTTCAGGTCAACCTCCAACACAGTAGGGCAGCCACGGCCGGACTACTAATGGCTCTGAGGAACACGGATGTGGCCCTCATCCAGGAACCGTACTCCTACAAAGGAGAGATCAAGGGACTCGGCGGAGCTACTGGAAAGCTCATCTACAGCAGGTCCAGCGAGAATCCGAGGGCCTGCATTTTTGTCAGGGAAGGGATAGAGTTTCTCCCTCTAATGAATTTCTGTTCCAGGGACCTGGCAACGATCAAAATCCGATGTGGAGGAGCGGATGGGCTGAGGGACATTACTGTCGCGTCAGCCTATCTGCCAGGGGACAGCACGGACCCTCCTCCACCCAACGAATTGGAGCAGCTGATGGTGGGTAGCAGAGCAGGTGGATGGCAGACCATCATCGGCATGGATGCGAATGCGCACCATGAGTTGTGGGGTAGCTCGGACACAAACTCTAGGGGTGAGGCACTTTTACAATTCTTTATGAAATTTAATTTAGACATATTGAATAGAGGTAATAAACCGACATTCGTCACAACACGGCGTGAGGAAGTTTTAGACCTAACAGTTTCCACCCAGTTTCTGGGTGACTTTGTTAAAAGCTGGGCTGTGTCTGGGGAAGTGAGTAGCTCAGACCACAGATACATCCGGTTTGAAATCGCCAAAGTCGAAAGAGAAACGGTATGGTACCGGGACCCCCGCAAGGCGGACTGGGAAGCCTACAGGGCAGACCTAGCTGTGGAACTGCGGGGGGTTGAGAGTGCCATAAGGGATTCAATAGACCTCGAGATTGCAGCAGTCCAATTGCGAGACGCAATTACTTCGGCCTATAACGCCAACTGCCCCCTGAAAATGAGGGTGTCCACCAGGAACGTCCCATGGTGGAACGAGGACCTCAGGCAAAGGAGGACGCAGGTTCGTAAGCTGTTTAACGCGGCCAAAAGGTCGGGAGCATGGGATGAATATAGACAGGCCCTATCGACCTATAACAAAAGACTGAGGGACGCCAAGAAGGAGTCGTGGAGGAGGCACTGCGAAGAAGTGGAAAACACGTCCGAGAGTGCTCGACTACACAAGATCCTGTCTAAGGGCCCTCAGACTAACATAGGCTCCCTTAGACCACCCACGGGAGGCTTTACAAGCTCGGGGGAGGAAACTATGGAAATTTTACTCCAGACGCACTTCCCCGGCTGTAACATAATAAACCAATCACCTCCGGACTGGGAACACTCAGAAATAGAGGCGCCTTATAGGCGGGCATCTAGAGTAGACTGGACAGTCGCTAAAGAGGTGGTTACCTGGAGCAAAATCAGATGGGCCATTAACAGCTTTAAGCCATACAAATTATGGATGTTAATTACACTTGTTGATATTAAATCCATACGTAAACATTTAATATACTTTATTATTTCACTAACTGAATAAACTAGACATTTAACTATAAAACAATCACAGACAGCACATAACAGATAACTGACCGAGCGTGGAGAGACGTATCTTCACTGTGTCGGTTAGTAGCGAGGAGAGAGAGAGAGAGATCCCTGGTGTCTCTTATATAGTAGTTCTTGACAGCTTGCTGTCGAATAACGTAACGCAACGTTTAGCTGCCAAGAGAAACACAGAGTAGTGTTGACGGAAACACTGCGGTCGGAACCGCCGCCACATACTCCCCTCTCAGTGGCAACGCTATTAGTTCAAGTATCTTCGTGGAAATCGAACTCTACGTCCATGGCGTGTCGTTTGAACGGGAACGGGAACTTCACTGTCACTTTCAGTTTCACTAGGTGTTGGACTTTCACTGTCACTTTCAGTTTCACTAGGTGTTGGACTTTCACTGTCACTGTCAGTTTCACTAGGATGTCTCTGAGGCTGGAATGTTGTCTGTTCGTTATCACAAAGAATGAATGCGGGTTTAAGACGGTCAACAGAAATTGTCTCTTCTCCGTGTGATTTCTTGATTTTGAAGACTTTGTCAGTTCGGGATAACACTTCAAAGGGGCCGTCATAAACTGGTTCGAGAGTTTTTCGCGGAATATCAATGCGAACAAAAACAAAAGGAGCTTCCATAAGCTTAGGATGGACAAATACCTTTTTTGCAGTATGATGTTTAAAAGGTACTGGTCGAAGTTTCCTTATGTCTTCTTTCAGCTGAGATATAAGTGGTGGAACATCATGAGCTTGTGTGCTGTTGAAAAAGTCGGTGGGAAGTTTGATTGATTCTCCGTAGACTATTTCAGCGGGTGTTGAGCGATATTCTGGAATTATGTACGATCTGAGTCCTAGTAACACAATTGGCAATTTAGCGACCCAGTTTTCGTCCATATCGGCTTTCAAGGCCTGTTTCAGAACTCTATGCCATCTCTCGATTACACCATTTGCTGCTGGATGGTAAGCTGTGGTCTTGATGTGGTCTGCACCTAGTGTTTTAGTGAGGTGTGTGAAAAGGTGGCAATCGAATTGTTTACCTCTGTCTGTGGTGATGTATTGCGGAACACCGAAACGAGAGATCCAGCATGATAAAATAGTGTTCGCTACTGTTTCTGCTGTAATATCTGACAATGGAATTGCTTCGGGCCATCGAGAAAATCTGTCTATTATTGTTAACAGATAGCGTTGACCTTGTGATGCTGGTAATGGTCCCACAATGTCAACATTTATATGCGAGAATCTTCTCATGGCTGGGGTGTATTGTCCAATGGCACTGGAAGTGTGTCTCCATATCTTGACTTTCTGGCAGGGAATGCAAGTTTTAGACCAAAGAGATACATCGCGTTTCAATTTGGGCCAACAAAATCTATCCTGGACCAGATCGACTGAAGCTGATATGCCTGGGTGAGATAAATTGTGGATAGAATCGAAAATCTTTCGGCGAAATTTGAGCGGAATGAATGGGCGAAGTTTCTTTGAAGAAGAATCGCAAATAAGATTCATTCCGTTGTCAAGAGGCATGTTTTGAAATTTGTATGAGGAAGATTTAGACTGCAGAAGGTGTTTGAGTTCCTCACAAGATGACTGAGCTTGCGCAATTTCTTGGAGTGACACAGTGGAAGAAAGTGAAATTGTTTCAATGCGAGAACAATAGTCTGCGGGAATGTTTGTAGGACCTGGTATGTAGCGAATGTCTGTGGTAAATTGACCTAGGAAGTCTAAATGTCGTAGTTGCCTTGGAGATGCTTTATCGACGCGTTGTTCAAAAGCGTATGTCAAAGGTTTGTGGTCCGTATAAATGGTGAAATGGCGACCTTCTAGGGTATATCTAAAGTATTTAACTGCCTGATAAGCAGCTAGAAGTTCGCGATCGTAGGTGCTGTAAGATTTTTGGGCTGAAGTAAGCTTTTTAGAGTAGAAACCTAGGGGTTCTAGTGTTTGATCACGTAGTTGTTGGAGGGAAGCGCCTACGGCATAATCAGAAGCATCGACATGGAGAATCAGTGGTAGCGAAGAAGACGGATGAGCTATTAGTGTAGCGTTTTTTAGTGCCTCTTTCAAACGTTCGAATGCTTCTCGAGTCTGAGGAGTCCACTCGATTTTACGTTTGTCGCGTTTTTTGGGATTCTGGCAGAGGTCGAATAGTGGTTGCTGAATTTCCGCAGCACGTGGAAGAGAACGACGGTAGAAATTTATGAGACCTAGAAATCTTCTGAGTTTTTCAATGGTATCGGGAAGAGGTAGGTCGGTAATAGCTTTGATGCGTTCAGGAAGTGGAAATAATCCAGATTTATTTACACGAAAACCTAAAAATGAAATTTCGGCCACTCCGAATTCACATTTAGATGAATTGATACGGATGCCGTTGTCTTGAAGTGTCTGAAAAAGTTTTGCTAGATGCTCTTGATGTTCTTTTTCAGAGGCTGATGCAACGAGAATATCGTCAAGATAGGAGTAGGCAAAGTCGAGATGTCTTAAAATTGAATGTAAATATCTTTGAAATGTTTGTGCTGAATTACGAAGGCCAAAGGGGGTTTTAACAAATTCGAATAACCCAAATGGAGTTATGACTGCTGTTTTGGGAATATCTTGAGGTGCTACTGGGATGTGATGGAAAGCGCGAATGATATCTAATTTTGAAAAAATACGTTTGCCTTCTAACTGGGCATTAAAATCCTGCAAATTCGGAATGGGATATTTGTCTGGGATTGTTTTAGCGTTTAGTGCTCGGTAATCCCCACATGGTCTCCATGAGCCATCCTTTTTTTGCACCATGTGGAGGGGGCTTGACCATGGACTTTTGGAGGGTCTACAAATTCCCAAGTCCATCATGTGCTGGAATTCTAGCTTTGCTTGAGTTAGCTTTTCCGGGGGCAATCTTCTAGCTTTTGCAGTGACAGGTGGTCCTTCCGTACTTATAGTATGGAAGAACTCAACCTCTGGAAGGTTGCTAGAAGAAGTTTCCTTAAAAAGGTCAGGAAATTGTTGTAGCAATTTGAAGTACTGGTGTGTCGGGTCTACGAGATGAATTTTAGAATTAAATCCTGGTGGTGGGTTAGCACCGGCCTTAGAGAGGTTTGTCTTTGTATCGATTAAACGTCTATGTTTCATATCTACAAGTAAAGCAAACTCTGCTAGAAAATCTGCGCCTATAATTGGTTGCTTGATATCGGCAAGTGTGAAGGGCCAGCAGAACCTACGGCGTAAACCTAGATCCAAATCTAATAATTGTTCGCCATAGGTATGAATAGGGGTCCCATTTGCAGCATACAAGGTACGTTTCGATTGAAATTTCCGTTGGTCGTGAGTGGGTGGAATAACTGAAATATCCGCTCCAGAGTCGATTAGAAATTTCATATTGGAGCGTCTATCAAAAAGAAAAAGGCGGCGTGTTAGGTGGCTCTCGTCTCCTGCCGCGTGGAGGGAGTGCCTTATTAGTTTTCCGACACAAGTTTTGCTTTGAAATTGCAAGGTTGGATGCAACGTTTGGCCTTGTTGCCAAATCGTTCATGATACCAACACGTGGAGGTTGAGGAATTTGCGGTTATGGAATTTCGAGAAAGCTTGGGTCTTTCTCGGGAGGTAGATCGGGAACGCGTTCGCAATTCGTTGACTGATGCTGTTAGCTTCTCTAATTGCGCTTCTAATTTGGCTAGCTTGTCGGGCTCGCGTGACTGAATTTCAGCCACGTTGTATTTATCTCCGGAAAATTCCACGATTTTGTCTGCTGTAACCGACAAATTTTCTAGAGAATCGTTGCTCAAAGCCAAAATTGAACGAACGTTGACTGGTAAACGTTGTAGAAATAAAATTTTAAGGAAATTTTCTCCAATCTGACTACCGGCTAAAAACTTCATTTCGCGTAAAAGTTGCGATGGTTTTCTGTCGCCTAATTCTAATTCTGTTAAAAGTTTATTTAGTTTGCGACTATCGGACTCTTCAAATTCTAATAAAAGACGTTTCATTAGATCTGAATAGGGGGTTGATGATAATGGTTGGGTTAAAAAATCTGAAATTGACTCTGCGACATCAGGATCGAGTATAGCGAGTACATGACTGAATTTTGTCTTTTCAGAACTGATCTGCGATATATCAAACTGGGCGTCAACCTGCATTTGCCAGATTTTCACGTTACGTCTCCATAAAGGAGGTAATTTTATTGCAACCGTTGCCATGATATTGCTGCTTGAAGAATCTTCGGCCATTGTGAAAAAAATCACATAATTTTTAAATTAGAAAGGACTGACCTGTTTAGATATTCGTTTTCTGTAGGCATGAGCACGTGCGTGGAAGTTAGGCGACGTCGGCTGGAACATCAGGCTGGGCATCTTCGGCTTGCGGCACGGGGTCACCAATATGGATGTTAATTACACTTGTTGATATTAAATCCATACGTAAACATTTAATATACTTTATTATTTCACTAACTGAATAAACTAGACATTTAACTATAAAACAATCACAGACAGCACATAACAGATAACTGACCGAGCGTGGAGAGACGTATCTTCACTGTGTCGGTTAGTAGCGAGGAGAGAGAGAGAGAGAGATCCCTGGTGTCTCTTATATAGTAGTTCTTGACAGCTTGCTGTCGAATAACGTAACGCAACGTTTAGCTGCCAAGAGAAACACAGAGTAGTGTTGACGGAAACACTGCGGTCGGAACCGCCGCCACACAAATCGCCGGGATTTGATGGAATAATGCCCATCATGCTCCAACAGGGGATAGATATACTGGCGCCGGTGCTTACCCTCATTATGAGGGCCAGCCTGGCTCTGGGGTACATTCCGAGGGCATGGAGACTGGCCAGGGTTGTATTTATTCCTAAACCTGGGCGTCCAACAGACCAGGCAAAGTCCCTGAGGCCAATAAGTCTCATGTCCTTCTTGCTGAAAACAGTGGAAAAACTGCTCGACCGGCACATTAGGGGCGGTGTACTGGAAGCATATCCTCTACACTGCGGACAATATGCATACAGAGCAGGATTCTCAACAGAAACAGCACTGCACCAACTGGTGCTGAAACTGGAGAATACGCTGGAGAACAAGGAGGTGGCGCTGGGGGCCTTCCTAGACATAGAGGGGGCCTTTAGCAACACCTCGTTCGGATCGGTTCTGGCAGCTGCCCGGGAGCGTGGAATAGAGGAGACCTGCTGCAGGTGGATCGGTTCCATGCTCAGGGACAGGGCGGTGTTCACCTCACTCGCGGGAGGGACTCTGCTGGCGGGGGTCGCGGCGGGGTGTCCGCAGGGGAGCGTTCTGTCTCCCTTGCTGTGGTGTCTAGTCGTGGACGGCCTGCTGGGGAGGCTCTCGGGTGGGGGGTATGAGGTACAGGGCTATGCGGACGACATTGTCATCATAGTCCGAGGAAAGGTCACACAGGCAGTGTGGGAGCGTATGCAGACTGCACTGAAAGTGGTGGAAGGGTGGACGGTTGATCAAGGGCTCGGGGTGAGCCCCGAGAAAGCAACCGTTGTGCCGTTTGCGAGGAGGAGGAAGTGTGAAAGCCACAGAACTCTCACTCTATACGGTAGGAGCGTTCCAATGGCCAGGGAGGTGAAATATCTTGGGGTCGTATTGGACTCTAAGCTAGCCTGGAATGGTCACATTGGAGAGATACTGCGTGGGGCAGTCATGACCTTAGCCGTCACTAGGCGGCTGTATGGAAAAACGTGGGGACTAAGACCTGGTATGGCCCACTGGCTGTACACAAGGGTGGTCAGACCATCGTTAACATATGCGGCACTGGTCTGGTGGCCTAAGGTGACACAATCCAGTGCCAAACAAAAACTAGGCAAGATCCAAAGGATGGCTTGCCTAGGCATCACAGGGGCCATGTCTTCAACCCCAACAGCCGCCATGGAGGTGTTGCTGGATCTACCCCCCCCTACACTTCGTTATTATGGGAGAGGCCAGGCTAGGACTATACAGACTAGCCTGCAATGGTAGACTGAAGATCAACCCAGGCTTCAGGGGCCACTGCAAAATTCAGGAGATCGTGAAGGAACCCATGCTTGAAATGAGGTCAGACTTCGCGAGCCCGCGAATGTGCAGGGAAAACAACTTCACAGTGGAAATCCCTGATCGCGGGGCATGGCGGGAGGAGACGCCGGGCATACCACGGGACGCGCTCGTCTGGTTCACGGACGGATCTGGCGGGGAGCGTGGGACGGGGGCAGGTGTTTACTCGGAAGGACCGAGGGTAAGTCACAGTATTTCCCTCGGAGCCCATGCAACGGTGTTTCAGGCCGAGATGTACGCCATCCTGCACTGTGTGCGGGAGAACAAGAGGAGGGGCTACACCAACAAGCGGATCCTCATAGCCACAGACAGCCAGGCAGCCCTTAAGGCACTAAGTAGCCCACGGGTAAATTCCTGGCTGGTGAGTGAGTGCCGAGACGAGACGAGCGACCTGGCTGGGCAGAATGAGGTGACCCTCATCTGGGTGCCGGGTCACTCGGGGGTCAAAGGCAATGAAGAAGCTGACAGTCTCGCGAAGAGAGGGTCAGCAGAACCATTTATGGGACCAGAACCGGCTCTGGGCGTGTCAAAGAGCACTGCCAGGGGAGCCATTAAGTCCTGGGTCAGAAACCAACACAAGGTGTACTGGGCGGACTGTCCAGGGCTCAGACATGGGAAGTCAATAATTGACGGACCCAGTTCAAAGAGAGCTGTGGAGCTGCTAAACCTTAGCAGAGGACAGCTCAGAAACACAACAGGTCTCTTGACGGGACACATGGCCGTCAAGAAACACCTACATAAAATGGGGCGGTTCGAAGGGGACCTCGCATGCAGACTCTGCGGCGAGGGGGAGGAATCAGCCCAGCACATCTTGTGCGAGTGTATAGCTCTGGACCGGAAAAGACAACTGATCTACGGTCACTCTAGACCGGAGACAGAGCAATATAAAACTTCACCCTACCAATCGCTGTGCAGACTAGTTCAAGGCACAGTGATTTTGGAATGGGTGGAGTAAGACTAGGGGTATGCACAATCAACCAAGGGTTGCGGTGCTATCGGGGCGGCAAGGCCGCGGACGAGCCCTGAGGGAACAAAAAAATATATATATATATACCAGAGTCCATACATAATTTTTTTGTGGTCGTTGGTTTTGAGCCTCCAGCATCCAATGAGGATTCTGCTGAGACCAATAACGATAATTTCTACTAAAGTCCGGCTTCTCATTAAATTTGCCATAATATAACAAAATTCAACACGCCTCTTAAAATCGCCAATTACAAGTTCCTGTACTAGCTGTACTTTGTATGGGTGAATTTTTTTCTTTTTCTTTTTAGCAAAGTTACCACAGATTTTTGTGAAAGACTGCGTAATGTAGTAACTTAATTTATAGATAGATGAGGGGTTTAATAAAAAGACAACAATATATCGAATGCGTTATTACCAGCTACAGCCGTTTTTGGTCTTCCTATTCTTATCTTATCTGGCTTATCATTGACACTACCAGTTTCGTTATTTTTTTCAATGTTCTGGAAGCATACACTTCATTAAGTTGTGGTCAGACTCATAAAAAAAATGCACATTTCTTTACAAAGCTTCCTGTCACCGTAGCCCAACATCACTAATATTTCAATTCTTACCTTTTCGCTCAATTCTGCCATAATAATAATTATTATTAATTTCTATAAGTTCTCTATTATCCAATATGAAGCTCTCTAAAGTATTACAAACTACAGATAACTGACAGAAAACAATGCTTAAAATTGGCAGCTGCAAATACTATCACATTTTTTCAATTGATAACTTGATAAGAAATTGATTAATGAAATCCAACCGAAGCTAATTTTTAAGAAACTTATTGTTTTTTCAATTTTTTTCTTATTAATCCCGATTACATTTTCATAGTGCCGTTGCTAAGAAGGAGATGTTCTTTCCGTAAGTGCAAAAAAATCATATCTTGCTATTTAAAAAAAGATCTAGTTGTCCCAGAAAACTTGAATCTCGCCAGTTTGTAGCAAAAAGAATATGACGAAAAGGTTTTGCTAAAACATTTTGTTTGAAAACGAATATTTTAGGAAATGTGAGTGCCTTTCCATACTTTTTACAAACACTGCACATGCTAATACATAAATATAGCGTGTGTGTAACGTATATGTTGTACCTTTCTTAAATCCTTTGAACCCTAATCTCCAAACTTACCTTTTACTAATTCATACATATGTCTAATATTCAGGGTATTACGTAACGTGATGTCAGTAATTAAAGGAGTTAATCTGTATACAATTTAGAGAAGAAAAATATCTATAAACATGTGTTTATTTTTGCCTAATTTTTGAAACACATAGTGTTAAAATTTTGTTTGTTTTGATAGGTACCTAAACTGTAAAGTAGAGTATCTACTTTGATGACATTTGGTGTGTATAAATTAGGGCTAGATACACATATTTGAGGAGGAAAAAACATTTTTACATTTAACCAGCCGCACCCCCATAAATATGACATTGGCGTACTATTTGAAATGAAAACACAATACGCTGCTGCTTTTTTCAAAAGCAAAAATGATTCTTAGAATAGTGATATACTTTATACTTTAAAAAAGTATAAACGCAGCAAATGCGTTATGGAAGTGAATTTTCATAAAAATGTTTTTAATAGCAAATGCGAGCAGGCATCAATCTGATTACTGGTATAGCCTATGCAGTAGAAACAATGTACCATATTTTATCAAAACTACTTATTGTTTAAAAATGTTCAAAAATTTTCCGAAAATAAACTTAAAGTTGGTTTCCTAGCCAACAAACATTAGGTTAATAGCAAAGTGAGTTATTAAAATTTGAAGGATTTAATTAAAGTTCACTACCAAAACGCACTTACTGCGTCCAGATTTTTTTCTTACAAACATGCATCTTCTTCTACTACTTATCCATTAATAGATATTCGCGATCACCTGTGCCCATTCTTCCCTATTTCTGATGGCGCTGAATAGGTCTCCTACAGTTTTTAGTCCTGTCCATTCTCTCACGTTTCTGAGCCATGACATCCTCTTCCTGCCGACTCCTCTCTTCCCCTCGATCTTTCCTTCGATTACTAATTGTAGGAATTAGTATCTTTCATTCCGTATTACGTGGCCCAGATATGATGTTTTTCTGCGCTTGATGGTGTTCAACAGTTCACGTTCTATTTCAACCGTTCTTAGGATCTCCTCGTTTGTTTTTCTGGCCGTCCATGGGACTTTTAGTATACGTCTGTATGTCCACATTGCGAAGGCTTCAAGTCTATTCATGGTATTCACCTTCAGTGTCCAGCCATCCACACCATATAGTAACACTGACCACACGTAACATTTTACTAATTCTTAGGTTGAGGTCAAAATCAGTGTTGGTAAGAACTTTCATGAATTTCATAAATGTGTTTCGGGCCATTTCGATTCGGCATCTGATCTCCGTTTCAGACGTCCAGTTTTCACACAGCCGCGTGCCTAAATATTTAAATTTATTGGTTCTTTGTTCTTGTTCTACTGGGCATCTGTTGTGTGTTAGGCTTGCATTTTGATGTTCTTCCGGCTTGCGAGAAACTATCATGAATTGTGTCTTCTTTGTGTTGATATTAAGGCCCAAGTTTTTGCTACTATCGCCTATAGCATTAAGAAGATCCTGCAAGTCTTTCATGTTCTCTGCAGTTAGGACTGTGTCGTCTGCGTACCCTATGTTGTTGATCCACACCCCATTCACCTAAATACCTAGGTCGCGTTCTTCGAGCGCCTCCTGAAAGATGCTTTCAGAATACAGGTTGAAGAGGAGTGGAGAGAGAACGCATCCCTGTCTGACCCCTCTAAGGATCTTTGTCGGTTATGTGTGTTCATTGCCAACCTTGACTACGGCTGTTTGGTTCCAATAAAGGCTTTCTATGCAGCGGATATCCTTCTGGTCTATATCCATCCTCTTCAAAATTTAAATGAGTTTGTGGTGTTGGACCCTGTCAAACGCTTTCTCGTAGTCGATGAAGCATAGCATCACAACCTACTGTTGGTCGTTGCAGTTCTGTGTCAATACTTGGGTTGCAACTATATCCTCTCTCGTACTTAGTCCCCTTCTAAATCCAAATTGTGTGGACCCTTCCCCTGTTTCGCATTTTATGGAAATTCTGTAGTGAATAATCTTGAGGAATATCTTTAACGTGTGGCCTATTAGATTGATCAGCCTATGGTCCTCGCACTTCGTTGCGTTACTCTTTTTTGGCAGGGGGATAAAATGTGATGTAATCCACTTGGCAGGGAACTCCCCCACGTTATATATCTTGTTAAATATTCTGTGCAGTACGGAAATTCCCCTGTCGTCTAGTATTTTTAATAGTTCGACAGGTATGCAGTCCGGGCCAACTGTCTTTCTGTCCTTTGACGTATTTATTGCTCTTACAGTTTCTTCTTTGGTGGTAGGGGGTCCAGACAGGTCTAGGTCCTCCGCAACTTCTATATCAGGTCTATTATCGTCTAAAAGGTTGTTAATATATTCCTCCCAAATAACTCTTCGTTGCCGATCATCTTGTGCCATTTCCCCATGTTCGTGTCTCTTCCGGTAAACTCCGGACGCCTCTTTTATTTTTCTGTGTTTGTTAATTTCATCTTGCAGCTCTTGTAGTTGTTCTATCTCCTCGCATTGCTTCTTTACCCAGTCATTCTTTGCCGCTCTTATTTTCGCCCTAATAATTCTTTGGATGTATTTATAGCTGTCTGGATTTCCTTGTCTTTTACATATTCTCCTTTCTTCAAGCATGATTTCTGCTGTCATCCAGTTGTGTTTCTGTGTTTTCCGCTAATGACCTAGTTCACCTTCTGCGACCCTAATCAAGGCTTCCTCCATCTCTCCCCATATGACATCTATGCTTGCACTCTCTTCCAACTTCGGTTCTATGCATGACATTTAGGTAAAAAAATGCAAAAATGTATTAACGAATTTGTTCTACGAAAATTAGCCAAAAATTATAGACCGTTAAACCATAAACTTAACTAAACGTACAGCGAAAGCATCAACTTAACTAAACCGACGGCCAAAGAATCAGATAAAGGGTCTATTTGAAACGAATTTTTTGTAAATATTTTAGTAAAATGAAGGGCAATGACTTAAGGGTTCGCAGAACACACGTTTTGAGGAAAACTCCAAATTTTCTTTAACTGACCACAACTTCTTTCTCTTTAAATTTAGAGATGTACATTATGGTACATGGTTCACTCTTTATAACACAAACACGCGTACCGAATTTCGTTGCCCGTACTCTGTTATTTCCGGAGATATTATTTTTTTTAGAAAGGAAACACAAAATTTTCCAGGAAAACCTGGCCGATTTTCCTGGATAACGAAGCTATCTAAGCCACTTGCAAAAGGAAAGTACTCACCAAATTTGATCAAAATCGGCCCATTACTTTTTGAGTTATCGGTGTGATACAAATATATATATATATATATATATATATATATATATATATATATATATATATATATATATATATATATATATATATATATATATATAGGAATGTGAATTTTCTCAAAAAAAATTAACCAATGAAATCCCAACTTTTTAATTTTTTTTCAAATGAGCGCTAATTAGGCCCTCTAGAAGACATATCCGGGGTCAGTTTGAATTTTTATGTGTTTTTATATATATATATATATATATATATATATATATATATATATATATATATATATATATATATAT
Source organism: Tillus elongatus (assembly GCA_964006375.1). NCBI lineage: Eukaryota > Metazoa > Arthropoda > Insecta > Coleoptera > Cleridae > Tillus > Tillus elongatus. The sequence goes on along the minus strand of OZ023264.1, from coordinate 98,380,806 downwards.
ATATATAATGTCTTCTAGAGGGCCTAATTAGCGCATTAATTTTTTTTGAGAAAATTCACTAAAAGGTTTTCTAACTAAATTTTTTTTGTCAAGAACTGCTTTCCAACAACAAAAAATTACAAATGCTTGTAATTCTCTTAATTAAGTTCTTCAAAGGTAATTCCAAAAATATAATTAACAGTTAATTATCATTGCTAACGATGATAAAGTAAACAAAATATGCTCAAACTGGCGACTATTTTCTGTTGGCAAACGTCATATCTTCTAATAAGCTCTACAGTGCAAGGATTTCTAATAACCTGAGGCAAAATTTCTCTGCAGGCACGAGTAATTTTGTTAATAAAATCCTTCAAATTTCTTGGTTGAACAAAATAGACCACATATTTTACATAACCCCACAAAAAATCGAATGGTGTCAGGGCAGGCGAGCTCGTGGGCCACCTGGCGGTTCCCTATTTGCCTTGTTTAAAATTTATAGTTTAAAAGATTTGACATAGATCTTAGGATGAACAGTTATGATACTGACATAATACATAATATTTGTTATGCTGGGATTGCGGACAAATAAAATCATTATTGAAAGGAACTTGAAAACAGTTTTTTGTTGGGTTTTCTCGAAAACTTTTGAAATGAGAAAAATGTTTGACATATTATTGATTAAGAATAAAGTAAGAAATCCAACATTAACTAAAATACAGAGTGTTCTATTGAAAAAAATGAAGTTTATGTCAAAAGGCACACTTTGCATCCACGCTGTATGTCTACGTAAAGCTTATTGAAGCAGCCTTTTACCAACCAAATTTTGATCTAAAACTTTTTCTTCTAGCATGTACGGGGGCTGTGATATGTAGCTTCTAAATAGATCTGAAAAAACACACACACATCTATATATATATATATATATATATATATATATATATATATATATATATATATATATATATAATAATTGGTAAATTAAAGGCAAGATCTGCACCTGGCATGGACGGATTGGGTGGTAGGCTTTTCCAGGTTGGTCATCTTTTTTTGGTTGAACCAATCGTTCACATAATAAACAGAATTTTTGAAACAGGTTTGGTGCCCGAGCAGTTTAAGATATCTGTAGTTTCGCCCATATTTAAAACAGGAAGTCGAATTGACCCCGCCAACTATCGTCCCATAAGCTTACTTAACACGCTGGCCAAAATATTTGAGAAAGCTCTTTATTTACGACTTACTGAGTATTTCAATAAAAATAACTTAATATCTATTAATCAGTTTGGGTTCAGGGAAAACTATTCTACCGAACAGGCCCTACACAAACTTTGCTCGAAGGTGTTGACTAATTTTGATAAAGATTTAAAAACAGTTGGAATATTTTTAGACCTTCATAAGGCATTTGATATGGTGAGCCACGACATACTGATGCAAAAACTGGACCGGGTGGGTGTAAGGGGTGTAGGCCTCACTTTAATTGGGAACTACTTGAACAACCGACAGCAGGTAGTAAAAATAGGTAATGTTCTAAGTAATCCACAAGTAATAAAATGTGGGGTTCCTCAGGGATCTATACTGGGGCCCATACTATTTTTGATTTACATAAATGACATCCTTGAAAAATTTGAGACCCGCTGCGATCTTGTAGCTTATGCGGATGATATTGTGATGATGTATGGTGCAAATACCTGGAGCGAGGCTGTTGTGTGCAGTTCTAATATTTTTCAAGACCTTGTTGCGTCTTTGGCTTCTAACAAACTAAATCTGAGCGCAAAGAAATCGAAGGTTATCACTTTTTCACCTACGAGGGTGGGTCTCCCGCACATTGTTCCCGTAATACGAGTGAAAGATGAAATAATCAAGTGCGAGACTAACGTGAAGTATCTGGGGATCATCATAGACCAGCATCTAAAATGGAATTGTCATCTTGAAACCCTGAACAAAAGGCTCAGGAAATTTGTACATATTTTTTATATTCTACGAGGCATCTTAAGTCAAAGGATTTTGCTTCTGACGTATGATAGCCTGGTCCAGTCAATTTTGAGGTATGGAATATCGTGTTGGGGATCGGCATATGACACTTACATGAATCCTCTACGCATCACACAGAACTTTATAATGAAGACTATATTGAACAAGGAGATTAAATATCCCACTAACTTGTTGTACAACCAGGCAACCAAAGTACTTAATATCACTGGACTGTACATAATGGCACTCATACAATACACGCACACAACTATAAGCCTTCAGAAATTGTTAACGCATGGTTACAGTACAAGGGGCAAAATGGGTGATTTTATGACGGCTGCGGCGTGTAGGAAGAACATTTCACAGCGTTATGTATCGTACCTTGGTCCGGTGTTACTTAATCTTGTGCCACTGGAGATTAAAAAAATGAAAGATAATTATAAGTTTAGGAAAAAACTTTTAAATCATTTAATTGAGAACTTTGTAACATTTGAGCAAGTGATACGGGAAAAGAGGGAGTGATGTTTTCATACTGCGTGTATATATTTGGAGGATGAATGTGCATGAAGGTGTGTGGATGTGTGAGAATGTGTAAGTGTGAGTGCGCGTACGTGAGAGACTTGGTGGGTATTTAACTTGGTAAGTGAGTGTTATTTTCAATTGTGATTGGGTAGGTATATATTGAATCGGGAAACAAGTGGTTTAGTAATTTGTTGTAAATATCGGATCTTCCTCTTTCCTCCTTTTTATTGTGATGAGAGGGGAGTAGACTTTAATCACGGCTGATTGTAGAGATCATTTAATGGTAAATAATAGAGATAAGATTGGAGAACCGGATCATACGGACGTGATACGTCCTGTTGCACTGTAACTGGAAAGATGCATGCAACTGCTCTGTAGAATATGTAGGAGGAGTTTTTCAGCACATACAAGTTCTTCTGAACTTACGTGCTACTGTTCTTAATATTAGTCAGTAAGTATTATTGTATGTATGGGAAATAATTAAATAAATAAATATATATATATATATATATATATATATATATATATATATATATATATATATATAAATCGAAACAGACCCCAGATATGTGTTCTAGGCGCCTAGTTCCCGCTCATTTGAAGAAATATTTTCAAAATTCTAAAGTCGCGATCACCTTAGTTAATTTTCTAAAGAAAATTCGCTTATGGTAAACCATATGCCAACATTCAGTTACCAGAAAAAAAGTTATGGGCATCTAATAAAAAAGAATGTTTGGTACCAGATTATTTCTATGAAAATTCACCAGCATAAGGCACTTGCTGCGTCCAGACTATTTCAAATTCAGTTAATTTGAAGTATAATTGCATATTATAAAATGCTGATAACTATCGACATATTTGCGTTTATACTAGTTTTCAGGTTTCATTTTGAAAATTCCGGGTTCTTACTGCATGACGATTTGAATTACTCCAAAAATAAGAATTTTGTGTGTTAAAAAGAACATTTTTCATAGATTTCGCTTCATCAGTCCTAATTATGCTGTCCAAAAAATCCAGAGTCGTCTTGCATCACCGTTAAAATGAATTTACAAAACTCTTTTCTGCATATCCATTTCTCTCAGATGTTGAACCAAAGATATTGAATAAGGGTGGAAGTTGTGCTTTAACGAAATTCTGTGTATCAATCTCTTCGAGAGTCCTGTCTGCAGAGCTATTTGTCTTAAGGATGTTATTTCTTTTATGCATTTTTGCCTTCACGGTGCCAAAAGTTTTGTAATTTTCTATTATTCGCCGAACACTCCTCCGCGATGGTTTTTGTTTATCTGGATATCAGCAAATATTTGGCACGTTCTTGATAAAACTTGGTCACATTCACCATTCAAATTTTAATAATATTCGTAAGTATAATTCAGTCGCCCCGGCATAATTTTTATAAATAATTGTCAAATGACAACAAATACTGAGGTTTTTGTAGTTCTCGATAGTTTTTTTTTTTGACAAGCGTCGCCGTCATGATTATATAACAACAAAACTTGAAAGCCGTATAACATTTTTTCAATATAACAATGTTAAATTGCCAATATTTTGAAAACTACAAATTTTTGCAGAGGCAACCTTACCTAACGTTTCAATGTTAAATAAGATATTATAAAAATAAGAGCTTCTATTTGAAAAGGAGATAACGATTTTTTTAACTCAATTTTCAATGAGAGTTTTTGATCACTCTGTAGTTATTATCAAAATAACATCACATCACGGTTGGACTTAGGTATGGAATATTATACATAACACGTGTCTAAACTTTTGCGTTGAATACAAAAATGCAATAATATATATATTGTGTCCTATCTAAAATAAGCAAGTTAACATCAACACCCTGTATATCCAGAAGTGCCACTATCTGGAAAATACTTTATCCAAGGTACATCCATCGATTTCAATATGCTACCAAATTTTAAAAATTTTGCAAAGTCTAGTTTCCGAGAAATCGATTCCGGGTTTTCGTCGTGTGACAACTGCATATATATATATATATATATATATATATATATATATATATATATATATATATATATATAGATGTGTGTGTGTTTTTTTAGATCTATTTAGACGCTACATATCACAGCCCCCGTACATGCTAGAAGAAAAAGTTTTAGATCAAAATTTGGTCGGTAAAAGGCTGCTTCAATAAGCTTTACGTAGACATACAGCGTGGATGCAAAGTGTGCCTTTTGACATAAACTTCATTTTTTTCAATAGAACACTCTGTATTTTAGTCAATGTTGGATTTCTTACTTTATTCTTAATCAATAATATGTCAAACATTTTTCTCATTTCAAAAGTTTTCGAGAAAACCCAACAAAAAACTGTTTTCAAGTTCCTTTCAATAATGATTTTATTTGTCCGCAATCCCAGCATAACAAATATTATGTATTATGTCAGTATCATAACTATTCATCCTAAGATCTATGTCAAATCTTTTAAACTATAAATTTTGAGCAAGGCAAATAGGGAACCGCCAGGTGGCCCACGAGCTCGCCTGCCCTGACACCATTCGATTTTTTGTGGGGTTATGTAAAATATGTGGTCTATTTTGTTCAACCAAGAAATTTGAAGGATTTTATTAACAAAATTACTCGTGCCTGCAGAGAAATTTTGCCTCAGGTTATTAGAAATCCTTGCACTGTAGAGCTTATTAGAAGATATGACGTTTGCCAACAGAAAATAGTCGCCAGTTTGAGCATATTTTGTTTACTTTATCATCGTTAGTAATGATAATTAACTGTTAATTATATTTTTGGAATTACCTTTGAAGAACTTAATTAAGAGAATTACAAGCATTTGTAATTTTTTGTTGTTGGAAAGCAGTTCTTGACAAAAAAAATTTAGTTAGAAAACCTTTTAGTGAATTTTCTCAAAAAAAATTAATGCGCTAATTAGGCCCTCTAGAAGACATATATATATATATATATATATATATATATATATATATATATATATATATATATATATATATATATATATATATATATATATATAAACACATAAAAATTCAAACTGACCCCGGATATGTCTTCTAGAGGGCCTAATTAGCGCTCATTTGAAAAAAAATTTAAAAGTTGGGATTTCATTAGTAAATTTTTTTTGAGAAAATTCACATTCCTATATATATATATATATATATATATATATATATATATATATATATATATATATATATATATATATATATATATATATATATATATATATATATTTGTATCACACCGATAACTCAAAAAGTAATGGGCCGATTTTGATCAAATTTGGTGAGTACTTTCCTTTTGCAAGTGGCTTAGGTAGCTTCGTTATCCAGGAAAATCGGCCAGGTTTTCCTGGAAAATTTTGTGTTTCCTTTCTAAAAAAAATAATATCTCCGGAAATAACAGAGTAAGGGCAACGAAATTCGGTACGCGTGTTTGTGTTATAAAGAGTGAACCATGTACCATAATGTACATCTCTAAATTTAAAGAGAAAGAAGTTGTGGTCAGTTAAAGAAAATTTGGAGTTTTCCTCAAAACGTGTGTTCTGCGAACCCTTAAGTCATTGCCCTTCATTTTACTAAAATATTTACAATGAAACCTGAAAACTAGTATAAACGCAAATATGTCTATAGTTATCAGCATTTTATAATATGCAATTATACTTCAAATTAACTGAATTTGAAATAGTCTGGACGCAGCAAGTGCCTTATGCTGGTGAATTTTCATAGAAATAATCTGGTACCAAACATTCTTTTTTATTAGATGCCCATAACTTTTTTTTTGGTAACTGAATGTTGGCATATGGTTTACCATAAGCGAATTTTCTTTAGAAAATTAACTAAGGTGATCGCGACTTTAGAATTTTGAAAATATTTCTTCAAATGAGCGGGAACTAGGCGCCTAGAACACATATCTGGGGTCTGTTTCGATTTTTATATGTATATATATATATATATATATATATATATATATATATATATATATATATATATATATATATATATATATATATATATATATATATATATATATATATATATATATATATATATATATATATATATATCAACTCAAAAAATAATAGGACGATTTTGATCAAATTTTGTAAGCATTTTCCTTTTGCAAGTGGCATGGATAAGTTGGTTAGCCAGGAAATGCGGCCCAGGTTTTCCCGGAAAATTTTGTGATTTCTTTCGGGAATAACAAAGTAAGGGAAACCAAATGTGGTACGTATCTCTGTATTATAATAAGTGAACCACGTACCAAAATTTCGATCTGTAAGTTAAAATTCAAAAAAGTTATAGGCATTTAAAGAAAAAAAATTTGGGGTTTTCCTTAAAACGTCCAAGTCGCGATTTGAAACGTAAAAATTTGCAACATTTAGGCAAAGAACATGAAATAAATACGAGTTATGTAAAGAAAATGTTGCAAGAAGAGTGTTCTAAAGTTTTAGCTTTAGCCGTCATCGACCTTTATTTTACTAAAATATTTCCAGAAAATTCATTGCAAATAGACCCTTTGTCTGATGCTTTGGCAGTAGCTTTAGTTACGTCTATTGTTTAACAGTCTATAAATTTTAGCTGATTTTCGTAGAAAAAAAATCATTAATGAGGAGACAGCGAGGTTTGAGTTTGAAAAATATTTCTTCAAATGAGTACAAACTAGGCCCCCTAGAATCCATATCCGGGTTTACTTTCAGTTTTTATCTGTTTACATATATACAAGGTGACGTATTTCTACGGTAAAGCTCAATATAATTGTTATTATGCAAGATACGAGAAAAATTGTATACGTTAATTATAAGGTGTCTTGAGCTGCATCTTATAAAATTATTTTGAAAATCAGAGCGTGGCCCATAATTCGTTGGTGATAACTGCAATTATTTTTTTCGAACATTCCTTATACTGTTGCATTTTTAATTGAAATATGATGCATGTTCGTAAAAAAAATCAAGACGCAGTAAGTGTGTTTTGGTAGCGAATTTTCATTAAATGCTAGGAAACCAGTTTTCTCAGAAACATTTAAAGTTAAAGTTAAAATTATTTTCGGAAAATTTTTGTACATTTTCAAACAATACGGTAGTTTAATAAAATATGGTAAATTTTTACTATATAGGTTATACCGGTAACTAAATTGATGTCTGCTTAAATTAAAAACATTTTATGAAAATTACTTTCCATAACGCACTCGCTGCGTCCAGACTTTTTATAACCTATAGCACATACCCAATTTGGTGGCCCTTTTTTTTTGAGTTACCGGGGTGATACACACACAGAAATATATATATATATATATATATATATATATATATATATATATATATATATATATATATATATATATATATATATATATATATATATATATATATATATATATATATATATATATATATATATATATATATAAACATATCAAGATAGTAACTGACCACAAACATGGGTTCTAGAGGTCCAAGTTCGCGAATTGTTATAAAATTCAAAAGTGTAGGAAAATTCACTAAAAAATATATATAACAATATATTTCAGAATAACTGCACAAGGTCAATGTGATCAACTATACAATACCTCCACACAGCATTTAATAAACAAACCCTTCCTCTTATATTTGCCGGTTTTTTTTTTGTTGCCATGTGTAATTCAGAAACACAGTTATGTTTGTAGAAAAAACATGGTTTATGGGGTCTTATACACCCTTCAAACATAATCCATATTTAAGGGGTCTTCACACAACGTGTGCATTAAACATAATTGCGGGACCTCACTTTAGTTGCAAGTATTTTCTAAACGAGCGTGTGTATAGTATTTTGGCGCGAATTATCCACATCTGGAGATAAATCTACAACTACGACTCATCTCAAACATTAAGATCCCACAAGTTGGTGTGTTTTCGTGTGTCCCTGCAAACATACGAGCACGTGTGTGTGTGTGTGTGTGTGTGTGTGTGTGTGTGTGTGTGTGTGTGTGTGTGTGTGTGTGTGTGTGTGTGTGTGTGTGTGTGTGTGTGTGTGTGTGTGTGTGTGTGTGTGTGTGTGTGTGTGTGTGTGTGTGTGTGTGTGTGTGTGTGTGTGTGTGTGTGTGTGTGTGTGTGTGTGTGTGTGTGTGTGTGTGTGTGTGTGTGTGTGTGTGTGTGTGTGTGTGTGTGTGTGTGTGTGTGTGTGTGTGTGTGTGTGTGTGTGTGTGTGTGTGTGTGTGTGTGTGTGTGTGTGTGTGTGTGTGTGTGTGTGTGTGTGTGTGTGTGTGTGTGTGTGTGTGTGTGTGTGTGTGTGTGTGTGTGTGTGTGTGTGTGTGTGTGTGTGTGTGTGTGTGTGTGTGTGTGTGTGTGTGTGTGTGTGTGTGTGTGTGTGTGTGTGTGTGTGTGTGTGTGTGTGTGTGTGTGTGTGTGTGTGTGTGTGTGTGTGTGTGTGTGTGTGTGTGTGTGTGTGTGTGTGTGTGTGTGTGTGTGTGTGTGTGTGTGTGTGTGTGTGTGTGTGTGTGTGTGTGTCACACCGATAACTCAAAAAATAATTAGCCGATTTTGATTAAATTTGGGGAAAAAATTCCTTTTCCAAATGGCTTGGATGAGTTCGTTAGCCAGGAAAATCTGCCTAGGTTTTCCCGGAAAATTTTGTGTTTTCTTTCGAAAAAAAATTATATCTCCGGAATTAACAAAGTAAGGGCAACCAAATTTGGTACGCAGGTTTATATTCTTATATGTAAGTTACCTACCAAAATTTAGCTATGTAAGGCAAAAGGCAAAAAAGTTATAGGCATTTAAAGAAAAATAAATTGGGGTTTTCCTCAAAACGTCAAAGTGGCGATTTAAAATGTCAAAATTGGCAACATTTAGGCAAATAACTTGAATCTAATACGACTATGGAAAGAAAATGTCTCAAGAAGGATGTTTTACAAACCCTAAAGTCTTAGTTTCAACCGTCATTGTCCTTCATTTTACTAAAATATTTGCAGAAAATGAATTTCAAACAGACCCTTTCTCTGATGCTTGGCAGTAGTCTTAGCTATAGAGTTTATCGTTTAATGGTATATAATTTTTGTCGAATTTTCGTAAAAAATCAATAAAGCTCAATATATCCGTTATTATATAAGATATGAAAAAAAATTGTATATATTAATTATAGGGTGTCTTGAGCTACATCTTAAAATAATATTTCTACAATCACAGGGTGGCCCATAAGTCGTTGGTGATACAAATTTCCTTTTTTTTTAATCAAACACGCCTTAGGTTATTGCATTTTTGCATTTTCCATCGAAATATAATGCATGTTTGTAAAAAAAGAAATTCTGGACGCAGCAAGTGCGTGATGGTAGCGAATTTTGATCAAATGTTTCATATTTGAACAGCTCAAATTGCTATTAACCTATAAGGTTGACCAAGAAACGTGTTTTTTCGGGAACACTTTAAGTTTACTTTTAGATATTTTTGTACATTTTCACACAATAAAGTTATTTTGACGAAACATGGCACATTGTTTTTACTATATAGGTTATACTGGTAACCAAATTTGATGCCTGCTTTTAAAAAAAAACACACATATTTGTTATTAAAAACATTTTAATGAAAATTCACTACCATAACGCACTTGCTGCGTCCAGAGTTTTTTTATCTTATGGTTATGTTCCAATGCTATGTGTAAGGTGATTGGTCGGTAGTGGAGGCGGTGGTAACTTCTTGGGCGTTGTAACCATAACATGTATTATGTCGTTTTATACATACATGCTGGGTGTTTTAAATATATATCAGAAAAAAATATAGGTTACCTAGCTATTCAGAAAGATGATTGGGGAATAATCTGCAAATTTACAAACATATTTTTTAGCATTGCCAGACACAAGTATCTGAAAATAAAGTGCTGCCAAGCAATGAAACGGCTATCAGAAATTACTAAACTTAACGCTTCTTATCACTTAAAGTGATTTTGGAGCTATTTCTGAAAATTTGCAATGATATTTCCTGAGTATGCTAGAGAAATTATGTTTGTTACATAGCATTTCAAGTAGATGGTTCAAATCAAACTTTCAATAGTCTCTAAATCTAATAGATTTAACTTTTGTCATACAGTTTGGCCTGTCACAGTGGTCATTTTATCTTTATACCTAAAATGTTACTGTAATTGCACGTTATATCGTAAATAAAAATAGATAAATTGACTGAAATTTAAAAAAATCATAGTATAAATAAAGGGCTTTAAAAAAACCTGTAATAAATAATGGTAATTCTGTATTGTAGACACCTCAAAAGTAAACAAAGAAACGGGTAGATTCGGAACGCATAAATGAACGGGCGACGATGTGCACTGTTGCCATTGCCACATGAATATTACCAAATGTCACTTTAAATAAAGAAGGAAATTAAGGGCTAAACAAATGTTTTCATAATGTAAATAAATGATAATGGGACGTCATCGACATACATCGATATATGACATATATTACGGAAATCAGTAGGAAAACGTAAATGTAAACAGTAAAATTTGAGCCTCGGTGGTCCAGTGGAAAGAACGTGTGCCTCTGGACCCAAGAGTACCGGGTTTGATTCCCAGGTTTCAGCAAATATTGTCGATCTCACTTTAATTCTAAAGGTGCGTCAGAAAATTGTTATTATTAGAGAGCACATCCGGACAGCCGGGTTCCTTTTAGTTCAAGGTTATATTTGAATGGATGGCTATAAAGCTGTGTTGCAGAGTTCCGATATGGTAGTAGGTTTGAGCCTTAGCCTTTGTTAACAGCGGCAAACCTTTTATGTAGCAGGATTGGTGGAGAACAAAAATAATAATTCACAAAAAAAAATTGGCTTATAGAGGTAATACATTTATAAGCGCCTGCCTGCTACATCTTGGGAAATTCTATGTGAATACATAGCAAATAGTAAACTGCAGTGAGTCAACAAGACAAGAAGTCAGCCGTGTTCATTTTACGATCATATGAGAAAGTCGACTTTACAGCATCTACCTATTAGGTACGATGTTGCTTTCTCTCTACACATTACTACTTTGATATGCGCAAGTCTACTTTATATCAACTATCAACGTAATGTTCAACTTTTAGATGTCGTACCTCGTACAGTAAGTCATCTCATAACGTCGCCGTGTTTCATTATAGGGTTACAGTGTATTGTAGGCAAATACTTTGTTTAACGATGAAACTGATTCGGTATAACGTTATTATTATAAGGAGTACATCATATAAGGTGTAAGCATGTACATAACACATATGTAAATGAATACTTTTTTAAAAATAATTTTGCAGTCACAAATATGTACATGTGTTTGTACATTATATTCATTCCCAATGATTCGTTTTACGTCGTTTGACTTAACGTTGCCGTTGGTAGATTCCTAACTAGGACGTTAAGCGGGAACTTGCTGTACCTGTAGAGTATATGATAACTGTCAGGGATGAAAACCCCTAAATATATGAATATAATTATTTTATCATCGACAGTTGTCAGTAGAAATTGCTTCATTACCATGAAACATTGCAAAAATGTATGATACTGTCTGCTATGGGCATATATAGTTGTACTTATCATCAGCAACTCGCAACGGAAATTGCTTCACTGCCGTTTTTTATTACTCATTTAAGATTGGAACCTAACATAAAAACAATCACTTCAAAGGGAAACCTATTTTGAGCCATTTTTTCGGTTATCTTTATCATCGACAGTTGTCAGTAGGATTGCTTTATTACCACGAAACATTGAAACTTTCCAAAATATATCGGATACTGCCTGCTATGAGCATATACATAGTTGTATTTATCATCAGCAATTTGTAACGGAAATTGCTTCATTGACTTTTTTATACTCATTTAAGGTTGGAACCTAAAATAAAAACAAACACTTCGAAGGGAAGGGAAACCTATTTTGAGCCATTTGTTCGGTTATGTTTAGCATCGACAGTTGTCTTTAACGTGCCCAACATCGCTTGGGCACGGGACCGACGGCTTTGCGCACCCTGGGAAGGGCGGAACGTGCAGTCATTAACTTGCTCAATCACAATGGCACAACCTCTGTTAATGTGTTACTGATTTACTGAAAAGTGAGTAGGGGAATCGAACCCAGTACCCTTGGGTCCAGAGGCACACGTTCTTTCCATTGAACCACCGAGGCTCAAATGTTACTGTTTACATTTACGTTTTCCTACTGATTTCCGTAATATATGTCATATATCTATGTATGTCTATGACGTCTCATTATCATTTATTTACATTATGAAAACATTTGTTCACCCCTTGATTTCCTTCTTTATTTAAAATGACACTTTGTAATATTCATGTGGCAACGGAGCACATCGTCGCCCGTTCATTTCTGCGTTCCTAATCTACCCGATTCTTTGTTTACTTCTGAGGTGTCTACAATACAGGACCATCAAATGGGATTATATTTCACAAGGAGACATCTGTTGATTAAAACTAGGTTTGTGTGGTGTGTCCAATGTCACTTTAAAACTGGTTGGTCATGTAGAGGTTCCCATTGCGCCATAACCTTTGTTAACAATGGCCGATTTTACCATGCGCCAATAGCTGAGTTTAAGAGCTTATCTGCTGACCACCGATACGTTTAAGCGGTTGGAGACAGATGAATCAGATGAACGCACTGTTGACTTCAAGCACTATTTTCTGACGTTTGTCATTTCTCTTCAACAAATTGGCAACAGTTGAGTTCCAACAGAAGCACAGCGGGACTGATGAACGCATTCGTTGACACAACTATTGAACTGCTGGCCCAGGCCGTTGTATCCTAATCAAAGAATATTAAAATTCGTTTACGTTAATATGCTTTGTTTTAATCGTAAGGCGTGTCATAATCGTAAATCCTAACGGGTACAAGTAACTAACCAAATAATGCCTAACTGCGCCATCTGTAAATGGAATAGATTAACACAAGAACATAGGAATCTTTTAAGAAGTTTTCTAGAAATCTGTTACAGAGAATTAAATGTCTAGAACAACACTAAACACAATAAAATAGAGTGAGAAATTATGAATATTAATTTATATGATCACTCATTTGGCGATTTTGATTTACTTCAGCTATTGAAAGCAAAATACTAATACTAATGAATATCCAGTTATTATTCAGTCTAACAACGTTGTCTGTACTTACCTAGTTTTCATTATTTCTTGTCGTTGAAACACGTACTTACACACGTTTTTTTTAAATTTATTTTCGGCAGTCAATACATTTTCTGATAAGTTTTCACATTATTTGCTATTTGCTTTGAAATGAGCATAAGCATAAAAACATGAAATATTAATTCAAAATTATACTTGTCTCCATAATTACCTCCATCTATGACGTAAAATTTTATCCAGTAAGTAAATGCAGAGAATGGTGATTTTTCACCTACAATGATTCATAGAAACTGATTTGATCCAATAATCCTCATTTTACATACTGTACAGCGAGATTGTTATTAAATTTTGTGATATACACATCCAGAATATATACAAAGTGTATAAGGTGTATGAAGTGTATAAGTGCTCAAAGTGTACCATAGACATATATATATATATATATATATATATATATATATATATATATATATATATATATATATATATATACAGGGTCGCTGATAAGTCTGGAAACGGTCGATTATCCGGGAAAATATACAAGGTGTCGAAAAAAGTTTTATACAAAAGTTTTTGGGTTCTTCAATGTCTACTAGGCGGTGATAATTTCATTTATACAGGGTTGGTCATACAGGCGTGGCACACCAATATTAATTTTTTTTTAATGGAACACCCTATATATTATTCGATATTTCAATCCTTCTCTTAATTTTGAGCAACATTTATCAGAAGCATGATGTACATAAACTCAATCGTTTCCGGGTAAAAAAATAAATAAAAATAAACGCTATTGTTTTTAAAATCTATTGGATGAAGAACAAAAATAAATGAAAAGTAGAATATCTCTTGAAAACAATCTGTGAGTGTGAAAAGAACCGGTTGCGATGTTTTTAACATTGTTTGAAATCCTATTTTATAAGATGTTCAAAGTGTTCTCCATTGACCTCCTGACAATAATGAATTCGCTTAACAAAACATTGCACTGCATTTACAAGAGCGTTTTGAGGAATGTTATTAATTTCATGCACAATCCTTGCTTGCAACTCTTCAATATTCTGCGGTCTATTTTGGTAAATTAAATTTTTTACATGACCCCACAAAAAAAGTCAAGCGGCGTCATGTCGGGAGACCTAGCTGGCCATTCAATAGTTCCCCTGCGCCCTATCCATCTGCCAGGAAAGGTTTGATTCAGATATTCCCGTACCTCAATTCCAAAATGAGGGGGTGCCCCATCCTGCTGAAACCATATTTCTTCCGCTGGTAGATTTGGGTCGTTATTGTTCGGAAATAATCGATTAACGTCTGGAACAATTGATTCTTGCAAAAGTGTCAAATATCGAGCAGAGTTCAAATTACCGTGTATAAAATAAGGTCCTATGATATGTCCACCAATAATAGCACACCAAACATTTACTTTTTGCGGTCTTTGGGTGTGAATTTGTTCCATCCAATGTGGGTTTTCGTCTGACCAGTACCTACAGTTGTGTCGGTTGACTTGTCCATTCAAACAAAATGTAGATTCGTCGGAAAACAAAATGTGGTTGGCAAAGTTAAAATTTTGGCGTAACTTCTCCATAATAAGTTCACAGAACTCGATTCTGCGATCAAAATCGTCTTCACTCAGTTCTTGCAATAAATGAATTTTATATGGACGGAACTTTTCCCGCTTCGTAATCTTTTGAATTGAATATCGACTCATATTGTGATTTAAAGCCAATTGCTGTGCCGAAGTTTTCGGATTTTCCACCACATCCAATATTACATTCAAAGAATTTTCTTCATTTGTAACGGTTACTGGCCTTCCAGTTCTAGGTTTATCCTTGATACCGCCAGTTTCGTGAAAACGATGCAAAGTTTTCGAAACTGTGGATTTGGAGATCGATTCCCGCTCAGGATGCAACTCATTGAACATAATCACCACTTGAGCAAAACTTCGTGTTCTATCACCGTACCCTATCATCATTAAAATTTCGATACGTTCGGTTTCACTTAAACTTGCCATTTTGCACAAAAACTGTTGACACTAAATTACTAATGTTTCAAAACTGTTGACACTGAATGAATGTTTGACATTCGTTGTCCTGGAAACATTTTAAAACAAAAGAATAATACTGCGTTTCTTATGGGCATCTTATCTTATCTTGGGATTCCAAACAATGTTAAAAACATCGCAACCGGTTCTTTTCACACTCACAGATTGTTTTCAAGAGATATTCTACTTTTCATTTATTTTTGTTCTTCATCCAATAGATTTTAAAAACAGTAGCGTTTATTTTTATTTATTTTTTTACCCGGAAACGATTGAGTTTAGGTACATTATGCTTCTCATAAATGTTGCTCAAAATTAAGAGAAGGATTGAAATATCGAATAATATATAGGGTGTTCCATTAAAAAAAAAATTAATATTGGTGTGCCACGCCTGTATGACCAACCCTGTATAAATAAAATTATCACCGCCTAGTAGACATTGAAGAACCCAAAAACTTTTGTATAAAACTTTTTTCAACACCTTGTATATTTTCCCGGATAATCGACCGTTTCCAGACTTATCAGCGACCCGGTATATATATATATATATATATATATATATATATATATATATATATATATATATATATATATATATATATATATATATATATATATATATATATATATATATATATATATATATATATATATATATATATATATATATATATATATATATATATATATGGGCCGATTTTGACAAAATTTGGTAAATACCTTCCTTTCGTAAGTGGCTTGGATAAGTTCGTTAGCGAGGAAAATCGGCCGAGGTTTTCCCGGAAAATTTTGTGTTTTCTTTAGAAAAAAATTCATATCTCCGGAAATAACAAAACCAAATTTAGTACATCGTTTTATATCGCTATACGTAAATTACCCACCAAAATTTAGCGCTGTAGGTCAAAAGACAAAAAAGTTATGAGCATTTACAGAAACATAAATTGGGGTTTTCCTCGAAACGTCAAAGTGACAGTTTAAAACATCAAAATTCGCATTATTTAGGCAAAAAACTTGAATCTAATACGGGCTATGGAAAGAAAATGTCTCAAGAAGAATGTTTTACAAACCCTGAAGTCTTAGTTTCAACCGTCATTGTCCTTCATTTTACTAAAATGTTTCCAGAAAATTCATTTCAAATAGACCCTTTCTCTGATGCTTGGCAGTAGTCTTAGCTATAGAGTTTATCGTTTAATGGTATATAATTTTTGTCGAATTTTCGTAAAAAATCAATAAAGCTCAATATATCCGTTATTATACAAGATATGAAAAAAATTTGTATATATTAATTATAGGGTGTCTTGAGCTACATTTAAAAAAATTCTTCTACAATCACAGGCTGGCCCGTAAGTCGTTGGTGATACAAATTTTCTTTTTTGTTTAATCAAACACGCCTTATGTTATTGAATTTTTGCATTTTCCATCGAAATATAATGCATGTTTGTAAGAAAAGAAATTCTGGATGCAGCAAGTGCGTTATGGTAGCGAATTTTGATCAAATGCTTCATATTTGAATAGCCCAATTTGCTATTAACCTATAAGGTTGAGCAAGAAACGAGTTTTTCCGGGAACACTTTAAGTTTACTGTTAGAAATTTTTGTATATTTTCACATAATAAAGTTATTTTTATGAAACATGGCACATTGTTTTTACTATATAGGTTATACTGGTAACCAAAATTGATGCTTGCTTTCTTAAAAAGAAAACACACATATTTGCAATAAAAACATTTTAATGAAAATTCACTACCATAACGCACTTGCTGTGTCCAGAGTTTTTTTTAAACTGAACTAGAAAATAAATATTTTGGCTGAAACTTTAAACTTTACAAAACTCTTGAATGTTCATATATCTATCAGGTTCTAGAAGAAAAAATTGAGTATATTGTATCACCTATTATTTGGCTTTACTAAGGGCACATGTTTAGAAAATTTTTCAGGCTGGTTGAGTGAAACTACTCTCTGGAGCATGTGTTTGGCCTTAGTTGCGAGGATGGGCTAACATGTCATTAATAACGCTATAAAAAAAAGTACTAGAAACTGTCTACACCTGTATACACGCGCGCGCGCGCACACACACACACCTTCAACACAATTTATTAATGGTTATAGACCCAACAAAACTTATATCAGGCTAAAAAGCCAAAATGTACCAAAAGGTTAACCATAAGTTTGATACAAAGGAAAGTAAAACATAAGATATAATATTATTAAATAAATGTGAAGTCTTTTCCTCTGGCTTCATAATAGCTTCTTATCTTCTCTGCAACTAGTTTTGTCTTTGCGATACCATAAAGGTCAAAAGCTTTCTAATTTATTTATATATATATATATATATATATATATATATATATATATATATATATATATATATATATATATATATATATATATATATATATATATATATATATATATATATATATATATATATATATATATATATATATATATATATATATATATATATATATATATATATATATATATATATATATATATATATATATATATATATATATATAGAACGGTTTTATTAAGTTAGGGTAAACATTTAGTAAAATATGTTTTATTAATTACTTGTGTATTGCCTTTTGCATTTCGCTGGGTTTTTCTGAAATGCAACCCCCATATATTACCAGGCTTCACTGTAAGTAAAAGTCGTAAATTAAGTAACCTTTAAAAAAAAAGTCTTGACAAATTAATAAATGCAAGTAGTGATTTTCTTGGTCAATGATGTTTGGATACTTCTACTTCAAAAGAACACAGATGAGGACGATATTTATTTATTATGACCACCAAAACACATAACAGGTCAACTACATGGATGAAACTAATATACAAATAAACACATAAAATACCAATACACAAAATACAAGTACAATAAGCTAAGATACAATCGCATCATATGACAATGACTCCTCAAAGGCTGACACAAAGGATCAAACAGTGTTATAATTAAATATATCCAGCTGTGAGCGTTATTTTGTAAATACAAAGAATAAACAGGAGACTTAAAAAGGCTATTAGTTCTAAGGGTATGAAGTAAAGGAGTAGGACAGTTACAGAGCGGGGCATGAAAAGGTGATTGGGAGACAAGTTCATGGGCCATCAACTATACCATGTATGGGTTTCAACAAGAAACACTAACCTCAAATAGCTATTTATCAGAAAGTGAAATGAAACCATATTTAGTTGGCAATAATTGAATGCCTCTTTCTGCAAAAGTTTATCATCAGAATAGGATAAATACTTAAGGAACTTATGCTGAACAGGTTACAGAGGGTTATATGACAAGAATAACAGGGTGCCCAACACAAGCTAATATATGTAATCTCGGATTGCACAAAATAATTATAACAGGAAGTTGAAGAAAAAATACTTGGAGTTCTTGATGACAAACTCCAAGCTTTTTAGTTAAGTCATAAGAATATTATTCGGGTGTAAATTGAATCTTAGTTTTGGATAAAATATAACCAAGTCTACAATATTTGTGACACATCCCATGCCCTTTCCATCTATAATCCCCTGCATTTAGGATTTTTCTACAGACCAATTTATACAAAAACAAATTGTGGTTTTCCAAGTAAGTTCGGGTGTCCTGACTAAGGTCTTAAAGATCCCCGAGGTGGGAGTATAAGGATAGTATTTGGCAACGCTGTAAAGGACTATAAGCGTGCTCTGGAACGCATTTTTTGAGATATTTCGGTTTTGATTGCCTCTACTACAAAAATACATCAGGACAAAAAGAAGACCATGGAAATTTTCTATTTAAAAAAAATTGAACGTCTTTTTTCGTATACGCAATAGTTTTTCCAAAATCTTCTGTTGAATTTGAACTTATGTGATGTTATGGATAATTGAAGTACTCGTTTTTTTATGTGGTTTCCTCGCCGGGCCTAATCCACGCCTGCTATACCTATTAAATGTCAAATTAGTAATTTTCTTCTTGTCCGTTTCCTCCTTCTATAAATTTATCGATTGCTTGCTTGAGGAAATCTGAGTCAATCTGAGAACTTTAAAGTGCTGCTTCAGTGACAGCTTCTACTTCAATCGGTTCAGCATTCAAGCAAGATTGTCCATGGCAGTTGCCGTAAACTGGTGAGCAGTTAAGTCCCAACCTCCAACAGCCACACACCTTTCGAACAGTTGCAGAAAATCATCTTCAAAAGGCAATCAGGCGCAGGAAGTTGGTATGTTGTTTTTGGCCACAATATGGTATCTTTTAGATCCACCCCCACTCTTTAGGATTCAATACATTACCCAACCATTTCTGTACTTGGAAACAAACACGAAATATATGCTGTTGAGCTGCGTCATGAGTGGATGGTAATGAATTAAATTTGACTAGTTTGTTTTTGCTCACAGGTTTAATAAAATAAGAATATTGATAGTTATCAATGGAAACTTATTTAACTAAAGCGTTGTAGAGTGTGAGGAAAAATTGCATTCAACACACTGTTTAATAATACTTATCAATTTAACACTATATAAAATTGTAACTGTCATTTGAGATGATCTAACAAAAAATATGTTGTAAATTTTATTATTCATGTAAATTGTGGTGGTGAGTTGATCATAAACCAATATATATATATATATATATATATATATATATATATATATATATATATATATATATATATATATATATATATATATATATATATATATATATATATGAGAAGGGTTAAGGGCAAAGCTGCAAGGAGACAACCACATCCACATGTTTCAAGCTTATTAGCCATCATCAGTACGGAATAGCAAGGTGAAGATGGGAACACTCTGGATGAAGATGCAAAAATACACGGAGTCAAAACAGGCAACCAGTGCACAATTGCAGCAACATTTGGAAGACCCTCAATCCGAGGGAAACAACCAAAAAAGCCACGGAGGCAAAGAAATTACCTGCGAGAGCATCCGGAGCCCAGGAAGTTATATTAACTATAATAGGATTTATAACACAGCATTTCTGTACTAAACAAGGAGAAGGGTTAAGGGCAAAGCCGCAAGGAGACAACCGCATACACGTGTTTCAAGCTTATTAGCCATCATCAGTACGGTATAGCCAGGTGAAGATGGTAACACTCTGGATGAAGATGCAAAAATACACGGAGTCACAACAGGCAACCAGTGCATAATTGCAGCAACATTTGGAAGACCCTCAATCCGAGGGAAACAACCAAAAAAGCCACGGAGGCAAAGAAATCACCTGCGTGAGCATCCGGAGCCCAGGAAGTTATATTAACTATAATAGGATTTATATAACACGGCATTTCTGTACTATACAAGGAGAATGGTTAAGAGTGAGAGTTCTGTGGCCCTCCCACTTTCCACCACTTTCAGTGCTGTCTGCATGCGCTCCCACACTGTCTGTGTAACCTTTCCTCAGACTATGATGACAATGTCGTCCGCATAGTCCTGAACATCATCGTACACTTCTCCCGAGAGCCTCCCTAGCAGGCCGTCCACAACTAGGCACCAGAACAGGGGAGACAGAACGCTCCCCTGCGGACACCCCGCTGCGACCCCCGCCAGCAGAGTCCCTCTCGCGAGTGAGGTGAACACCGCCCTGTCCCTGAGCATGGAACCGATCCACCTGCAGCAGGTCTCTGACAGCTGCCAGTACCGATTCAAATGAGGTGTTGCTCAAGGCCCCCTCAATGTCTAAGAAGGCCCCCAGCGCCACCTCCCTGTTCTCCAGAGTATTCTCCAGTTTCAGCACCAGTTGGTGCAGTGCTATTTCCTATTTCTGTTGAGACTCCTGCTCTATATACATATTGTCCGCAGTGTAGAGGATATGCTTCCAGTACACAGCCCCTAATGTGCCGGCTGGGCAGTATTTTCATTGCTTTAAGCAAGAAGGACATGAGATTTATTGGCCTCTGGGACTTTGCCTGGTCTGTTGGACGCCCAGGTTTAGGAATTAATACAACTCTGGCCAGTCTCCATGCCCTCGGAATATACCCCAGAGACAGGCTGGCCCTCATAATAAGCGTAAGCGCCGGCGCCAGTATGTCTATACCCTGTTGGAGCATTATTCCATTGAATCCTAGGGATTTGAATGGCTTAAAACTGTTAATGGCCCAGCTGATTTTGCTCCAAGTAACCACCTCTTTAGCGACTGTCCAGTCTACTCTAGATTCCCGCCTGTTCAGCGTCTCTATCTCTGAGTGTTCCCACTCCGGAGGTGATTGGTTTATTATGCTGCAGCCGGGGAAGTGCGTCCGTAGTAGGACTTCCATAGTTTCCTCCCCCGAGCTTGTAAAGCCTCTCGTCGATGTTTTAAGCGAGCCTATGTTTGTGTGAGTGCCCTTGGACAGTATATTGTGTAGTTGAGCACTTTAGGATGTGCTCTCCACTTCCTCGCAGTGCCTCCTCCACGACTCCTTTCTGATGTCCCTCAGTATTTTGTTATAGCTTGTTAGGGCATGTCTATATTCATCCCATGCTCCCGACCTTTTGGCCGCGTTAAACAGCTAACTAACCAGCGTTCTCCTTTGCCTGAGGTCCTCATTCCACCACGGGACATTCCTGGTGGAAGCCCTCATTTTCAGGGGGTAGTTGGCGTTATAAGCCGAAGTGACTGCGTCTCGCACTTGGGCTGCCACAATCTCGAGGTCTATTGAATTGTCTATGGTACTCTTAACCCGCAGTTCTACTGCTAGGTCTGCCCTGTAGGATACTAAGTCCGCCTTGCGAGGGTCACAGTACCATACTGTTTGTCTTTCGACTTTCACGATTTCAAACCGGATGTATCTGTGGTCTGACCTACTCACTTCCCCAGACTCAGCCCAGTTCTTAACAAAGTCACCCAGAAACTGGATGGAAACTGATTGATCTGAAACATTCTCACGCCGTGTTGTGACGAAGGTCGGTTTATTACCTCTATTCAATATGTCTAAATTAAATTTCATAAAGAATTGTAAAAGTGACTAACCTCCAGAGTTAGTGTCCGAGCTTCCCTACAACTCATGGTGCATGTTTCCATCCATGCCGATGATGGTCTGTCATTCACCTGCTCTGCTACCCACCATCAGCTGCTCCAATTCCTTGGGTGGAGAAGGGTCCGTGCTATCCCCTGGGAGTAAGGCCGATCCGACAGGAATGTCCCTCGGCCCATCCGCTCCTCCACATCAGATTTAGATCATTGCCAGGTCCCTGGAACAGAAATTTATTAAAGGCGGAAACTCTATCCCTTCCGTGACAAAAATACAGGCCATCCGGTTCTCGCTGGAACTGCTGTAGATGTGTTTTCCAGCAGATCCGCCGAGTCGCTTTATAGGAGTACAGTTCCTTGATTAGGGCCACATTCGTGTTCCTCAGAGGCGTCAGTAGTCCGGCTTTGGCTGCCCTACTGTGTTGGGAGATTGATCTGAAGGAACCTAAGTCCCATCAACCCATGGTTGCTTCCCCAGTGGGCAGAAGCTATCCCTTCCCAGGCCCCTGAATGCTTTGAAGGAGATTCCTTCAAGGGCTCTGTAAGACGTCTGGTCGATCGAGAAGGCGAGAGTCTGTCCTTTCTCCTCTGCCTTCCTGCTTAGAACCGACCAGTGTTGTGTCCCCAGTTCAGGGTTATGGATCTTCAGACTACTGACCACTGTCTCTTGCGGGATGGTGTCAGGGATCCATACAAGGACCTTGCTATCGCATGATTTAGGGACAAGACAGTTTTTTTTTTGTAATTTCATCTTACATCAGAACATTGACTTTTTCCAGACCATTCATGTTTACAGATGAAGCTTGCTTTAGAAGGAGAGGGATTACGAATGTGCACAATTGCCACGAATATTCTGATGTAATGCCACATGCTACAGTAACCCACCATTTCCAAAGAGAATTTAAAATAAATGTGTGGGCAGGTATTGTTGGAGGATATTTGTTTGGGTCGGTTATTTTATCAAACCGCTTAAACGGTGCAGCATATTTGCTTTTCTTGCAAAATGTTCTTCCTGTGCTACTGGAGGAGCTGCCGTTACAAGTGTGCAGCGAAATGTGGTTTATGCATGATGGGGCGCCACCACATTTCACTACAAATGTTCGTGGATTTTTAAAGCAACAGTTTCCAAATCAATGGATAGGTCGTGGAATTAATTGCCCTCAACATTGGTCAGCATAATCACCAGGCTTGAATAAATGTGACTTTTTTCTCGGGTAGGGGCTTTAAAAGAATCTGTGTATTTGACATCAGTTCAAACTGCAGAAGATTTGTGGAGTCACATCAATAATAAGTGGACCATTATTAAAAGTGACATCCAATTACTTAACAGAGTCGACTTTAATTTTCGAGGAAGGGTGCAGTTATGTGTGAGAAAAAATGGAAGTCATTTTGAACAAGATCTTTAGTGTTTTTTTATGTTTTTTTTTTCATTTATTAGTTTTTAATAGTGTTTCTTAAATTTCAGATATGTTAGTGTTTAATAAAGTCCTCATGGGACATAATTTTGTTCAACTCTAAAAATCTCAATTTTCTGAAAAACAGGTGGTTTGTCGAAAAATGACAAGAGAAGAAAAAGATATAAATTTTAATTTGCTATAAAATTGATGGACTTAAACTTTTAATTAGGTTAGGGTTTAAAAAAATCAAATCATTAAAGGGTGATCCACCTTTAATTCACTCCTTTTTGAGTTTATATCTACTTAAAAAATTTTAAATAACAATGTTGATAAAAGAAAACCAGCTACCAAATTTGGTTGTTATATGTTGGGGCATTGCTGCAATACAACAGTTTCTTGTAATTATTAAAGAATCTTCCGAGGTCAATATCGCACCAACCATGGGCGTCGGAAAAAAAATTAATATAAAAAAATCTGCATGTTTTGAGGTCCTCTATACGCACACATTCTGTGTCCATTGCGTTGCGATTTGCCATGTGTGTTATATATATATATATATATATATATATATATATATATATATATATATATATATATATATATATATATATATATAATTGCATACACAGACTTGGTTATGTTTTAGATAAAAAAATATTAATGAAAAAACAAAATATATACCTGAAAGTATGTAATACATGTTGTTGTCACACTACATTCAGAATCAGGGGGTAAATTACAGTCAGTTATCCAGCAGAACCTGAAATTTCAAATGTTTAACTATATGCATTTGTCAGTGAAGGGATCATGACATTATTTAAAGTTACCTGATAAGCCATAGAAATTTTGTATTGCACCTATAATGAACAATTAAAGTGAATAATAAACTGCAATAAATACAGAGTTTAAAAGTAAAATTAAACCCAAAGACAAAACGTTATAGGCATAAAACAAGTCAGTGAATGGACACGTTTCATAAACTGTTTTCGACAAAGTACAAACTAGCGGCATTCAAGCAATTTGTTTAGTTTTAAGTTTTATAAAATTTTGTTAATATGTATAAGGAAATTAATGTAGGAATAGGTAAATTAGTAATTAAGAAAAGAATTTGTTAATAATGAGGATAAATAAGGTTTGACATTTTATGAAAATTGTATAGGTTATAAATTTGAACATACAAACATTTTTTGACTAACCTGACTTTAAATCCAATTATCTAATTATATATGATCAAAAAGGAAGTAGCTTTCTCTTGACTGATTTTGTAAAATCTGTCATGCCATTGGACCCATCTGAAACAAAATCGATAATTGTTTAAAAAGCAATTTCAAACACTGATTAGCAGATTTGATTCGTCATATAAAACAAAAGAAACGAATTTTAATTTCCGGGAGGATGAAGACGGGACTGTTAACAGAAACCTGATCGAAACAACAAGAAACGAATTTTAATTTCCGGGAGGATGAAGACGGGACTGTTAACAGAAACCTGATCGAAACAAGAAGCTAGTAGCGTGCAAATTAATAAAATACGTTTAAAAATTTAGAAAAACGCTAGAATCAAAGTAGAAGTGAAATGGAAACCTAGTACTTACCAGTATATAACTGTTGAAGCACTTCAAACAAGATTATCAGTACATATAGCGAGAAAACAGTTAATAGTGAAAAATTTCAACACAAGCCGCAGTCAGAAAATCCAGGTATTCCATCAAATAATAATAAAACAGCAGTGTAATTCCAAACAAAGTTGCAAACAACCATTATTAATATGTTAACCTGTCAAATTGAAATGGAAATGACATTTAGGAACAATTTTACCAAAGTATAGTAATAAAATCCGAGATCAACTAAGAAGAAAAGAAAGATACCAAAAGAGGGCGCTACGCGGGAGTTACAAGTAAGCAGACAAAATTCATACCATCCATTTTAAGATAACCATACCAAAGCGAGCAAAGCGAGGTTTTCATGGTAACTGATATCACAAGTTAAAATAATTGGATTTGTCAAACAAAAGAGAGTCAAATTTAAACATCACATTTAAATAATAATAATCAAAATTTGTAATCACCATAATAAAAGCTGTCATATTTTTTTATTATTAAGAAATAGAGCGGATCCCGAATAAGCCCAATAATTTTAAAGTAAATAATTTTTTAAAGATAAGTTCATAGTAAAAATCAATAATTCAGAATAAATGTTTCAAAGTTTTAATAGTATATTTCTCTCGTAACCGCTGTCACGTGCATCCATTGACTAATAAATGATAAAGTAAAGTAAATAAGTTCAGCAACAGCACCATAGATGCTGCAAGTGTGAGAATTTTCGTATATAGGAACGTAATTATAAAATATTCCCTTTAGAGAAGGAGAGGCTCAACTGGATAGCTGTGGTAATATAAATAAATCAAAAAAAGAACCAGGTAAATATTTATTCTATCAAAATTTCTCTGGATTATATACATATATTTAAAATTTATACATCAAAAAAATATCATAAAGAAAATTCCATAGATTAAAAGCTATAACAAGAATATATTTTGACATTTAGCATAAGCATAAGTAGCCTAAAACAAAATGTAAATGAATAGGGCAGGAGTCTAAAAGAAAATATAAATGAATAGAGGAAAGATATAATTATAAAGGAATGGAATGTGAATAGAAAAGATGTAGAGATGAATGTAGAGGAGAAAAGGGAGACAGAGATGGAAGCTGTACGCAAGAAAATAGTGAAGAAAATCAGAGCGAATGATAAACTGACAGAGAAAATGATAGAGAGAGGAAACGTAAGAAGTCAGCAAATGATAAGTGAAAGAAAGATGCACAAACCCAAGAGAGGGAAGTATGAAACCGAAATGGAAGAAAAATTCAGAGAAACGAATGGAAAATTAGAGAATCTAAGAGAAGAACCAGATATAAAGCTGAAGTTAGGGAATAAAAGGATGAGAGAAGAGATGGGAGAAAGTTTTGAACAAAAATGGAAAAGAGCAGAGAGACAAGGAATGGGGAATAAAAGAAATAAAAACATATGAACACTTGACCAGTTGACTAATTACTTGCAAAGGGTTCCGAAAACTATGAATCGACAAGAAAGCAAGGATTGGGAAGATGACAGAAATAATGGCAGGCAAAATCATAATGATAATAATCGGCATGACAAAAGTAAAGAAAGTTACTGGAGAGATGATAGACATCAACATGAAAACAAGTATGATAATGGTGGCAGGAACAGGTGTAAATATAACAGAAACGGGAAGAACTACAATGACAATTTAACATAGAATATGATGCCAGGTCAGGGGGAGGATCTGATAAATACAATGAGCAACGGAAAAGTCAAAATAACGTATATGGCGAAGACGAAGGAAGAAAAATTGATTATCGTACAAGACAAATAGCAATTAATAATATGAAAATGAAAGACAACGAAAATAGAAAGACGCAGACAATGTTAAAAGGTAAAATAAGGGTGGATGATTATGTCAACAGTATACGAAGCCAAGGCAGGTCAATTATGCATCCACCAATGCAAAGAAATCAATAAACCAGCAGAAAAATCACACGACGGACAAGACGTATGCAACCAAACCAACAAATTAATTTGAATAAAGTTTATAAGGGTAATTTGGGTGAGGGTAGAAACCCTCTTTGTCCTGGGGGTTCTTCCCCTTCTGCATGCATACAATCACCCTCAATGTAGGAACCACAGGAATTTTGTTTTATGTTCGCCTTTCTGGTGTATTTTTTGTTGAGTATATTTCCTGTTTATCAATTGTTTTGTTTGAGTTTTATATCCAAATGACTGTATAAATATGTATGTTAGAGATCATGTTTTTGCTTGCTTTTCTTTACCCTATCTTTACTACTGTTCCTATTTAAATAAATTAATGTTTTATAACTTAATATAAGGCTAAATCACTATAATATATTATTCTTATGAAAATTCACTACCATAACGCACTTGCTGCATCCCCAATATTTTTATTATTTATTTGGTGTGTTTCATCTGCAAATAAGTATCTATGAAATAAAGCTGGTCATGTCTGCTTTGGTAGAACAACTTCATGCCAAACTTGCTTATGCTTATTTATTTTTCTAATTCATAGGTCTGCAAATGGCACAGATGAGACCATAATGGAAGGGGGACAAGTAATAGAAGTGCTACATATAGAAAATTATGAAAATAGTACTGATGAATTTATAGGAAGTGGTCAAATTTATGAGGAAATAGTTACAGAAGAAATGGTAACAAATGACAATGAGGCGAATTTTGAAAATATTGATGATCCTGAGTCTTTTGGGCAAACAGACTGGGAGGAACCCACAGATGTTGGAGAGGATGAGGATATTAAGCCCAAGGACAGTGATGAACATTTGTGTACAGCATGTGATCGCAAGTTTAAAACCATGATCGTATGTATTATTTCTCATTTTTTGGCTTAGTATCATACAGGGTCTGCCAAAATCTTAACAATTCATTTTGTGTGTGGTGATTCTGCTTTTTGTTTCAATTCATAACAGTGAACCATTATAAACATTCTGTTAGTGAAAAGAGAATTATACTTTTTGAACTAAAGACATTATATTTCTATTTGTGAGTTTACATTTTATTTAAGGTGCCACATTTACCCCAAAGTAACAATGGGGTTTTTGTATTACACTTGTCTAAATAAAAACTGAGGATTCATTTATATATAGCTTAAATTTAAAGAAAATGCTTTTTGTTAATGAATTGAATTTTCACTTTAGGTTAATAATTCTGTTAAGCATTGAGTCACATGAAAAGCAGTAGCTGCTGAAATAGAAATTTAAGGCCTTGTAACATACACTTCTTGCATTATTTGTTCTCTATAACCCGTATTGTTAAGACAGTCTTTGTTTAAAAGTCACAAAATTTGATGTTTCAAATCGCCACTTTGACGCTTTTAGGGAAAAAAACAGACATTACATTTTCGAGGTAATTTTTTGCTACTTCTTGACACTTGTGCTACAAAAAAAACCTCTTTGTAAGATTTAATAGATTATGTTTATAATAAATAATATTTTGCTATTGTGCCGTCTTTTGACCTCCAGCGCATTTTTTTAAAGCTTATAACTTTTACTGAATTTTTATTTTAAAAAAAATCACTAATAGAGAGGTATCCATGGTGAGACCTTGCAAAAAAAATTCAAATGAGCGCGAAGTAGGACGCCAAGAAGCCATATCCGGGGTCAGGTTCAATTTATATATATATATATATATATATATATATATATATATATATATATATATATATATATATATATATCCAATCGATAACTCAAAAAAATAATTAAGCGATTTCGACGAAACTCAGCAAGTGCCTTTCTTTTATTAATGGCTTGGATGAGTTCGTTAGGACGAGGTTTTTCGGGAAAATTTTGAGTTTTCTTTCGAAAAAACTTTTTCTCCAAAAATTACAAAGCAAATTTAATGAAATTTGGTGTATATGTTGCATTGGGAAAGGCCTTACCACGTACCAAAATTCACTTTCTAAGTTTATAGAAATAAATTTTCAATTTTATTTCGAAACACATTTTTTTCTCCGAAAATTACAAAGCCATTTTAATGAAATTTGGTGAGTATATTCCCTTGGGAAAGGCCTTAGTACGAACGAAATTTCAACTTTCTAAGTGTATAGAGAATTGAGTTATTATTTTTTTATATTTTTTTTAACTCAAAGCTTTGAATTTTTGCATGTTGTATACGTTATAAAAGAGGAACTTGCATACCAAATTTGTTTACAATAACTGACATTTTTGAAACTACAAAAATTTTGTGAATGAAAACCCAGTATTTTCCCAGAAAACCTGGTATGATTTTCCTGGTTAACAAACTTATCGCAGCCATTTTTATTACATTCGCTTCATTATTTTTTAATTTACTCTACTGTTCTAGAATAGTTTAAGATATGAGCTAAGAAATTGTATTGTCATTTGTCTTCATATATGGGTATTTGGGTATGCATTATTATATATTTCGGTTTACATGTATTCCGTTATTTTGCCATATTGTTGTAAAGGATCTGATCTCCTTGATAAATAAATAAAATAACATGTATAAATGGCCCAGTACACTGCATATTTTGGATCGCATTGTCATTTAAACAACTATAAAGCAATTAATGTAATAATTCTTTACTTTAGTTTTTTTAACTAAATTTATTCTGAAATATTAAATTTGTACTCATTATATGTGGATTTTTTAAAGCAATAGCAATAAAAGAGAAGACCCTAAACTAGTCACTAGGTGGGTCAGTGCAGTGTTGGCACCTGGCTGAGGGTATATTAAAGTTTTATTTAAAAAAAACACATGGCCAAGGTGACAAGTGATATAATTTCTTTTATTAATTTAGAAGGAAAAAACGCTTTTGACTTACAACTTACATGCTTTAACTGTATTTACTTTTTTCTTTCAGGGTTTGAAACGTCACATAGCTGTTAGTCATGCCCAAGAGGAAAAAGAAGAAGATCCCCTTACATTTCAATTGTGCCTATGTTGTGGAGAACCTATGGATACTGCTCACAAGGTAACTTATTTAACATATATAATAAAACATCTTTTAGTGATTTTTTTCAAAAATTCACTAATGAGGAGATCCCGACTTTTGAATTTTGAAAAAATTTCTTCAAATGAGCGCTAAGTGGGCCCCCCAGAAAACATATCCGGGGTATATATATATATATATATATATATATATATATATATATATATATATATATATATATATATATATATATATATATATATATATATATATATATATATATATATATATGTGTGTGTGTGTGTATGTATGTGTGTATGTATGTATGTATGTATGTATGTATGTATGTATGTATGTATGTATCACATAGATAACTCAACAAATAATGGGCCGATTTTGATTAAATTTGGTGAAAAAATTCCTTTTGCAAATGGCTTGGATAAGTTCGTTAGCCAGGAAAATCTGCCCAGGTTTTCTCCGAAAATTTTGTGTTTTCTTTCGAAAAAAAATTAGATCTCCGGAATTAACAAAGTAAGGGCAACCAAATTCATCATTATAAGTAAGTTACCTTCCAAAATTTAGCTATGTAGCTCAAAAGACAAAAAAGTTATACGCATTTAAAGAAAAATAATTTGGGGTTTTCCTCAAAACGTCAAAGTGGCAATTTAAAATGTCAAAATTGGCAACATTTAGGCAAGTAACTTGAATCTAATACGGGCTATAGAAATAAAATGTCTCAAGAAGGATGTTTTAAAAACCCTAAAGTCTTAGTTTCAACCGTCATTGTCCTTCATTTTACTAAAATATTTGCAGAAAATTCATTTCAAATAGACGCTTTCTCTGATGCTTGGCAGTAGCCTTAGCTATAGAGTTTATCGTTTAATGGTATATAATTTTTGTCGAATTTTCGTAAAAAATCAATAAAGCTCTATATATCCGTTATTATATAAGATATAAAAAAAAAAAAGTGTATATATTAATTATAGGGTGTCTTGAGCTACATCTTAAAATAATATTTCTACAATCACAGGGTGGCCCATAAGTCGTTGGTGATACAAATTTCCGTTTTTTTTTTAATTATATCAAACACGCCTTATGTTATTGCATTTTTGCATTGCATGTTTGTAAGAAAATAAATTCTTGACGCAGCAAGTGCGTTATGGTAGCGAATTTTGATCAAATGTTTCATATTTGAACAGCTCAATTTGCTATTAACCTATAAGGTTGACCAAGAAACGTGTTTTTTCGGGAACACTTTAAGTTTACTTCTGGAAATTTTTGTACATTTTCACAAAATAAAGTTATTTTGATGAAACATGCCACATTGTTTTTACTATATAGGTTATACTGGTAACCAAATTTGATGCCTGCTTGCTTAAAAAAAACATTTGTTATTAAAAACATTTTAATGAAAATTCACTACCATAATGCACTTGCTGCGTCCAGAATTTTTATTATATTTTATCTCATTAAAACTATTTCCACTTTTGTGTGAGATCTAATATTTAAAAAATCATTGCTTCAAAGGCAAGAGAGTATATTATGTCAGGGTAACTCATTGGGTACATGAAATTATAAAAAATAAAACTATAATAGTTTGAAATACTAAGAAAGTTTGGTACTGCATGAACCTACATCGGAAGTTGAATGATAACAATTTTATTTTCTAATGAGCCTTGGTCTGGGATTTTTCCTGATGAATGGAAGACATGTAAAGGTGTGTGTTTATAAAGGTTGAGGTAGTAAGGATGAACTGGTTTTGTATATATTGATTGCTATTCAAAACATGTTACGTAAAGTACTTGAGTTATCCTTCTATATATAATAATTATATTTATTTAAATAGTAAGTCTCTTCTGTGTAGCGTTCAGCACAGTTTTGTAGAGTGTACGTCAACAACGAGTACTATAGAGCAGCTGATTCAGTTGGTTAAAGATAGGTTTGATTTTTTGAAAGCGCTTGATTGCCTTAACCACAAGCATTTAATGGATAAGCTATGGAATCAAGGGTAGTGCCTTTGAGTGTGTACAAACTTCTCTTAAAAACAAGTCTGTGTCTGTTCAGGTAGACAGTAAGCTGTCTGAGAAAATATTTTTTCGCATTGGTGTCTCACATGGGTTAATTATTCTTGGTCCTCCTTTGTAAGTTGTCTCGGCTGGTGACTTGCCGCTGAACTCGCGTGTCGGTTGATCAGTTGGTTTTGTATGCAGATGACACAAATCCTTAAGGGTCATGTATCGAAGCCTTGGCAGTGGTAAGTGGCGCCTCCTCTGATATATGTAAGGGGGCAGGGGTCAATGGTTTGAGTCTTAACGTGGACAGGTCTTGTTTTATGGAGTTCCTGCCAAAAAATGTGTTGGTCATCCCGAACCAGTACAGCAGGTGAAGGTGGTGAAGTTTTTGGGTATCTATCTGGATGCGAAGCTAACTTGGGAAACATCTATGTTGTCTTTTGTCCGGGCTGAGTTCGTTGTATTTTATTTTGCATTGAGAGGCACAGTTGATCGGGAGATTTTGGTGAAAGTTAATTATGATTTAGTGCAGGTCTCACCTACTTTATGAGATAATATTTTGGAGTGGTTCCGTGCATGTAAAGGAGGCATTTAAATCTCAGAAGAGGTGTTTGAGATGCATGGAATGGGTACACCCTAATTATCACTCACCCACTTTTTCAAAAATATAGGATTCTGTCACTTCCAAGTTTGTACATATTGGTGATATTTACAGTGGAGGCTCATGAGCCTCGCAGTAGAGGAGGCAGTAATTTTTTTAATTTTCAAGGTTGCACGTTTTCCTGGCACTTCAGAATTTCAGTGAAAAATCCATTTATACAAAAATATAGACTATCACAAGAATAATTTTTGAAATTTGATACCTTTTTGAAATAATTTATTCACGAATTACTGAGGGTATAAATAAACACGAATAAACACATAAGATTTATTAAATTGTTAAATATTGTTTATAGACCAAAAATAAATTTCAATAGAAAACCTATATACATTATACATAGGTCAATAAATAAATTTAAATGAGTGATCCAGTCCAATGAGTGGTCTATGACGAGATGCAAAATGCAGAGGCAGTGTTACCAATTGCAGTCGTTTGTGAAATTTACGATCAACGATTCAACGAATTTTAATTTACTCTCGGTATTTTGATTTCTTTATATATATTCTGGGATTTATACGTTCAAGTCTGGGATCCGGGGTAGGACATCTAATTCACAGTACAGAGACAGTCAATAAGTACACGTTCTTTTGCATACCTAACTCTACTAAGCCAGCGAAACACATTGTCTTATTGTTAATAAGAAATAGGAACATAAATGTAAGCATAATAATATTATGTATTATATTTCACTTTTCGCCACCAAGTAATGTGTGTCGCTGTTGCCTAGCAAGAACCAACACGGTGTTGTAGGGTATGACTTGCCAAGGGGTGGGGCGTATTGTCAGGAAACAGGGAAAATGGGAATCAGGGATTATTTACATATTTACAAAAATAACTAAGCAATAAATTTTAAATAACAATAACGAAAATAAAAATAAATAAAACGGAAACAAAAAATATGTAGTGTAGAGCATCTGTTATTGAAATATTTTTGTAAATGGAACTAGCCAAAAGGTGGGGCGTAGAATGTGGTGACAGGAATCCGGGAAAATGGGATTTGAGGATTATTTACATATTTACAAAAATAAGTAAATAAAACGGAAACAAGAAAATGGGAGGTGTTGAGCATGTTACTGAATTTAACTGATAAACTAATATGTTCCCAAATATTATTTTCAATTAATGGAATTCATCTATCTTTTTGCTCAGCAAAAATATCGATTACTTTATCGTAAAATGAAGTCTGCTGTGTCAGTTCTTTAACAAGCCTTTTTTCTATAGAAATCATTGATATGTTTTTTAACCTGTCTTGACTAATACTATTTCTGGAAAATGTTTTCATGCATTTAAGTGCAGAAAAACTTCTTTCTACTGAAGCAGATGTGACAGGAATTGTGACTATTAACGCAAGTAGTTTAGTAAACTCGGTTAGACAAGAAATTAAATCATTTTTGTAAATAAATGGCATCATTTCGATAGGCGTATGGCAATCTTGAAACAGTTCTGTATCTGTGTATACAGTGATCAGTTCGTTTTTTAATGCAATTGAATCAAACAAAGAATATTGTTTTAATAATAATTCAAAGATATCCTTTCTTTTAAATACGAAACAAAATTGTCTTTTTTTATTAAATCAAAAAATTCTATTTTGTTTAAATCCGAAAATCTCACTTGCAATTGATTAATTATTGTGTCAAAATTTCATTAAAAATTTCTTCATAATTCTGTTTTAAATTTTGAATACTTAATGTTGTCTTTCGTTTCTTTGGTGCTGGTTCGTTATTTTCAAACCCTCAAATAAGGAGTTGTAAATTTGATTAAAATGAACTTCATTATTTCTAAAATCTTGCAATGTAGTAGTTAATACAATCAGACATTTCTTAACATAAGAAATATCTGTGCTTTTATTTTGTAAAATTAAAAATACATCGGTATGCTCAAATATGAATTTAAAAGTCTGTAAAAGAAAAAGAAAATGGGGATCATTAAGATGTCGTTTTAGGCCAATAGATTATCTCAGAGTTTGTTGATCTTATTTGAAATCATCGTGATTCAAAATATAATCAAAAACTTCTAATAATTTGTTTCTGTTTGACAACACTGTAGAAACTATCCTAGAAGTAAAATTCCACCTTGTAGATACATTTGACAGTAAAGTAGTAGTAGCAGTGGTGGGGAGGCCAATGCTAAGCAAGTAGGCCACAATTGGCCCTTTTTGCCAAACCCAGCAACCATGCTCTACTCTTCCTCGGTTCCGTCGCCGAACCGTCTCGACCTCGAAATGAAAGCCGTGACGGTCTTCAATAGGACGGTACTTACCTGGTTCCTCTGCAGAGTCCTCGATCCGAACAATTCTGCTCAAAGACTCCCAAAAGCCTCGCATTCACACAGGTAGTGGTAGGACGTTTCTTCATCCTGGCCGCATTCCTGGCAAATGGGATCCCTCTCTACCCCTATCAATGTGAGGTGTCTTCTAAGGACACAGTGGCCTGTCAGCACCCCAAGGATGCGGCGAAGCGTAGGTCGACTCCTACCGGGTAGCCAGACAGCTTTATCTCTGTCCAGCCCCTCCACGAAGTCCTTCGCCTGCCTACAGCCACCAACCGACCCCCAGTGCCTCTCCATTGCTTCCTCTGTCCACCTGTCTAAGGCGACATATACTGTTTTCCTGCTTATGCCTATCGCAGGCTCCGGGCCACAAAACGGCCGCCGGGAACCAAGCCTAGCGAGATTATTCGCCACCTCATTCCGTCACAGTGTTCCGGAACCCACACCAGTTGCACCTCCTTTGTCCTGGCTAGTCCTTTGAGGGCGTCAGCACACTCCTGAACCAGTGTTGACCTGATTCTGGCCGCACAGACTGCCCGGAGGACCGCCTGGCTATCTGAGCAAATGTACACACATTTCTCAGGGCTCCTCCTCACATCCTGTCTATTGGCCACAGACAGGATAGCCTACACCTCTGTTTCGAATACCGTGGTATATGCGCCAAGAGCATAACTCTCGCACATCCCCAGGCCTTTGATGTATATTCCCGCCCTGGAGGATTGTTCATCCTCCAGCCGCGATCTGTCGGTGAAACAGAGCAGGCCTGCGGGCTGTAATGCAACCTCATTTTCCCTCCACTGATCCCTACTAGGGATCCTGAGGGTATATAGCCTCGTCAACCTAATATCATCCTCGGCATCCCGTACCTTGATGGCGGAAATCGGAATTTCCTTTTCCACCTTCTTGGCAACGCTTGGATGCCCTATTACTGCTCCCTCTCCCCAACAGTTTCCAGAGTCTCGCATTCTGAGATGTGACGCCATAGCCTCCCTTCTGATTCAGATGGGAAGCGGTGGCAGCATCAGCAAGACATCTAGCGCAGCTGAGGGTGTTGTCCTCATGGCGCCTGTGATACCCAGGATTGCCAGCCTTTGGAGTTTGGCCAGCTTCCTGCTGGTAGTTTGGTTCACACCACACCACCAGACCAACGCCACATAGAGGATTCTCGGCCTGAAGATCGCGGTGTAAATCCAGTGAAGGATCCAAGGATTAAGTCCCCAGGTCCTCCCTATCACTCGACACAGCTGCCAGAGGGTCGCTACTCTCTTCCTCACTACTCGTTCTATTCGCGACCCCCATGTTAGTTTGGAGTCCAGGATCACCCCCAGATATTTGACCTCCCGCACTAAAGCTAAAGGTTTTCAAACCATTACGGGCGCCCTGAACCCCCCTACATTCCTCTTCTTGGTGAACAGGATCATCTCCGTCTTCGCCGGGCTTACAGAGAGTCCCAGCTCTCCACACCACCTTTCAATTATGCTACAGGCAGCTTGCATGCAGCCACAGACGACGCCGAGGAATTTGCCGGTGACCAAGACCAGCCCATCATCAGCGTACGCCTGGGCGTAGAAGCCATTCTCGGAAAGCCGCTCCAAGAGGCCGTCCATGACCAGACACCATAGATGAGGTGAAAGGCAGCTGCCCTGAGGACAGCCGCCCGTCACCCCAACGTCTATCCCTCGGCCCCTCAAGGTCAGCGAAACTCTCCTGTCCTCCAGCATGCTCGCCACCCAGCTTATTAGGGACCTCGGCGTTCCCCTCTCCTGTAGGGCGGCAGAGACTGTATCCGTCCTTGCCTTATCAAAGGCCCCCTCCACATCGAAGAACACAGCTAATGTGCTCTCCCCGTAGTGTAGAGCCCTTTCCACCTTCCACGTCACAGCGTGGAGCGCCGTCTCCGTCGATTTCTCCCGCTGGTACGTGTGATGACCTTTGTGGAAGGGATGATCCTTGAGGATCCCTCCCAACATAAACCTATCTACTAACTTTTCCAATGCCTTGAGCAGGAAGGATGTTAGGCTGATTAGCCTGTACGCCTTGGCCAGCGTGTAGTACTCCCTTCCTGGTTTGGGAATGAAGACCCCCCCTAACCCGGCGCCACGCCTTTGGGACGTAGCCCCACGCCAGGCTGGCCCGAAAAACCTCCCTTATGTTGGGAAGCAGTATATCCAGGCCCCTCTGGAGCAGGGCCGGAAAAATCCCATCACAGCCTGAGGATTTGAATGGAGCGAACTCGCTCACCACCCAGATTATAGAGTCATCTGTGACCACCTCCTCCGCCAGCTGTCAGTCCGCATTTGGGACAGTCCACCGGCCCGGTTCGGCAGCCTCCGTGACGGCTCCACCGCCCTCAAGGTGAACTTCGGCGGGATGACGCACGGTCTTCTCACCGGTGCTTGTCCAGCTCCCGTCCGGTTTCCTTAAAGATCCTACATTACTACCTAACTCCTGTTTGAGTACCCTTACCAGCCTGGCTGCGTCCGGCAGGAAATTGAC
This sequence comes from Tillus elongatus, assembly GCA_964006375.1. NCBI lineage: Eukaryota > Metazoa > Arthropoda > Insecta > Coleoptera > Cleridae > Tillus > Tillus elongatus. The sequence goes on along the minus strand of OZ023264.1, from coordinate 98,342,980 downwards.
TTCCCCGCAGTACGCACGCCAACCAGCTCGTTTACTCCGGCGTAATTCCTTCTTAAACTCCCTTCTGGCAGTCCTAAACTCGTCCCAGTCCGCTTCATCCGATTCTCGGACGGCTCGGTTTGAGGCCCTCCGAGCCCGCTCACGTAGTACGGCGAGATCCCTGTTCCACCATCTAACTTTGATGGACGGTTCCCCCCTAAGTGGTGACGCGGCCTCGTAGGCTGCCATTATTTTCCCTTCTAGGGCCTTGACCTCGCTATCTAATGCCTCTATAGAGAGTCTTCTCCCCTCTGGGCTTCTTGGCGACCCACCGAGGCCTATTAGGTAGGCATCCCAGTCGGTCTTCCTTGGATTTCTCCTAGGGGGAGGACTCTCACAATCCACATCCAATTCAAAGCGGATCATATGATGATCAGACATTGATATGTGTTCCGTCACCCTCCAGCTAGATATATCTTCCGTTATTCCTCTGCTCGCTAACATGATGTCATTCACCTCCTGCCGGATACGATTGACAAACGTCGGAGCCGTACCTCTGTTTAATACCTCTAGGTTCGTTGTAGCCAAATACTCTAGTAGAGCCTCACCGCGTGGGTTGGTATTTGTGCTGCCCCACAATCTGTGGTGCGAATTGGCATCGCAGCCTATAATTAGTTGTAACCCATGCTTCCTTAATAATAACCTTAAGCCTAGTATTACTCACCTTATACTCCAGGACAGCTGCTGTGGCGTCCCTGGACCCGAGCTGCGGCAGAAACATCACGTCCAGGTCCCTTGACGCCACTATGCATGTCCTAGGTTGTTCTTCCTCTGCTTCGTCACCAACTAGGATGTTGAAACTGATTCCTCCAAGCCCTCTCACTTGCTTCCTATACACATAAGGCTCTTGGATCAACACAACGCCGCCTGCGAGGAGCTTTGCCATCCCGGCTATGCTGTAGGTTGATCTGGCCCACCCGCAGTAGCCCCGCGAATTTAATCGCGACTCCGCCCTGGCGGAGACCTCCTCTGGTCAGAACTCTGGTTACACTCAGAGTCACCAACTCGAAATACATTTGCCAGCATTTCCCGTCCAGCTCGCGAGCCACCCCGGGCCCCACCGAGAAGACTAGACGCCATGCCCCAGGTCCTCCTGCCGTCTCCAGGTGCCGTCATTGCCCAACATTGAGCGAGTGGTTCTGGAGCGCAAGCATCCTGACAACATCCCGTAGGTCCACCTCTTGACTTCTGAGCCAAAAGGCGATCCGGACCGGCCATGGGGTGCCCCCTGCCTTTCCGGCGCTGAAGGCGATCTCCCCTACCGCCGTCCCGAACTAGCCGTTAAGAAGCCAACTCAGAGACTCCTCATCCTCGGCGGTCACCAAGAACCACCCTGGATCAACTATCCCCGAGTTACGGAAGCGGAGCTGCAACGCCACGTCGGATACCGACATGACGTCCAACATCCCCGCCACCAGGCTCCTCCTTATTGGCTCCGCCTCTTCCGCCAGGACTACGCCCCCCCCCCCCCGGTTGGAGGTGATGACCACCTGCATATTCCTCCTTCCCGCCGGACCTGACGTTCCCGAGGGGCCAGTGCTCGCTCCAGCGGCCGGGGTCGCGGCAGCGCCCCCCCCCGCGCAGGAGTGGGACACATTAGCCGCTTGCCACCAGCGCACACCCGCGGCTATAATCCTCTTGGCCCGTCTCTCCGGCGGTGTTTCCTTTTCCGCCCTTGGGCGCTTCGCGTACGCGCCCCCCAGCTGACTTGGGCCAGCCTGGCGGCCTCGACACCAGAGAGCCTGAGAGCCTGATGGTCCTCCCTGAGTCGGTGGCCGCCTGTCCAGCTTTCGTTCCTGTGGGCCCGGCTGCACCTTTTGTCTCTGCTTCTCTGCCGAATGCCCGGGGGGCGCCGCCGGGGTAGAGCCTTTCGGCCCCTCCCCCACTGCGACCCTCGCCCGGTCTCGTCGGCAGGATAATCTCTTTCACTTCCTTACCTCTCGCCTCACGGTGCCGTCGTCGCACCTGCCGCCAGGCCGCCCGATCTGGCATCCTCCCAGCCTTGACGATCCCTGAGGGTTCACCCGGCTCGGAAGCAGCCTGACCGGTCGCAGAGGCAGAGGGGATTTGCGGCGGCTGCACGTCCTGCGAAGCAACCGCTGCCGAAGCAGCCTGCGCCTCTGAAGGGCCAACACCCCCCTGACGACACCGCTGCCTCAGCTCCTCCCTCTCTTGCCTCATTTTCTGAGCTCTCCGCTTCCTTTTCCTTTCCCTCCTATGCTTCCTTCGCGAATCCTCGTCTTCGGCCCCTCCCATGGACACGTCCATGGGCCCGGCCGGACTCGCAGCTAACGAAGTTCGCCCCTCGTCGCTCCCCTTGTCAGCAGTGTCCCCGACGGAACTGCACCGTTCCACCCCGGACACCACGCCGGGAGAGCGGAGGAGCGTTTCCTCCAGTTCCCTGCTGGAACTATTTGGAGAGACAGGGATCTCTCTACCTTCTGCCTCCTCGACGGTTTTTGGCACGTTAGCATCTTTTATTTGTCGACTATTCATGGTTGCTAATTGGGTTTTATGTGTGATGCTGTGCTTATGGTTTGGTGAGCTTATAGATACGGGAAATCACCCCACCGCGCCCCGGCGCTTCATCCATGATGAGACTTGATTCCGTTAAGAGCGGCTCTGCGGCCACGCCGTGGCGACTTGAAGCGTGCAGCTAACCCCCTGTTCCGGAGCTACTCGGTGCTATTGGCACGATCGAGCATATTTCGAATGGATGATAGGGCAGCCCCCTACGCCGGCCAAGGCAAGGGTGGGCCCCTGTACTGTCCAAACGGCGCCAGGTGTGCCGGACCTGGTTTGCACAGCGCTGCCAGTCCAGAGCAGGCTTCGCTCGGAGTCCCTCCTCAGGGTCCACGCCGAAGCCCGAGAAGCCCCCAAACCGATCTATGTGTGTCGTGTCTGTGTTTGTATGTGTGTGTGTGTGTGTGGCGTGTGTGAGGAGTGAGACTTTAGTAGACCATCAGCCCCGCCGTCGGTGCAGATCTTGGTGGTAGTAGCAAATACTCCAGCGGGGCCCTGGAGGACTGACGTGGAGAAGGGTTTCGTGTGAACAGCCGTTGCACACGAGTCAGTCGATCCTAAGCCCTAGGCGAAAGCCGATGTCGATGTGGTGTGACTTAACGTAAGAGCCGTCTGTCTTTTGAAAAAAAAACACGGACTATCCATGTGATCAGGCACACACCCGGCGGGCGAAAGGGAATCCGGTTCCTATTCCGGAACCCGGCAGCGGAACCGTCAAAAAGTCGGGCCCTCGCAAGGGAGTTCGTCGGGGCAACCCAAAAGGACCCGGAGACGCCGTCGAGAGATCCAACGCATGAGCGTTCGAGTTCCATGGAATCCTCTAGCAGGGAGATATGGTTTGGAACGCGAAGAGCACCGCAGTTGCAGCGGTGTCTGGATCTTCTCCGCGGACCTTGAAAATCCGGGAGAGGGCCACGTGGAGGCGTCGCGCCGGTTCGTACCCATATCCGCAGCAGGTCTCCAAGGTGAAGAGCCTCTAGTCGATAGAATAATGTAGGTAAGGGAAGTCGGCAAATTGGATCCGTAACTTCGGGATAAGGATTGGCTCTGGGGATCGGGGCGTGTCGGGCTTGTCGAGGAAGCGGGTCGCGGCCGACGTGCCGGGCCTGTGCGAGGTGAACAGCTTAGCTTATGCGACGCCGGATCCGAGCACGGTCCCGTGCCTTGGCCTCCCGCGGAACCGTCTTGCTGCGAGGCCCCGGAGCGCACCCGCAAGGGTGTCCGGGTGTCCTCTTCGGCCGCCATTTAACGGTCAGCTCAGAACTGGCACGGACCGGGGGAAAAAAAGACCATCAGCCCTGGGCGTTAATCCCATTGCCGACAGTCGCGCCAGGGGTGGCACGTGGAGCCAGTCTCTAGGAGTCCAGTAGCTAAGTCACGCGTCGATCAATCAAGAGAACGACCCACGCACGACCAGGCTAAGGGACCACACCCCCCACGGTAAATGACCAGAGCCTACAGTATTAAGTAGTAGTATTAGTTCAGTAGATTTTGAAAAAAAATGCAGAAAACCCAGATAAGCTTGCAAAAAAAATTCTACATTCTTTGATGCTACCTATGCAGGCTTTACTCAATACTAAATTTAGAGCATGAGCATAGCAATGTGTAAAAAGTGCCTGAGGGCAACTGTTTTAATTTTTGCCTGTAATCCATTTAAATGACCCGCCATAACTGATGCCCCATCATATGTTTGGGCGATTAGTTTGTTTTTCAAATCATATTTACCAAATTTTTCTGTTAAGAAATTAAACAAATCATCTGCGGTTTGACCTGAACTAACGTAGTAAAAACCTACAAATCTTTCAAGTATTTGCCCTTCAACAACATACCTAAAAACAACTGATAACTGTGAACAGTAGCTAATGTCTGTGGTTTCATCAGTTTGCCAAGAAAAGAATGGAGCTTTTTGTAATTTGATATCAATCTTTTGTTCTACAACACGACTGACTGTTTCGATCATATCATTTTAATAGTTTTAGAAGTTCGTGAAAAGACTGTAGCTTCATTTAAAAAACGTTCTAAATTTGCATCATATCGGCTTAAAAAAGTGATCAGCTCTCGAAAATTTCCCCTGTTATCTGAATCTACATTCTCATTATGTCCTCTAAAATGTAATTTCTGACAACATAAAAAAATTACTGTATCGATAAGTCTTCTTAAAATTTCTCTGTTTTCTTTAACTTCAACATTATGATCTACAATTGGTCTGCCTTTGACCCTGATTAATACAATTTATAATATTTTGTTTACCAAATAATTTGAATTTAATTGAAGCTGATAAATGCCCCTTTGATTTTTTAAATCACTATATCCTAATTATGACCAAACAGTGTTCTCTGTACACAAAAAGAACGATTATGTTGTTATTACAAGATTTGGCAATGAAGGTTGCGGCCTATTTAACATTTTTATGAATAATTTGTCGTTGTATGTTAAGCCCTTAAAATCATATTTTAAAAGGAAATTTACAATATCATCTGCTTTTGTTATACTGTTTCTACTTACATTAGCGATAACAGTGTTGGATTCCATCGTTAATTTATTATATTATAATTATAATATCACAAACCACAGAAATATTAATTAGAACTGCTACCACTTCCTATTTGATGTCTCTAGTTAATAGGTTAATAGTGGATTCTTTAGTCGTGAGGGAATCACAGCCACAGCATAATTATTATTATGCTTGATGTAACTTGATGTATTATTATGCTGTGATCATGTTTTCCACCAACGCTCGCTCACATTGGTTGGGGAGCCTGGCCTCCGAGCACGTGATTTTAAGCGCGGTTTTAATTGGTTTGCCAGGGCTAATATTGGTATGCATTCAAATACATGTGCTAAAATATGGTCCTAAGTTCAATACATCGGAACCGGGCCTCCGTGACGTTACACAAGCACACAAGAAGATCACACTGTTTTGGTAATATACTTCTGAGCAGATTTACAGAATTTTTATATGAATATGGTTTGAGTAATAATTAATAATATGAATAAGTATGACTTTAAGATTGAAGATTGTATATTGGATGAAAGTTATATGTAACTAACTGACTAGTTGAATAGGGAGGATGTAACTAATTCTGACTAGGGAGGCCCAGCATCTTGTGAGCAGTGGTGATTTGCGTGGATACACACACTTGGATTTTCGAACCAAACCCGAACTCGAACCTAACCTTCGGTTCGAAAAATTGTACGCACCGGCAATGATAAAAGTTATTCGAAGTTCGAAATATGTAATTCTCCAAAAAAGTTTGAAGTTCGTTGTTCAAAAATATTTCAAAATTATACATTACAGGCATTGAAAGCTGCCAAAGATATAGAAGTTGTAACCCAGTAGTGGCCCGTTAACTCGATAGCGGCGCTTTAAACACTGTATCGGTGACATTGAGTCAGTAGCATAATTTGAAGAGATCTCACTAATGTATATTTTTAAGAGTTTGTGGGACCCATTGAGACCTAACAGAGCCATTTAACAATCACAGATTTTTTTATTTTATATATCCTAGGATCCTACTGCCTTCTTTGGTTACAACATTATGATGACAATGTCAAAAGGAATCGGTAATGTACTTTTTCAGAATTTATGTTCGGAAATACTAGGTTGAACATGCTTTATTTCACAATGAGCCAAAACAAAGTTAAATATTCTCAATCAATACACAGTTAAAATTATTTAATATATAACTATGATGCTTAACTTTAACCCCTCACCCTAAAAGACTGTTAAAACTGCCTAGATTATATCAAATGACAAAAAGTATATATAATTAAGCTTAGCTACAGATGTAAAAATCTATCTTGACCTATCTTGACCTATCTTCACAACTAACATCAGCAAGCCATTTTCCCCAAATCGGTTTTTGCGAAAAGACTAGATATCTCCTACATACCAATTATTGTATGCTACAATATACCTAAATTTTGTATTTAAAGAAATGATATATGAACATTGAAGAATTTTGGTTAGTTCGATGTTCGAATTTGAATTTTTAAGAAGTTCGAGGGTCGAGTGTGAACCGAAGACATACTATTTTGGAGGTTCGAAGTTCGAAACAACATATTTGCTTGGGTTCGTGCATAGTTCAGTTCGAGAAAAACATGGGTTTGCAATAGAGGTGTGTAAAGCTTCGAAATTTCGAACAGAACCCGAACTCGAACAAAACCTTCGGTTCGAAAATATATTCGCACTAGCGATGTTGAAATAGTTCGAAGTTTAAAATATGTAATTCTCCGAATAGTTAGTTGCTCAAAAATACTTCGAAATTTATATTTACAGGCACTGAATGCTGCCAAAGGTAGCGAAGTTCCGGCACCGTTAACTCTGTAGCGGTGCTTTAAACTCATTATCGGTGTCAATAGGTCGATATCGTAATTTCGGGAGATTTCACTCATGCATATTTTTGACAGTTGGTGGGACACATTGAGAAAGGGGATCGGTAACGTAAAGTTTCGGAATTTATGAGGATAATTGCAGATTGCCTTTGGAAAACACTGGTTTCAACATGCTTCATTTCAAAATGAGCCAAAACAGTTACATATTCACAATTAGGAGTTCAAATTTTTAGTGGTTATTTTCTACCTATCATGTGCACTTTGATCCCTCTCAATCTGCTTGCTATAACTGCCTAGCCAATGCCAAACAACAACAACATATTTATAATTCAGCTTATCTATAGATCTAGAAATCTAAAAAAGTTTAAAATATTTTTTGACTTTCTATTTTTGATTTAATGTTGACCCCTCTCCACAACTATCAGCCCCGAAGGCATTTTCACCCTAACCTGCAAATTTTGTCGAACTCTTCCTTTTTGTAAAAAGAATGGGAATCTTTTACATATCAAATATTGTATGTTAGAATATTCCTAAATTTTGTATTTAAGGAAATGATATCTGAACACTGAAGAATTTAGGGTAGTTCGATGTTTCATTTTGAATTTCTAAAAAGTTCGAAGTTTGACTGTGAACCTTGGATATAAAATTTCCGAGGTTCGAAGTTCAAGGCAACATATTTGCTTCATAGTTCAGTTCTAACAAAACAACGGTTCGCACACCTCTAGTTTGCCCACCTCTAATTAGTTCCCAAATGATCGAAAAAAGTTTGTTATATAATTTTTTCCTCCCTGTCTCATTATCTAAGGGTGTCTAGATCTAGTTTGTCGATATTGAACAATTATGCATACAACTAGCTTTTTTAACTGTTAATTCTTTTCATAGTTTTAAACTGCTAATAGAGGTGTTTAACTTTTTTTTTTCATGATACTATTATCAAAACTGAATATTAGTTGAAAGAGAAGTTTTTGATTTTGACATGATAATTAAGATTAATAGGATTAAAAAAAAAGTCTTGTTCATTACAAAAATACACACACGTTGCTCGTTTAGCTTTTTCAATCACAAAGGAACAAATATAACAATTACACAATGCGAGAAGGGACAAATATAACAATAACACAATGCGAGAAAACAATGCATATGTATAAAGAACTACTTAAAATATTAATAACGCATGATTGAGTGATAAATACTAAAAATGTCGTATTTACGTTTATTACTTAATTTTTTATGGACCATATTGGTAAGGTTAGGAAATTTCTTTCCCGTCAGTTGATAGTTTAAATTTATTACATGGGAGCTTTAGATAGATAAATATATTGGCCATGTTACATAAATAGTTTATGTTTACAGCAAGTCAGTGTACATGTTAAAGCAGTTATGTCAATACAAATTAAAAATGCCTAAAATTAATCCATCCTAACAATAAAACACAATGTACCAACAGTCAAAACACAATAAAAAAAACATTATTCGTGATCAGACGTTTAGTTTAGTCGTAGAGTTTGAATTAAGCAATTCTTATACTTGAAACGACACAGACTGAGAATTGTAATGTTTTAATTATCAATCTCCAATTTCAGAATTTAAAATAATGTGTTTGGTTACATAATACCGAACATTAAAATTAAGAATGCACGACCGCACGACATATGTCGATGATTACTGGTTGGCCTTCCAACACATTGAATGTCATTTAACCTCCAAAAATTGAGTAGCATTGCAAAGTTTCTTTGTCAGCATATAAGTGAAAGAAAATAACTGAACAAATCTGTCTAAGATGGCAACCTTTTCCGCAGGAATTTGCAGATTTGGAGGCTAGAATTTTTGCCTCACATCATGAATAATATAATTAATGAAATACCTTACTTACAGGTGCATATTCACAAAGATGTCAATGTGATTTAATTATCTGATAATGAAGGTAAAAACATTTGACATTTCAACATCCATACAAAATTATATAATAACATTAGGTACCTTATCGCGAACTTCTCAAGTGAAACATAAGCGATGTTTTGCTTAAATGTAAGCGCCTCCGTGGCCGTGCGGGAAAGTCGATTCAGACTTTCCAATACGGACTCAGGGGTCGACGGTTCGAGCCTCACCGGCGGCGGATGATTTTTCAAAATCACTGTCGTCATTGAGATCGAGCTCAAGGTGGAGGGTAGGTTAGTTTAGATGAGCAAAAAGGGTCAGCAATGGCCTAATTGCCAGTAAGCTTAAATGTTGGTCTGTTAGCCTCTACAAATTTCAAATAACCCTCCTTACTTAAAGGTGTCTTCAAGTCAAGCCTTATTTATTGTTACATCCTAACTTATCTTTCAGAATAATTATTTCTCTTTTTGTTATCACATTATCACTTCTTCAAGGAGTTTATATGCCTCAATGTCATCTCCGGTATCATGAAAAACTAGAGTTCTGAATCAAAAAAAATATATTTTTTTTCCTCGTTTGTTGACATTTCACATCGTTGTCGATATTGCCGCATTCGAAGCAACGACCTTGCGTGTCAAATCGGCACTGGATAAATGCGCTAGCGTAAAAGTACGAGTAAAGACCTACGAATTTTCTAAAATGTAGGGTTCAATTATTTCCTCATTTTCTCATTGAAAAAGCTGGTTCATAGTGATATTTTCGTCCAAAATGATAGTAATATCTCCATAGATTATCGTATTGGTGAATTCATAGTTAAGAAATTCAATTTAAATATTGTAACAGGTGCTTGAAAAGTACCAATTTTGTTTGCCCATAAGAAATGCATTGTGCGTGATTAAAAATTTCTTGCGATATGGTATCATCTACTAATCCTGGATTGCATAAAAACATGCAGTAGCGGATAATTCTGCATCAAGCGACCTCAAAGTGTATGATAAAAACGTTAGTGGATTTCACACTAAAACACGTGAACTCGAATTGAGTGTTACAGCTTGTGATTATGATATTATACTGCTTACTGAAACTGGTTTAAATGGTGCTATTTTAAACTAGTGTTCATGAACAGTTTGGTGGAGTACTAATTGCAGTGCTCAGGAGGCTTATTTCTAAAAAAACTTTCGGTTTTGTATAATATTGAACAAGTCTTTGTTTGTGTAAATTGTGAAAAGAAATCTTTTATTTTTGGTACTGTTTATCTGACCTCCTGTCAGATTTCATGCGCTATGAGGAACACAGTGGCTCAGTCGAGTATGTTCTAGAGGAGTTGCCAAATCATGATTTTTATTTGGTGGGTGGCTTTAACTTACCCAATGCACAATGATGATGCTAGCGTTTGTATACTATCAAATTCCGACCCATGTCACATGATTCTTTGTAGCAGTTTCACATTTCTGGGACTTTACCAAGTTAATCTAATTAAAAAACCGAAATAATGTTATGCTAGACTTGCTATTCTGTCGGAAGGGAGACAGTTGTCTCAGAAGCCTTTGAAGTTTTGCTGCCTTGTGATTACCATCATCCTGGACATTGTTTTGAGACCATAGCTGTTGTAGCCAGTCCCACACCTCTCGATTGGGATGTAACGTTACCAGGCTTTGAACGTGTTGATTATATTGCACTAAATAATTACTTCAGTGCAGAGATGTGAACTGGTAAATTACTGATAAATTACCATGGTAATATACCGTAAATTCTTGCTAGAAATAAATTACCGAATTCTCGTAATTTGCAAGATAAATTACCAAATTTTGTGGTAAAAATCCGGGGAATTACTGCCGGCCGCCGGAGATTATTAGGACATTGCCGGGGATTCACATCGTTAAAAACGCGATATTTGCGCTCTAAGTAAAGACCTTTCGGCAGTCGTTACAGTCAGTGTTTTGATAACATAGGTTAGTGGATACGTAAAATAATATTTAAGAGAAAAACTGTTACTTTTATTTTTTATTCACAAACAATAACAAATAATAAAAGAAACAATTTTATGTTCGACACCGATACTTACACACCTTAATTTCATTTCCAAGTCAATATTATGTATTGATTGAAAAACCATTAAAAAAAATAATTTTTTAATACATGCTTCTTTGGAAAACCATATTTTATTCCAAAAAATAGGACACGCTGGGTGTGTTTCTGTCTTTTTCAAATTTAAATTTAAATAAACGGTAAAATTGATGTTAATAATTAAACTAGGGATGCAAATTGAATCATAACTTTCACATAGCTGTGGCTGTGATAATCTACTGTCCTCAGAAAGACATTCTCATGAAATTAATTTAGGGTCCATGACTTGACCACAAAGAAAATATTCGTATTCCAGTACCCATAAACTTCTGAAACGTTATTACCCATAAACTTCTGAAACGTGTTTACCCATAAACTTCTGAAACGTTTTATTACTCAAGTTTTAATGAAAAAAATGTCAATTTTCACAAATCACTTCTCATTTTTCCCCTATCCCACGCAGCAATCCGACCTAAAAACAATTCAAAGCGTTCATTTGTCGGGTGCTAACTGGATATCAAATTTGAAATTGATATCTCAATTTGTTCCAAAACTCCTGCGCCTACTAACAGACAAACATACAGGCCGATAGACAGACAGAAGAAAAAAAATTATTTGCAGAATCAACTTTTCTATATGTTTTGAGACCTTTCACGGCATTTAGCTACAAACAAAAATGAAATTTCTGTCACTGATATTCCACCCCCACATATTCAACCCTTAATTTAATTTTAGCACAGAATACCAGATGTTTGATGAAATTGAAAGTTTTCTAATAAACAAAACCTAAAAACGTTAGATTACTAGAGCTATGTATATATTATAAAATGTCAATTTTCACCAAATCATCACCCATCCCCTATCCCCTGCAGCGATTTTACCCAAAAACAATCCGAACCTTTCGTTTGTCAGATGCTAACTGTGCCCAATTTGAAGACAATATCACAATTCATTTTAAAGTTATCGTGGCTACAGACAGACATACAGACCAAGACAGTTCCGAAATCATGTTTTCTACATGTTTTGGCACTTTTAAGTTGTTCAAGTGAAAAAAAAATGACATTTTTGTCGCCGATGCCATACTTCCACATGTATTGACGATGTAGAAGTAAAAATATATTAAGGTAAATTACCACAGTAATTTACGACACAGATTTATTACCACTGTAATCAATTTTGGTAATTAAAACCCGTAAATTACCAAAAATATAAATTACGGTAATTATATATCACTGGTTCAGTGACATAGATTGGGAATCAATGTTAGTTATTGAGGGATGCAACGTCGACGGAGCAATTGATATATTTTATGAAATTCTATACACAGCTATTGGTCTATTTGTACCAAACAAACTAATCAAATTGTCAACTTATCCTAGGTGGTATACGCCCAAGTTAAAAAATCTTATTACCTTGAAGAAACGTGCACATAAACAATACAAAGTGACTGGACATCATGATGATTATCTAAATTTTTATGGCCTTAGAGATGCAAGGAGTTGTTGCACCAATGTTATGTGAATTAGATTGGCGAGGTTGAGGAGTCTACTACAGGGGGTATCTGACGTTTTGGCGTTACGTTAGTTCAAAATCAAAATGCCCAGGCTTGCCATCTTGTCTGCAACATCGGGGGTTCCTCAGGGGAGTCACTTGGGACCACAGTTTTCAATGTTATCGTTAATGACATTGTACGTGTGTTCAATAATTCCAACTATCTGTTGTTTGCTGATGATCTGAAAGCTTATTGTGAAGTTTTATCCCAACATTGCTCTACAAGAAGACTCTTCTTCAGTGGTGTGATTGTAATGGAATGGTTCTCGATATTAATAAATGCAGAGTAGTAGCCTTTGGTAGGTCGGCAAACAGAATACAGTTTCATTACAGTGTTTTGGGCAAACCCATAGAACGACTATCTGTTATACAGGACTTGGGTGTGATGTTGGAAGAGCAACTATATTTTAAGGATATCCATTGTTAACAGATCTTTAAAAACCTTAGGATTTATAAAAAGAAACACTGCAGACCTTAAGAACATTAACTCTGTGATATCCATCTTCAATACTTTGTGCAGGTCACTGCTTAAATATGCTTCTCCTGTTTGGTCCTCCGTATATGCAACCGATATAAATTACATTGAGATTATACAGAGCAGGCTTTTACGATATATTGCTCGCAAGCTGGGTATTGCTAGGCATGATTATTCTCACAGTGAATTGTGTTCGATGTTGAGGGTAGAATCCTTGGCCAATCAAAGAAATTACTTGGATGCCATCCTGCTGTTAAAGGTTGTAAATTCGGTAATATATTGTCCTGATTTGGTTGCTGTTTTCAGTTTTTGTGTACCATTTCATTATACCCGTAGAAATACGTTGTTTCACCTGGAATTTCACACAACAAATTATGCCAAGGGATCTCCCGTGTCAAGGCTGTTCTCGGTTGGTAATTCTATTTCACAGAATTTTTTTAAAACTACGTACATATTATTTAAAACATTTAGTGGTAGATGGTGCTATAATTGACGAAATTCAATTCTTTTGTCCCGATTTTAGGTAGGTCCTCCCACCATCTGGTTGCTTGATTTAAGCGAGTCCCCTCTCCTCTCACAATCGGGGTGCTTGATTCATGTGCTCCGATCATTAAATTGATTTATTTAATATTTATTTCGAAATTTTTACTCTTGAACTCAAGCAGCTGATTGACGAAACCTTCAAAAGCTGCACTCTACAAATACTCTGAAAAAAAAATGCAATTTTTCGATTGGAAAGTGCCATTTTAGATTACTCACTTGTGATTACTACTAATGTTGTTATTGATGGCAGGTAGTTGTCATCAATACGTGATTACTGTGAGGGTATGTTGATAAAATAAGGTCACATGAAGAAATTGCTCACATCCAGATCATCTATCGATCACAAAATCAACTGTATCTAAAACAGAGATTCGATATCAACAGACAGGCTCTGTAAAAGATCGACCGAGGTCTGGAAGGCCAAAAAGTGCCATGAAAAAGGCAGGAGTTTGGAAGTTTGTGCAAGCATTATTGACAATGTCCATACATTTGTTCGAAAGATCTCCCAACAAACTGGCATAGGCAAATCATCTGTATATAAAATTTTAAATGTAAATGAATTCTATCTATATGAGATAAAACTGGCGCAAAAGCTTCTATGGGATGATGTTGATCAAAAATTAGAATTTTTGAAGAAATGATAAGACAGTGTGGATGAGTTTCTCTGACAAAGCTACATTCCAATTGAGTGGAGAGGTTAATAGGCAGCATGTGATATTGGCCCAATTCCCCATTTGGTTAGGTTCCCATATGCAATATCAACAAAAAGTTAATGTGTGGGCCAGAATATTGTGCAATCGAATTGTCAGACTAAAGAATATATTGAATTTAAGATGGCTGACACAGTGAAACTTAAGGAGAGTGCTCTCTTAAATTACTGTTATTACTGTGAAAAGAAAGTAGTGAAAAATATAAATTGTGGGAGTTGCAAGGCAGCTTTTCATAGTGGTTAATGTTGTGAAAATCAAAGTACAGAAGATTTTTGTGAGAATATTGATAGTAGTGATGAAGTAGATAAAGATGGTCTTATAGAGACACTCAAATTGGAAAATAATATTTTAAACCAGTTAAATGGTGAATTTAAGGACGAGAATAATTGTTTGAAGGAAAAGATTAGAAATTATGAAGGTGACATAGAAATAATAACAAGCAAACCAATAAAAAGCCTGGACGCAGCAAGTGCGTTATGATAGTGAATTTTCATAGAAATGATCTGGCACAAAATATTTTATTATAACTTTTTTTTCTTGTAACTTAGAAATATAAATTTTGGTACATAGTTTACTTTTTATATCATAAACCTACCTACCAAATTTGGTTATCATAGCTTTTTTACTTTTTGAGATAATTTTTTTTTTCGAATGAAAACTCAAAATGTTCCTGGAAAACCTCGTCCGATCTTCCTGACTAACGAACTTATCCAAGCTATTTACAAAAGGAAGGTACATGCCAAATTTTATCAAAATCGGCCTACTATTTTTTGAGTTATCGGTGTGATATATATATATATATATATATATATATATATATATATATATATATATATATATATATATATATATATATATATATTGAAACTGACCCCGGATATGGGTTCTAGCGGTCCTAGTTCACGCTCATTTGCAAAAATTTGTTCAAAAGTGGGGTCTCCCCATTGGTGAATTTTTTCTACAAAAATTCACTAAAAGGAACAGAATAAAAACAGAAGTTGATAAAACATTGGATGTAAAATTGAATAAACATTTAAAAATATCCACTAGCAGACAGATAGCTCAACCTGATAAGTGGACAGATAGCCCAGAGAACGAAAATCCAGGCAGCATATACAGGGGCAAGTAAACAATTGGTAAATAAACAGAGGGAAATAATGAGAGGAGTGATTCAATTGCAGGGCACGTCAGTGAATGATAAGACTTCAGTGTACAGGGACTTGTTGCAAAATCTCCAGGGAGACAGTATACAGGGGGACACAAACAAAGTTTCAAATATTGATGAGGGATCGAGCGGAAGTGGTGACATGGCGGTGATGATGCGGAAGTAATTGGAAGGTTCATCAGAGGCAGTTAAAAATGTCTCTGTCCAAAAAGGGCTTCATAACCAAGAAGCAGAGAACGGGAGCGAACTGTGGCGGAAGGTTGCAGTTTTATGATGAAGTAAGCTTTCTGGAGTTCTGGCCTTCAGGAATTCTGGTTGATAGATACTATTTTCCAAAGAACAACAGGGAAGGTGTAAATTTTCAGCAGAAAACAGTGAAAGAACTGGAAATGTAGGAGTATGTGGGTCTCAATCTGAGTGTTACAATGGGATATGTATTGTTCACTGGAATGTTCAGTGTCTTAGAAATAAGATTTTTATATTGGATCACATGGTCGGCTAGATAAAGAATGCTAAGCTGGTTATGCTTACGGAACACTGGTTGTGTCAGGCAGAGGCTTCTATTTGCACAATAAATAACTTTCACCAGGTAGGTTTATTCTGTCGTTTGACTTTCTTGCGTGGGGGTGTCGGAATTTACATACATAATTCACTTTTTGGTCAGGAGATAAAGTATATTAGAGATTTAAGCGTTGAGAAAGTATGTGAATTAAGAGCAGTTTATACAAAAAAGTTGAGGCTCATTTCAATTGTGGTGTACAGACCACCCGGTGGCTTTATGGGTAATTTTTGGATATTCTTAATCAGGCACTTCAATATTGTAACAATAAGTATAATAATTGCAAAATTGCCCTTGGAGGAGATCTTAATACACAGCTGTTAATAGAAAATGATAATAAAAACAACTTAATACAGTTGTTTCAGTCTTTCGGCCTTCCGCAAACTGTTCTCTCGTACTAGACAGTTCAATGGGTGAGCTGCATCGATAACATTTTTGTTGATGTTGATTTTATGAGTGCCGAAGTTGTCCCGGTAATTGCGTCTGATCATGAAGCACAGTTTTTGGAATACAGAATTGATGCTGCGCAGCTCCAGGATGTAGAGTGGAGGAGGTCATGTGGCCAGCATAGTTTCAATTATTTTGAACAATCATTGGCTTCTGAGAGTTGGCAGCAGGTATTTACCACTGATTCTGCAGAGGATGCTTATAGCTCATTTTTTGATATCTTTCGGTATCATTTTGAGAACAGTTTCCCGTTGATGCGTCGTAGGTGGGTGGTGAAACAATCGAGTATTGAGGATAGTAACGCATCCGAGCAAATGGAGTTAAAGGAGCAAGTATTGTTTTTACATGATGTTTCTAAGATGCATCCTACACCATCGAATAAACAGCTTTATGGAGAAATAAGGACCAAATATAATTTGCTTTTGAGGCAGTCCAGAGCTAAGGCAGCAACTAAAGCTATCCAAAAGTCTGACAATAAATAAAAAACAATTTGGCAAATTATAAATCATGAAACAGGTAGAAGTAAGATCTTGAATTCTGAAACTAATATATCAGCAAATGCGTTCAATGAATTTTTTACATCCCATGCAGAGAGGTTGGTGAGTAATGCATTGGGAAATAAATTAAATCTTATTTCTCTGGGATGCAAAGTCCAGCGAACCATTTTTCATGAAACCAGTTGTTGAGGAGGATGTCAGGAATGCTATGAATAAACTTAAAAATACAAAATCAACGGATATATTTGGTATGGACTCTTATCTCATTAAGAGGTCTAGGGATTTTCTTACTCTGCCACTGACGAATATCTTTATCTTTAATCTCTGCATCACACAGGGTTGTTTCCCTGCGTTGATGAAGTGTGCGAAGGTACTTGCGTTTTTCAAGAAGGGGGACTGCAATGATCCTGGCAATTTTAGGCAGGTTTCACTTTTGCCGATACTCAAAAATCTTCGAATTCCTTATTTTTCAACAACTTTATAGTTACTTTGAGGATAACCATCTATTCTTTGAACATCAGTAGTGTTTCCGCAAGAGATGCAGCACCATGGATGCGATATCATATCTTCTAGACATCGTAAATTGTGCTTTTGAACAGTGAAAACAGTGCTGCACAGTTTTTGCAGACTTAACAAAGGCATTTGATTGTGTCTTACACGAAATATGTTTGACAAAGTTGAGTCATTATGGTATTAGGGGAGCCTGTCTGGAGTTGCTGCAGTCATACCTTGATAATAGAACACATAGTTTTTCATGGTGGGGAATACAGTGAAGTAGGATACATTCTTAGAAGGGTGCCTCAGGGTTCTATACTAGGGCCACTTCTCTTTCTCATATATATATATATATATATATATATATATATATATATATATATATATATATATATATATATATATATATATATATATATATAAATACATACATACATACATACATACATACATATATCGGATTTGAAATATTTTTATGAAAATTTTCTACCATAACATAAAAAACCTTTTTTGTTTGTTTGCAAAAACTGTATGGGTTGACTAAAACAAAACCATCCAAGCAATTAATAAGGAAAAATACCTGCCATATTTATAATTTGACAGGTACATTCCCTTTGAAATAATTATTATTTTTTCTGTAAAACGTTTGTAACTTTAATGAAATTTGTAACACAATTTTTTAAAGGCACTTGCAGTACTTACATATTATATCTAAGACCAAATTTTAATTTTTGAGCTCCATATACACTTCGTGTGATGTAGAGATTAAAGATATTCGCCGGGGCAGAGTAAGAAAATTCTCAGACCTCTTAATGAGATAAGAGTCCATACCAAATATATCCGTTGATTTTGTATTTTTAAGTTTATTCATAGCATTCGTGACATCCTCCTCAACAACTGGTTTCATGAAAAAGAGTTCGCTGGACCTATATATTAGTTTCAGAATTCAAGATCTTACTTCTACCTGTTTCACGATTTATAATTTGCCAAATTGTTTTTTATTTATTGTCAGACTTTTGGATAGCTTCAGTTGCCGCCTTAGCTCTCGACTGCCTCAAAAGCAAATTATATTTGGTCCTTATTTATACATAAAGCTGTTCGATGGTGTAGGATGCATCTTATAAACATCATGTAAGAACAATATTTGCTCCTTTAACCCCCTTTGCTCTGATGCGTTACCATCCTCAATACTCGATTGTTTCACCAGCTACCTACGACGCATCAATGGGAAACTGTTCTCAAAATGATACCAAAAGATATCAGAAAATGAGCTATAAGCATCCTCTGCAGAATCAGTGGTAAATACCCGCTGCCAACTCTCAGAAGCCAATGATTGTTCAAAATAATTGAAACTATGCTGGCCACATGACCTCCTCCACTCTACATCCTGGAGCTGTGCAGCATCAATTCTGTATTCCAAAAACTGTGCTTCATGATCAGAGGCAATTACCGGGACAACTTCGGCACTCATAAAATCAACACCAACAAAAATGTTATCGATGCAGCTCACCCAATAAACTGTCTAGTAGGAGAGAACAGTTTGCGGAAGGCCGAAAGACTGAAACAACTGTATTAAGTTGTTTTTACTATCATTTTCTATTAACAGCTGTGTATTAAGATCTCCTCCAAGGAAAATTTTGCAATTATTATACTTATTGTTACAATATTGAAGTGCCTGATTAAGAATATCCAAAAATTGTCCATAAAGCCACCGAGTGGTCTGTACACCACAATTGAAATGAGCCTCAATTTTTTTGTATACACTGCTCTTAATTCACGTACTTTCTCAACGCTTAAATCTCTAATATACTTTATCTCCTGACCAAAAAGTGAATTATGTTTGTAAATTCCGACACCCCCAATGCAAGAAAGTCAAAAGACAGAATAAACGTACCTGGTGAAAGTTATTTATTGTGTAAATAGAAGCCTCTGCCTGAGACAACTAGTGTTCCGCAAGCATAACCAGCTTAGCATTCTTTATCTCGCCGAGCATGTGATACAATATAAAAATCTTATTTCTAAGACACTGAACATTCCAGTGAACAATACATATCCCATTGTAACACTCAGATTGAGACCCACATACACCTACGTTTCCAGTTCTTTCACTGTTTTCTGCTGAAAATTTACACCTTCCCTGTTGTTCTTTGGAAAATAGTATCTATCAACTAGAATTCCTGAAGGCCAGAACTCCAGAAAGCTTACTTCATCATAAAACTGCACTGGGACCTCCAATTGAAAAGATGCAACCCTGGCACTCCGCCTCAGTTCCAGTTTCTCACATGCACATAATTTCCTAAACTTCTTCTCATCAACAGTTAGAAAGAAACATATATTTTAGTGGCTGAACCACTTTCAATGTTGCCTTTGTCTAGTTACCTTCGGAGGACCTGTACATATTTTTTGCTTTCTCACTTTGTGATGCCTTCTGTTTTCAACCTTCCGCCACAGTTTGCTCCCGTTCTCTGCTTCTTGGTTATGAAGCCCTTTTTGAACAGATACATTTTTAACTGCCTCTGATGAAGCTTCCAATTACTTCCACATCATCACTGCCACGTCACCACTTCCTCTCGATCCCTCATCAATATTTGAAACTATATTGTTTGTGTCCCCCTGTATACTGTCTCCCCAGAGATTTTGCAATAAGTCCCGGCACACTTATCATTCACTGACGTGCCCTGCAATTGAATCACTCCTCTCATTATTTCCCTCTGTCTATTTACCAATTGTTTACTTGCCCCTGTATATGCTGCCTAGATTTTCGTCTGTTTGTTTACCTTCTTGTCATGCTGATACTTTTTCTGCACGTTCTCTGGGCTATCTGTCTACCTTTCGGGTTCAACTATCTGTCTGCTAGTGGATATTTTATAATGTTTATTCAATTTTTTATCCAATGTTTTATCAACTTCTGTTTTTATTCTGTTCCTTTTAGTGAATTTTCGTAGAAAAAATTCACTAATGGGGAGATCCCGACTTTTTTTAATTTTTGAGTTCCATATATATATATATATATATATATATATATATATATATATATATATATATATATATATATATATATATATATATATATATATATATATATATATATTCAAATAATCACTAACTGGGACTCTAAAACCGATCTCCAAGGTCCATTTAAATTTAAAGAATTAGTTTTAATAATATATCTTACTAATAGTGTACAATTCTTATGAAAATTTACTACTATAACACACTTGCTGCGTCTCGAACCTTTTTATAATTTATTTATTGTCAGCATTTCCTTGTGTGTGTGTGTATGTGTGTGTTTTGTTTCTCTAAAGGCTGTCTATTTCCGCGACTATAGCCAATCACCGAGGCCAGGGAGCAGTTTCACCTCACTATCCTCGAAATTTTGCTGAAACCCTGCCTTTCTGTAAGGAGCTGGGGATCTTAACGTGCCCAAAATCGCATGGACACGAAACCGACAGCTTTAGGCCTCCTCCGAAGAGCGGAACGTGCAGACATTCAACTTGCTCAAATACAATGCCACAACCTCGGGTGATGTTAACTGTACAATATATACTGAGAAAGTGAAAGAAGGACCCTGGGATCGAACCCAGTACCCTTTGGGCACTGAACCCCTGAGGCTCTGCATTTCCTTGTAATTGGGTCCTTTCTCATTTTAGAATGAATATTACTGTTATTATTATTATTATTATTAATTTCCATGTTTGCTCAAGTTAATATTTCTTATGTTTTTGCATTTTCTAGGTTGGTGATTTTAAATGTGACATCTGTGGTCACCTGTTTCTTCAGCAATGCAGCTTGGATCGTCATCACAGTATTGAGCATGCTAAAAACAACATTTTTAAATGTGTTGATTGTAACAAAATAGTTAAAACTAAAGACGATTTGATGGTGCACATGCAAATACACCCAATAATTAAATTCACTTGTAAGGAGTGTAAGAGGGATTTTACCAGAAAATATCATTTGGACAGGCATGTAATGCAGACAGGGTGTAATGGCACGCCCATTCTTGAATACAGATGTCAGGTTAGTTATTTAATAACCTAATACAAATTATAATAAAATAAGATAATTACAATATGTATGGACCACTCTGTAGATATTAGAGGGGAAAGTATAGCTTTTGAATCTGAATTAGAATACATCATTTGTGGCACTTCATATTTATATTAAGTTTACAATTTGAACTAGTTTTAACCTATCATTTTCAGGATACTTTTAAAGGAGACTTGTTTTAGGTCTTCATGGTATGAGACTCGCAAGACATCTTTATTATAAATGTTGTTTCAAATTATTTTCATTAAGCTTAATACAGTAGGATCCGGTTTTTACAAGTTGCAGATTTAACGAGCAAATTTTGGTGATTTGAATGGACCTGTGTAAGAGACAATGCTAATATGTTTCTGATTTAACGAGACCGCTTTTTAGGCGAGTTCAGTTTTAGCAAGGTAATTATTGCGCTACCCGTTCACATTTTTATTGGGATACAATATTGGGATGTGCGAAAGCAAACAAGAGGGCTTGGCTTTTCTGGGAATTTCGTTCCCTCTACCTAAAAATATGACCACTTGGACATGCTAAGACTAAATGCACATGTTTCTACATGTTTCTTGATTGGGATATGACACTAATGGGTAATAAATTTTACTGTATGGAGTACAAGAGAAAATATTTATGGGTGATATCACTGTTCGTTAGTTCGCTACAACTGTACCGGGTGGTCAATTAAGCAAGGTAAGCGGCTGTATCTCGGAAACTGTTCACCATACAGGTTTGGGAAAAAATATCTTTAGTAAATATGGCCAAGGGAAATCGTTGGAAATTATTTTCAAGTTTGTCAGATGCCCGCTAGGCGGCGTAACACCAAGAGGAAATAGAAAAAAATAGGATATCTCAGTAATATGTCCAGATACACTGTGTTGAAAATATCTGGAAATAAATGTCGTGTGTATCACGAACAATTTTTGTTTTGACTATTTTTCTATTCTCTTCAGAAAAAGTGGTCAGGGTAAGGCAAACATTGATTAGGAAAAAATGCAATATCTCGCAATATTTAAAAGAGTATTTTTGGCTCTATCAACTGCATTGCAAGCCATGTCTTTGTTACTGTAATCACTAGAGTTTTAAAAAATTTAACACATTTTATTATTTTTGTCAAGAAACTTAAATACAATGATATAAATATTACTACATAGATAGAAAGAGGACTACAGGCCAAAGCAAGTGGTGAAAATCCCAAGTCTCTATCTTTTGTTTAACCGGAGATATTAATGAAAAACTTATAAAACAGGAATTTAAAGAAAAACACTTTCAGCATTGACTAATTTAAAGATTGAAAACTGAAACTTATTAATTTGCAAATTTAGTTTTATAGTTTTTTGTTAAAAATAAGACTTATTTATACATTCATAGCGCAACTATGACTTATTCATTCGGTCCAATAATTATAATCTAAAACTTGAATAGGTAGGCTTTGGAAAAAAGACAAAATTACAATACTTTAAAGAAACGTCAAATTAGTCACTCTGAATTCTTTGGCGTATAATTTAAATATTAAAAATGCCTTTTACAAATGATGAAGGCGTTGATATGACTGGTGTTTACTTTGAGTGCTTTCAAAATGCAGCAGTTGCTAAAAGAGTGTATGCAATGCGGTATCCGTATCGCCACCATTACAACAGAAAAGTTTTTCCTTGCTTGGTGCAAAACTTATGTGAAACTGGAAGCATAAGCCGACTGGTGCTGCAGAGACGCCGTTTTGTCAGAACCGAAGAAATATTATCAATGTTTTGGTATATATATATATATATATATATATATATATATATATATATATATATATATATATATATATATATATATATATATATATATATATATATTCATTTATTTTATTCATTTATTAGTGGTCAAAATTATACATTATGCCATACAAAGAAGCTACACTTGTGCTTGTATTTACATAATTTTGTCAAAATCCTCAAATAATCAAACTGTCAAAACAATTATATTTCATGTCACTTTCTGAATTTTGCTTGATCTTGCTTTTTCTTCTCTTCCTTCTTCCACAAACATTTCTATAGCTGTTACAAAGAATTATCCTAACTGTTGTCTTAATATTTTTCTTTATTTGAACCAAACCTTCTCGAAAAACTTCTTTAGCACAAAAATTTTGACATTTTACATGTATATATAGAATTTAATCCTTATGTTAGCACAAGAACATTGCATCTTGACTTAGGAATATCACTGACCACCATCCAAACTATTTTGAAAGAGTATAGGTAAGCTTAGTATACAGGGTGGCTCATTAGTGCGAGGAAGTACGATATCTCCTTTAATATTCAGAATTTTGAAAAATGTTTTAAACAAAAGTTATTGGGAATGACGAGGGACATATTTTAAAAATATTTGTAACTATAAAGGGTGTTACCTAAAAGTAGGGCAACATGTAAGTTTTTTATTTTAAATGACACCATATGTTTCTTTGTTTTTTATCGGATTTGCCATAAAATTCTCTATATGGTACAGTTATTTGTTTTCCAAAAATGTGCGGTGTTGCCAACTAAATAATTATTTATTGAAAATTTTAACAAAAACATCATAGTAGAAATGCGGCTGCCAATCCCCTAATATTGAAAAGACCCAAGCAACCTTTAAAGTCAAATTTACGTAAAATCGCCCTACCAATAGGTCGGCGACCAAATCACCACAGGTCATTTTCAAGTAAAATTTAAGTGAATATTACCAAGGTGGGGAATAAAGTCAAAGTAATATGGAAGTCGATAATAGGTCCAGCAAGGTGTTTCGACCAAGGCGTTTTAGTTATATTTAGGGCATTTTCATTCAACATTGGGCCAATGGACGTAATATATTGGTAAATATGTGCTACGCTTTACTTGAATCTGACATCTAGGCGCCGAGTGCCGTGACGTTCTTAACAACGAACTACGCATGTGGCATTATCCGGTTCTGCAGGATATGTGGTTATGTATGTATAAACAAACAGTAGAGTAGTAGAGATATTGTCCATCTTTGTCAAAAAATGACATCTTGAATGATCAAAGAACTTACTTCAAATATTTGCAACAATGATAAATGTGATTCGCACTGTATAAAGACAAAACCCACTGCGGTTATGTTTTTTTCTGTTAACATGATGATGATACTTCGATAAAATTCGAGCGCCCGTATAAAAGGTAAAATTAGTAAAAATAAAAAATTATTCAAAACTCTTGAAATTCTGATTTTGGAGGATTGGTGATGTAAACAACACAAAAATATCTTGTCGTCATGGTATACAATCATTATTTAATGTTTTTATCGAACTAAAATTTGACTACACTATATTTAACAAAAAATTATTTTTCATTTTCCAATACAATCAAGATGGATACCGCAAAATTAATTTAATATGGCTGCCCTTCTAACATTATTGACCTGAAAGTTAATTTTGCCCTATTTTTTTACCTATAAGTCACAATTCCTAATGACAGGGCAAACTAACCAAACTTTGCAGGCATTTTGTCCTATTATGGGAATTTCAACTTAATGGTAAACGAATTTTGTTTGAATTTATTAGAAATGAAACATTTTCGTGTATAGAAATATATATTACTTATATCCGTGCACAGCCAAGAGACATATAGGAATGATTATACAGAACTTTTGGTCTTTGATTCCATAATATATAGACATTAATAGAAAATAGAAACAAAATAAAATAAGTAAATAAACATAAACATGACAGCTGACCGTGTTGCCACTCCTTCATTCCATTTGGCATGAAAATTGATGTATTATATTGAAGAGAGAAACGTGCTGATTTGATGTAAGACACTTTGAATGATCAGCATCTATCACTATTTTTCTGTGAGCATTCTTTATTACTCTGTAATAGTTTGTAGTATGTCTGTAAACTTTTATTGGTTTCAAAGGGGCATTGTAACACTATATTTGTTACTGGTGCACGCACATTAACAACAAGAATAAACTTTTATTGATGAAGTGTATCAACTGACACACCTTTAAGATTCACAAATGTATTTAACGGCTGTACACTTTTAACTTTGAGGACAATTTTTATTTCAAGTCAGATTTTATGGGTATTTTCAACTTGAAGGTAGGCAATTTGACTTGGAAGACCATTTATGCAGTAATTATGACTTTATAGCCGATCAGAAAGCCATTTTAGGTTAGCTCAGTGCCTAAAATATTTCCTGTGCTGTATTGCAATGAAATTGGTAATATATATGTAAGCTGGACTTCATAAGAAGACCTCCAATTTACTGTACCACAGAGACATATTGCAGGTTAATGTTAGGTAATAAATTACCTTGAAGTAGGTATTTCAGGTATCTGGGCTTAGTAGTCCAATTTAGGGCACACTTCGACCTAAAAATTACCAACTCTGGAATTGAAATACAAAAGTATATTCAAGTATATTTTGTGAGTATAATTAAACCAATTTTTTCCCAATTTAGTTACTTGTAACTTACTGACTTTGGAGTAATTTTAATAGTCAAAAATAAGCTAGTTCGGAGCCGCATTTCCAAATTTGTAGTTATTATGACAATTAAGGCAACATTGTGGTTAATTATTACTAAATTACAACTTGGTTAGGTTATTTGGACTCGAGTGCTGGTTAACATGCCTTAATTTGTTGCTTGGGGAATTAAAAGGTTTTCGCCATCGTCAAAGCTGAACCTTTAATAAAGTCACCGCACTTAACAAAACTCATTTAATTTGTACAGGGTGTGTTTAAAAAAAAATCGAAATTTCTAAATTTTACTATGAAAAAACTTGATTTTTAAAATAGAACAGCCTGTATTTTATTAGCCTATCTTGTAGCCTACTTCCATACCTTCAAATTTTGTTATGAGGATGATTCTCAAAAAATGCATAGTTTTTGAGATAAATCCATTTTTATGAAAAATGGTCTCCCCTATACGGAACAATAATAATTATTAGTAGACTATGACTTACATTTTCAAACAACTGTCATACTAATTTATTTTAAGCAAACTGTCAAGTAATTTCCGAAGTAAATTTGCATAGTTGATAAAGAAATTGTAAAGTTAAAAAAAACGAATTTTTCCAAAGAAGAACTTGTCGATATGATATTCACATTAGGGGCTAGTGATAAAAATTGTTTATTAGCCGTTAGATTATATCATCAGACTTTTCCGCAAAGACCACCGCCAAGAAAGGAAGCATTTGAGAAATTATTAGACCGCTTTTCTCGTACTGGAAGAGTGAATTATGAAAAAGGTGAGCGAACCAAGCCCGCCAATTCAGAAGAAAATCAGTTATCTGTTCTACTGAAAATAACTGAAAATCCGCATATTTCACAAAGAGCAATTGTGAATGAAACTGATTTATCTAGACACATTGTTCAAAGGGTAGTAATAAACTACACCCATATCACATACAACTCTTGCAAGAGTTAAACAACCAAGATTATGAAGCCAGAATGATTTTTTGTCAGTGGGCGCAGCAGAAGATTCAGCAAGGCGGACGCTTTTTTGATTATGTTTTATTTGTTGATGAAGCCACTTTCCACAAAAATGGAAATGTAAATCGCCGCAATTTTCACTACTATGCGACTTATAATCCCCAGTTTATAAGAACACATAGCCAAACAAGGTGGTCATTGAATGTATGGGGTGGTATAATAGGACATTATGTTATTGGGCCTTACTTTTTCGAAGGGCGTTTAACAGGGCAAGTTTACCTCGAGTTTCTCCAAAATGAATTGCCAAGATTGCTTCATCAGTTACCAAACTATATTAGAAAGAGAAAGTGGTATTTACACGATGGTGCTCCAGTGCATCATACGGCAGCAATCCATGAACACCTTCAAAACGCTTTTCCTGATAGATGGATAGGAAGAGGTGGCCCAGTGAGATGGCCCCCTCGTTCACCCGATATCACCAAAATGGATTTTTTTTGTGGGGATACGTCAAAAATCAGGTTTACCAAATTCCGCCCACTACAAAAGATGACATGAAACAGCGAATTAGAGAAGTTTTCAGAAATATTGATAACAATGTCCTAACTAACGTGAGTCAATCTTTTGAAAGACTAATTGAAATTTGTGTAAATAATAATGATGGCCATATTGAGCATTTACTGTAGTATACCTAATGTTTTATTTATTGTTGATAATGATTATTATTAGTTTATAAATGCTTTGAATAAAAAATAGAAGTGAGTATTAAAATTAAAAAAAAAAATAGAATCATCCTCGGAAACCTCTTGCTGTTAAAAATCAATCCATTTAAAAACGTTAATTTCATTTACAAAGTAGGTAGTAGTAGTTGCATTTGAGTGATTGAGTTATTATGTTCTGGCCTACCTACCAATTATTCTTGTTCCTCTATAGGCAAGATGGGGTTAAGCCATTTTTCATAAAAATGGATTTATCTCAAAAACTATGCATTTTTTAGAATCATCCTCATAACAAAATTTGAAGGTATGTAAGTAGGCTACAAGATAGGCTAATAATATACAGGGTGTTCCATTTAAAAAAATCAAGTTTTTTCATAGTAAAATTTAGAAATTTCGATTTTTTTTTTAAACACACCCTGTACAAATTAAATGAGTTTTGTTAATTTCGGTGACTTTATTAAAGGTTCAGCTTTGAAGATGGCAAAAACCTTTTAATTCTTTTCAATATTAGGGGATCGGCAGCCGCATTTCTATTATGATGTTTTTGTTAAAATTTTCAATAAATAATTATTTACTTGGCAACACCGCAAATTTTTGGAAAACAAATAACTGTACCATATAGAGAATTTTATGGCAAATCCTATAAAAAACAAAAAAACCTATGGTGTCATTTAAAATAAAAAACTTACATGTTGCCCAGTTTTAGGTAACACCCTGTATAGTTACAAATATTTTTAAAATATGCCCCTCGTCATTCCCAACAACTTTTGTATAAAACATTTTTCAAATTTCTGAATATTAAAGGAGATATCGTACTTCCTCGCACTAATGAGCCACCCTGTATCTTGAAATTCAAAATAGTTATTGTTATTTATCTCACAGGGATCATAATGGCGGTTGTGAAAATGATTAGACGACAGTCGTAAAAACCATAATGATCGTTTATGATCCAAGTAAGATAAAAAACTTTATCTGCTGACATTCATTAAAACTTAAGACCCTTAAAATATTTAAATTTTATTTGCAATACGATGAAACTGACATGTTTTGCTTAATTTCATTGCTGTAAATGTAGCGTTTGTTTGTCATTTATTATTGAATTCGTTAGCCAAAAATTCGTGTTTTGTTTCTCGTTATAGTAGCATATAGTGAATCTCATTATCACACCATGGGCTGTTCACCCAAGCTAGACAGTTACATCATCAACTGCCAAAATCTCCTCATACCAATAACAAGTATGTTTTCTCGAATTTAGAGTTGATTTTTGGTATATGAGTACTATTTTACTCAAAGTTTATTGACAACATTGAAATTACCACTACTGTTCAACTTTCAATGTAGTAACAGTTAAGCTTTATGAATTGTTGATGACGTAACTATCTAGCTTGAGTGAACACCCCTTGTGGTTTATGTTACTTAAATCCGATAACATAATGCCTCTATTAAGTCAGCAGATAAACATATTTTTATTACAATGTCCTTTTGAATATATAATGATAATTATTTTGATTTTTAGACTACACCCTTATCATATTGTTTTGAATCAAGCGTTGAATGAGCAGGATTATGATCGGAGGCTGGATCATTGCCATTGGCTTTTAGACATGATCGATGAAAATCCTAATTTTTTAACGCAAGTTCTTTGGACGAACGAGGCTGCTTTTCATAGCGACGGTAATGTGAATTTGCATAATATGCATTATTGGCCTACCGAGAACCCCCGCTGGATGCGAGAAGTTCAAAATCAAGGACATTGGAGTCTTAATGTATGGTGTGGCGTAATAGGAGGTACAATTATTGGACCCTATTTCTTTGACCAGTCTGTTACTGGTAACCTCTTCTTGGAGTTTCTAAGAAGTAAATTGCCAGTTTTATTGGAAGATGTGACCCTTGAAACCAGGCAAAATGTGTTTGTGCAGCTCGATGGTTGTGCAGCACATTTTTCAATGAATGTGCGAGAACATCTCGAGACGAATCCAGGCCGATGGATAGGAAGAGGAAGCATATATCCCTGGCCAGCCAGGTCACCTGACGTAACATGCTTAGACTTTAATTTGTGGGGACGAATAAAGGTCATTGTCTTCCAAACAAAGCCTACGAGCAAGGAAGATATGAAGAATAGAATCCGAAATGCAATTTGTAGTCTGTCAACAGCTGAAGTGGTGGTTGTGGACTTTTCATTTACGTGATAGTAAAGGATTTTTTCACGCGCGAGAAGGTACCATCCCTTACATCAAGGGGACGGTGAAGTCCCAACGGACGTTTCCGGTTCTGGTGTATGAGTCGGTTTCCCTTATAAACAAAAATGATTATGGCTCCTCCATGTGCAAAAGATTACGGAGATAAAATACCGCTCCATTCGGATCTCCAGGAGAGGGGTGTACAGGGGGCACCGGCATCAAGATTTAACACATCCTTCTCGAATATATGTGGCCTAAATTCTAACCTGACCTCCGTCCACCATTTCGTCCAGTCCCCAACTCCTCTTGTGTGCATATGTCCGTAGCAATCTACCCTGCACCAGACTCCCCAATTTAGAAGCTGGAAGAAAAGACATACTTTGGATGAAACTCTCAGGGCTGCAACTAAATTTATCTGTTGCATTTACCAGTCACCTTCTGACAACAACTTTGTCCAGCTCTTCGACTACCTTTCTGAAAAAACCAACCATCTGATTTCTGAATATCCTTCCTCCGAGGTCACTATTCTTGGTTGACTTCAGTGTCCATAATAAGGAATAGCTAGGATCTTCAAGAACCGACCTACAAGGAAGAGCAGCGGAGGCCTTTGCAGTCAGCAATTCTTTTGCCAATATGGTTCAGTAACCTACTTACTTTTCTCTCAACACACAGCTCAAATCCCTTGGATCTCATTCTTACTACAAAACCTGAATGCTATAAGATATCAATCACTGCCCCCCTTCGTCGCTCAGACCACAGCATGGTCACTGCTTCCTGCGCAATGCAACCCGAGGTCACACAGTCATCACACCGTCGTATCGTTTGGCACTAAAACTCCGCAAACTGGGACTAAATGCAGGATTACTTGTCCTCATTTCCATGAGCGTCTGTCTGCTTCCCTCATCCTGACCCCTCTGATATCTCTCAAAACGTCACCGAAACTATCCCAGCTGGCATGGAATTATTTATGCCACGTACACAGAAAACCTCTTCAGCCACTCAAAAGCCCTGGTTCCTAAATCCTGTGACAAGGCCAGACTTGAAAAGGTCAAAGCTCACAAAACACTTCTACACAATCCCAGTCAAGAAAACCCTCAAGCATTTAAGGGCGCAAGAAACCGCTATGTCCGCATTCTTTCTGAAGCAAAAAAACTTGTTTAATAACACGTTCCCACCTCTTGTTTCAGGGGATGAAATTGTTTCTACTGCCCTGGGCAAGGCTGAACTTTTTGCCTTGTTCGCCGGCAATTCTACTCTCAACCCACCTCCAAATGTTCAACCACCAACAGTCCCCAATGTCACACATAAAATCACGGATATCATTTTCAAAACTAAAGATGTACAAAAGATGCTCTCTTCTCTTGATACCAGGAAAGCCTCTGGCCTTGACGAGATCCCACTAATTGTTCTCAAAAAATGCGCACCAGAACTTGCTCCTGTCCTCTCCAACCGGCTCATTCTTGTTGTCATGGATGGCCATTCCTGTAAACTGTATCCAATTAATGCAGGAGTTCCTCAAGGTTCAGCTTTAGCCCCTACTTTGTTTCTTCTCTACATCAATGACCTCTCTAGCACATCCAACCCACTTCACTGTTACGTGGACGACAGCATCCTCCACTCAAATATACAATATTCTAAGCCTGTCTCTTTAGCCCAATTAGATGAGGATCGCAGACTCACGGAGGGTTCTGTCTCTGTGGATCTCCAAAAAATATTAGACCGGGGAAGTAGAAACCTTGTACAATTCAACCCCACCAAATCTCAGTCTTGCTTTGTATCTCGTAAGAGATACACCAGCCCTAGACCTATCACAATGAACAACCAAGTTATTGAAAGTAATGAGTCCTTTTCACTTGTTGGTATTTCTGTGGATCGAAATCTCAATTGGCACCAACATGTCACATCAATTGCAGAAGCGGCTGCTAAGAAATTAGGTTTCCTCTTCCGGGCTCGCAAATACTTTTCACAACCTAATCTCCATACCTTATATACTGCACAAATAAGGCCAAACCTCGAATACTGCTCCCACATCTGGGATGCTGCTGCTGCTTCTACACTCGCTATCCTGGACTCCGTTCAGAAGAGAGTCTCATCGGTGACCCTACCCTCACCAAAAGGCTGCCATCCCTTGCCCACCGACGTGCTGTTGGTGACCTCTCTGTCTTTTATAGATATCTGCACAGGCACTGCTCAGGAGGGTTTTCTTCCATAGTTCCTCCACCTGCTGCCCCCAACAGATCTACCAGGGGAACAGAGCGAATGCACCCTTTTACTGTCCAGGTCATACATAGAACATCTTGTTATGCCCGCTCTTTTGTCCCGAGGACTTCCAAGTTGTGAAATTCCTTACCGGCACATGTTTTTCCTTCTCCTCCAAACCTTCAAGTCCAGAATTAACAAGTTGCCTCTTTCCTCCTTGTCCACACCCACGCTACGATAGTATTCAGGCTGTAAGCCCTCGTAGTGTGTTGTTGAAATATTTTAAAAAAAAGTGGAAGCTGCCTACAAGTTGGATTTTTTTCTACTCGAAATAGGTTCGAGCAGTGTGTAGAACGTGACGGCAGACACTTTAAGCATTTAAGGAGACACTAGAGTGCTTATCTTTTAGAATTACATACAGAGGGAATTAAATATATTTTTTTAGATTGCAGTATCAGTTTTTCATTAATATATATCTCACCACTTGCTTTGGCCTTTAATCCTCTTTCTATCTATGTAGTAATATTTATATCATTGTATGTAGGTTTTTTGAGAAAAATCATTAAATGTGTTAAATTTTTTAAAAGCGCCATGTAGTGATTACAGTAACAATAACAAATGCAATGCAGTTGATAGAGCAAGAAATACTCTTTTAAATCACACTAAGTTCAATATTTTCCAATGAGGCGATCCCGAGATATTGCAGTTTTTCCTAATCAATGTTTGCCGCACCCCCACCACTTTATCTGAAGAGTTAGAGAAAAATAGTCAAAACAAAAATTGTTCCTGATACACACGACATTTATTTGCAGGTATTTTCAACAAAGTTTATCTGGACATATTACTGAGATATCCTATTTTTTCCATTTCCTCTTGGTGTTACGCCGCCTAGAGGGCATCTGACAAACTTGAAAATAATTTCCAACGATTTCCTTTGGCCACATTTACTAAAGAAATTTTTTCCCAAAGCTCTATGGTGAACGGTTTTCGAAATACAGCCGCTTACCTCGCTTAATTGGCCACCCGGTACATTTGTGTGACTTTCTGTTTTTCTGTTTAAATCTTAAAAATTTGATTGGTTCAAATATCAGAGGCATGCAAACATTTCTATAAGTGGGCTATTTCTCCAGGAGAAAGCTGTTTATTCTGGTAGAGAAATGGGATATGGAGAAAATTTCCAATGTTCTACAAGTTGGATTTTTCGTTTGAAACAAAGACATTCAATTAATTCAGGAAAAGTTCTGAGTGCCTTCAAAATAACTTATGAGAAATATCCGAGGAATATCAGGCATGTGATGTCTTCAATGCAGATAAGACTGGACTTTTTCACAAGTTGTTGCCGGACAGAACTCTAAAATTCAAAAACGAAAAATTGTTGGATGGGAAGTTATCCAAAGAGCGAGACTGGCTGAACTAGTATGTGTAAATTTTGACGGTTCTGAGTTTCGAAGACTAGTGGTTATTAGCAAAGCTCAAAAACAATATGTTTTAAGAATGTAAAGAGTTTCCAGTTAAATATGTTGCTAGTAAAAAAGCATGGGTGACTGGTGATATTTTTAAACCTGAAGTAGATGAATGGGATAGAGAAGTGGAAGGAAAGAATAGAAAAATATTGCCTGCGGTGGATAATTGTGCGGTACATCCACAATTGACTAGTTTGAAGAACATCATACTACATACAGACTTTGAGACTACTTCTCTGGCTTTACTGGTGGGTTTCGTTTCTGTAAGTGAAAGATGTAGCCAGCGTGTAAGCTAACTAGAGCAAGTGGCCATTCTGAATTCTAGATGTTCTAGGATGTTCTTCAACGTTTCTGTAACCGGTTTCGCTGCTTGACAGCATCCTCAATCAATGAATTGAAGAACATCAATCTGGTTTTTCTGCCGCCTAATACCACAGATGCATGCAGTCTTTAGATCAGGGAATCATCAACTCTCTGAACTATAATTGTAGAAGACAACTCGTCACAAAAATAAATGACAACATGGACAAGACAGTGTCAATTTTTGGCAAAGGTCCTCGAAGCTATTCATCTCCTTGGTCATGTATGGAAAAATGTCTCACAAAAAACGGTGCAAAACTGTTTCAGGCATGCTAGTCTTCATTTTGACTATAGTTGATTTAGACGTTTCGGAAGATTTTGTGGCTGATGACGATATCGCTGACGAAGACGACCGCATTCCTCTGAGCAAATATGCAAAAGTGTCAAAACGTATAGAAAACATGATTTGGGAACGAAATATTTCGTCCAACAAATCCAGCCTCCTGCAGAGGTCGATAATCTTTGTGAGCGAAAGTTGATCCGGATCTTCCGGAGCAAGCTTTGTCTTGCCGAAGAGCAGGTATCTAGTCCTGTCCGCCGCCGGACAGGAACACAGTATGTGCTCTGCTGTTTCGTCACTCTCCATGCACAGCCGGCACTCAGATTCCTGACCAACTCCAATTCGGTGCATGTGGTGCCGCAAGCGGCACTGTCCTGTATACAGGCCGACTAGAGTACTCAGTTATTGTCTTTTTAGCTCTAGAAGTTTTTTAGCCCTTGACTCAGACAGGCCATAGAGTGAGCTAACCCTGGCAGATTTTGCCAATGCTAAATTGTCATTCTTTCTATCCAGGTCTTTAAGGTGCGTTTTGCTGTGCATTATGTTATCTCCAGCACCGGTTCTGGTCCGACAAAGTCACTCTGGGCACCACTCCTGGCAAGCGTGTCCGCTGCAACATTGCCATCATGGTCCGAGTGACCCGGTATCCAGACCAGTGGCACCTCATTACAGTTGCCCAGTTCGTTGAGGGCAGATTTACAACTCCATACCATTTTTGAATTGCAATGGTAGGAACCAAGAGCCTTTATTGCAGCTTGGCTATCTGTATATATCTTTGTCGATTTATGTGTGTCCTGGTTTTCTATACTTTCTCTTGTACACATCTCAATGGCATACACTTCTGCCTGGTGTATGGTTGAATACTTGCCGAGGCTAGCTGATAGTCTAGCATTGGTGTTATTTCCACAGATTCTACTGTATGTCCCAGTTGAGCTTCTTATATAGGATAACCCCCAGATAGTTTGCTTGTTTCGTAAAGGGAATCGTTTCCCCCATAAGAATAGGTGGTTTTAATCTGTCCAGCCTTCTTCTTCTGGTAAATGGAACAATGATCATTTTGCGGGGGTTCACAGACATCTGTTCCCTCTGACACCAATCATTCACTACATTTAATGCCTCTTGAAGAGTACTTGCAAGTTCCTCCTCAGATTTGCCTCTAACCATTATTTATTTTTATTTATTTATTTATTCAACGGATCAACCATTTACAATAATAATAAGAACATCTAAAACTACATTAGTCCTAAATAACCTATCTCAATATAAGAACATAACAAAAAAGCAAAACATAACCTGTACACCGTATGTATGACAATTCAATCAATAACACCTCTCAAAATGCCTCTAATTGAACGGTCAGAATCATCAAACATATCCAAGAGCTCCGAATACTCATTTGCAGTTTTCGACATCGGACTGAAAAAGCCTTAATTGGTTCAATGGAAGGGAACCACAAAAACCTCCCTTGCTCTCGTGCGGTCCGGAATCCTTAGAGAGAATAATTCAAGCAAAGGAGGACTATCAATTTTATTCACTAATGATCTATGCAAAAAAACAAACATCACTGACAATCCTTCTACCACTGAGTGACTGCAGGTGCAGCCGATTTCGCAAATAAGAAAAGTTAAGATAATTTCTCTGCAAGCCCATTCTGTAAGCACAAATTCTTAAGAATCTATTTTGTATGGCCTCAATCTGATTGATATAAATATTGTAATTCGGACTCCAAACTACAGAAGAGCATTCCAACAAAGAGCAAACCAAACCACAATACTGTCTTCTCAAGCTATTGCATGAAAAAGCAGAGTTGATCTATGAATAA
Source organism: Tillus elongatus (assembly GCA_964006375.1). Taxonomy (NCBI): domain Eukaryota; kingdom Metazoa; phylum Arthropoda; class Insecta; order Coleoptera; family Cleridae; genus Tillus; species Tillus elongatus. Next base: position 98,307,228 of record OZ023264.1, on the reverse strand, counting down.
ATCCTAACATTTTATATGCTTTAGATACTATGTATTCTATGTGATCATTAAAAGATAATTCCCTATCCAATACAATGCCTAAGTCTTTAATCATTTCCTTCCTCTGTAAAGCACCAGAGCCCATGAAGTACAGAAAGTCAATGGGAAACTGAGCTGTAGTGAATGTAATGCAGAAACACTTATCAACATTCAGAGTCAGAAGATTGTCACCACACCACCGAGCAAAACGATTTAAGTCTTCCTGTAAAAGTAAAGCGTCCTGTCTGGTACGAACAATCTTGAAAATTTTGATATCAGCAAACATCAAAATCTGACTATGCTTAAGTGAATGTATGACGTCATTGATAAAAAGATTAGAGATTATGACAAGATCATCAGCATACGCCTGGACCTCAACCCCCACAGCCCGAGGATAGCCAGCAAATCGTCCACAAAGAGGGACCACAGCAGGGGGGATAGAACTCCCCCCTGAGGGCGCATCCTCGCAGCCCTGAAGCCGACCAACTCCCCCTGCAACGAGGTAATAACGGTCCGATTGTGAAGCATGCTTCCAATCCAGCCACAAATGGTAGGTTCCACCCCTCTAGCGATAATGGCTTCGTAGAGCGAGATAGGTAATGCATTATTCAATGCTCCTTCAATGTCGAGAAATGCAGCCACCACCACCTCCCCGTTATCCAGGGAGTGTGATTTTCTCGACGAGGTTATTGAGTGCTAACTCAGTAGATTTGCCAGTTTGGCAGGCATACTGATGGGTATTTAGGGGGTTGTTGACTAAGATGTTCCCCCTAATGTGTCTGTCCAGTATTTTTTCCAAACCCTTCAGGAGGAATGATGTAACACTGAGAGGTCTCAGTGATGTGGGTAGGAGGTCATTACGTCCCAATTTGGGAATGTAAACCCCCCTAATCACCGTCCAGCTGGATGGAATATAGTTCCAAGCCAGACTGGCTGTATACAGCCTGATTAGGAAAGGTAGGAGAATCTTCAGTCCATTTTGTAGTAGGACCGGTACCACCCCATCTCCCCTGGCGCCTTGAATGGCTGGAAATGTTTGACAGCACACTCCACTGCCGAGGCTGTAACTATTCTCCCGAGCAACCCGCCAGTCCTCCCTTTGAGGGTGTTTAAATCGACCCTCGGCTGGTAGGACATCTTCATTGCTTAGGATCAGACAATCTGGGAAGTTTTTATGTGCTAAGAGCTCTAACGTTTCTTTCCACGATTCAGTAAAGGAACTATCTGGTCGTTTTATCGATCCCAGTTCCTGAACACGGTCGCATGAGAAAATTCTGTGGATTCTGGCTCTGCTGGGCAAATTAGAAATGTCCCCGCAGAACCTCCTCCAGGACTCCCTCTTAGCGTTCCTTATCGCTTTGTTGTAATGTGTTAGAGTGGATTTATATTGTTCCCAGTTGACTGTAGTCTTAGCACGATTGAAGAGACGTCTCACTTCTCTTCGTAGTTTTTCGAGAATATTGTTCCTCCAAGTAGACCCTCGACTATCTTTTTTTTGACTTTAGTGGACACTTTTCGTGATATGCTGTGACCACAGCATCCCTTACCTGTTCAGCCGTAATCTCAATCTCTTCACATTCCCTCACTGTGGGGATAGCGGACACAAGTCTGGTGGCGAGGGATTGCTTGTACCCCTCCCAATCAGTCCTCGGGTCGTGATACTCCACCACAGGTCTAGGGCCTGTTTCAATCTCAAATAGGATATGGGCATGATCCGAACATGAGGGTTCAGACGACACCCCCATTTGAAGATTTTTGAGCTCAACAGCCTTGAGCTCCTCCCCTTATATGTATTCAAATAGTGACTCACCTCGTCTGTTAGTGTCCGTGCTCCCCCAAACCTGGTGATGGGAGTTCACATCACACCCCATTACAAGGTGATAATTGTTCCTCTTGCAGTAGGTGATCAATTTCCGTACCTCTGCCAGAGGTGGTTGTTCTGCATCTCTGTCTCCGGGGAAATAGGCTGAACAGGCCACTACTTCCAGCCTAGTCCCCCCCGGTTGTGATCATGAGAGATGGATGGCTGCGATGTCCTTGGTGCAGTATTCTGATAGTGTAAAATACTGCAAGTTGTTCCTGATCCAGATACAGGCTCTGGGTTTGGTACCAGTGCCCACCTCTACTATCTTACCAGAAGTGTTACCCAGCCCTTTAGTTCGGTCCAAATTGGCGGTCCAGGGTTCTTGGAGAAGAGCAATGTCTATCTGCTCCTCTTTTAATTTCATGCTAAGGAGGTATGTCGCAGCCTTAGCATGATGCAAATTTGCTTGAATGCACCTAATATTGGTGGGCATGGAAGTAAAATGTTTTAAGAGTGGGAATGATAAGGGATTAGGTTTTGGAGTAGGAAGGGAGAGGGATTTAGGGTGCAGAGTCATCCTCCTTTTCAGAAGCTCGATTTCCAAGCTTCCTATTGGAGGGTCTACCTTTGGTAGTTGTCGCAGGGGTAGATTTTCCTTTCCCCTGTTGTTTCCCCTCTAGAGGTTCCAGTGAAAGGATGTATCCTGCCACTTCCTCTATTGGGGCCCATTTTTTTGGTGGATTTATTGCCACTTTCCGGGGGGGATTGATCCCCCTCCACTCCCGAAAGGGCCCGCTTCAGTCGCCGCAGACTGACAGGCTATGGTGGTAGCAGAGGCTGTGGGGTTTAGGCTCAGCCGCAGACCCCCTTACCCTCGGCCGGAACAACACCCGTCCGAAGCCGAAGAATGGTCCGAAGCCAATTCCCTCCAGCGTGACCATAGACAGTTCGTCAACCAAAAATGTCCATGTCTGTCCTGATGGTCCTGTCGCTTCTCGGTGTAGTACAGGCCACTCCCGAGTGTTCATGTCACCATTCATACGTCTCAGTCTGGTAAGCATATCCTCTGGTGTCAATGACAACTCCACCCCATCCGGGATATATGCCACACAGACGTGAGGCTTGGGGAGGTCCTGCGCTCTCACCAGCTTAAGACGAGCCCCCTCCCACGGCTGGAGCACCCCAACTTCTCGCTTCAGCCAGAGTGAGCCAGCTTCGTCCTCACAAGTTATAAGGAGCCATCAGGGTCGATTTGCACAGCCCCGGAACCTTATATTTGGCTCTTCGTCTGAACTGCACTGCACAGCCTTCAAAATAGACCCCTACAGTAGCAGCAGTTGTTCATTATTCAGTGAGGAGGGATATTCAAAGTGGATAATGCCCACTCTCACCCCTCCAGTCGCCTTACTGAACGTCTTCTTAACAGCACCCTCTCGGTGCTTTTTTGCCCTCTGTTGTGGCATGCTGCCGTCCGACTGGAGTCTTTTTCCGTTGACGGCACCCTCAGTGGCGGCATCAGAATCCTTGGGTTATTTTATCGTGTCCTCAGAGCCCTTAGCCCCCACCCGAGATCGCCTTCCGTTAGGACCTGACTCAAGGCGGTTGAATATGGCAACCCGCCTTGAGCAGTTGACTAAGCAGTCTCCTTGCGGATCCAGGCAATCGTGGTATTTTCCTCCGCTCCTCCGTGTAGCACACGGGAGACTTTAGAAGCTCCCGCTGATCACCGGAGGACGGAGACGTGAAGGATAGGGAGAGGATGTCCCCCAGCTCCACCTCCATGGGTTTTCCAGTTGCCTGGAGATCGAGAGTATTATTACCCATCTCGATTGGGTCTGTGTTTGTCGTGTCCATGATCTGTTCCCACGAGCAGCTAGGGAAAATTGTAGTTAACCTCCATCATGGAAGAGCCCCGCATCCCATGGAGAGGCATTTATACGTAGGGAAGTCGCCTGGTTTCCCTGAGGAGGATTATGTTAGAGGCAGAATTACCAAACTGCCAATGTCTGGCCATATCGGCCAAGAGCATCATCACTTCGGCACCAACCCGCCAACGACCTTGCGATATGGGTTTTTTATAGAGGTCTCTCCTCGCAATGTCGGCCAGTTAAGGCAAGCATTCCCAGCCCTCCTAAGACATGACTAGGTAGGGTTATGGTATTACATCCCTCCTCCTTTCTCAGCCGGACTTGGGACCGTCCATGGCGGAGTTAATTGAGATATAGTCTTTAAATTTGGTATATAGTTAGCACACGACAAAGGAACAGTTCGGATTGCTTTTGGGTAAACATCAAACATCTGGTATTCTGTGCTGAAATTAAATTAGGCGTTGGATGTGTGGGGATGGAATATCGGTGAAGTTTCAAAATGTTGTTTGCCAAAACGGCAAAAAAGTCTCAAAACATAGAAGACTTGATTCTGAAACAAAAATTTGTTTGTTTTTCGGTCTGCCTGTTAGTCAGTCTCTCAGCCTGTATTGTCTGTTAGTAAGCACAATAATTTTCGAACTAATTGAGATATCATCTTCAAATTTGGTATCCAGCTAGCATCCGATAAAGGAACGCTTTGGATTGTTTTTGGTAAGATCGCTTCAGAGGGTACCCAAGATTCTGCATTTCATGACCAAATTAGAGCCTCTGTGGTTCAGGGGCAAGAACGTGTGCCTCTGAACAGAGGGGTACTGGGTTCGATCCCAGGGTTCTCCTTTCACTTTTTTAGTACAAACTGTCAACATTAACATCAACCTAGGTTCTGACATTGTATTTGAGCAAGTTGAATGTCTGCACGTTCCGCCCTCCGGAGGGGGCGTAAACCCGTCGGTCCTATGTCCATGCGATTTTATGCACGTTAAAGATCCCTACCCTCTTTACAGAAAGGCAGGGGTTCGGCAAATTTCCAGGATAGTGAGGTGAAACTGCTCCCTGGCGTCGGTGATTGGCCATAGTCACGGAAATAGGCCGACGTTAAAGAAACAAAACACAGAAACACACATGACTAAATTGTTTTATAGTTATTTTTTAATTGTCTAAGCTTTGTCTTTTTTACTACATTATGGCATCTCGTACCACTATTTTACTTTTGGTGACAATTTTGTGGTTTTAAGATGTTGTTAAGAACGTTCTATCAGCAAAAATATAAATTTATTTTATAAATATTTTATAAGGCTTTTCTGAAATCTTGAAGCTAAACCTTTATAAAACCAGAACGCTTCTTCTAAGTGATGGTATTACATAAATGCTTTTACAGATAATTAATAAAACTTTTATACAGCATTTTAATTGTTATATTGATGTCTTACTAAGTAGATATAAAAGCTTCTATACAGTCAAATTACAACACTTTTATGTCTTATTAGCCATGTTGCTCTCAACAGCATTTTAATAAGGATGTTACATTATGGGCCTTTTAAGTAACAAAGGGAATCTCTAAAAACTTTTCGGACATAAAAAATATTTTTATACAACATTAAGCTACTTGTTGCAACTAAAGAGCTATTTTAGAGTAATTATCCTTAACCTAACGAATTGTAGAGGACACACATGTATATATGTTTTAGGCGCCAGTACAAATTAGCCGCGTACCATTCTTTCCCCAACTAACAAAGATTCTGCATTTCATGACAAATTGTTTTATAGTTATTTTTTAATTGCATAAAATTTGTCATTTTCACTATATTAAGGCATTTCCTACCATTATCTGGCTTTTGGTGACAATTTTGTGATTTAAACGTGTTTTAAGAACATTGTATCAGACAAAAATTTAACTTTATTTTATAAATAATTTATAAAACTTTCCTTAGAGCTTGAAATTTATCCTTTATAAAACCAGAATGCTTATTCTAAGTGACTACTGTATAGATATTACATAAATGCTTTTAGAGGTAATTTATAAAACCTTTATACAGCAATTTAATTGTTATATTGATGTCTATACTAAGTAGAGATAAAAGCTTTTATACAGCCAACATACAACACTTTTATGTTTTATTAGCCAAGTTGCTCTCAACAGCATTTTAAAAAAGATGTTTGTTACATTTTAAAACTCAAACAAAATTCAAAACAAATATTTATAACCAAACAATCACTCTCTTATCATTAGATTGTTGTTTACATTTTGCTTTAGAGAATTTGGTTGACATCTGACCAATTAATTTTCTCTTGGAACAATTGTGGAATTTTAAATTTTGATAAAGGACAGATAAGGAACTTCACTTTTGACTGCATGGTCAAGGATAGTATATGCTGTTCTGAAAGTTTTTGGTCAATCTCTTCATTTTAAGGATATTTTGGACTCATTCTACATAAGCAAACGGTTTTTCTCTTTTGGTAGTACACTATTTTTGTGAGAAAACGAAGCCTTCATGGGATTTGTTACTTTGGCCATGTGAAGTGAAGTCATCCAATCAAGAAAGATCAGTTTTAACATTGTAGTCGCCACAAAAAGGAACCAAAACCCTCCAAGAGGGTTTTTTTCCCTTTCCTTCCGTTTGAATCTTTTCCTTCGATTCACCCCTTTCCTGTTGCATCTTCCCTTTCGCCTTGTCTTATGTACCATAGAACACTACTGTTGACTTTGATTGTGTTTTTGTTGACACTGCACTATCTCACAGTTTCACTATTCTCCGGTTAATATCACCTTCCTCCTTAATCGTCCCCTGTTGCTGCTCCACCACTGGATATCTGACCGCAGTACTCGATCCACCAGCTTGCTGTCAAAGATCCACTAGAGGTCCGTCTCAGGTCACACAGCTACACTAGATGCCCCATCGAGTCGATTTGCGAAACTAGGATACTGCACCAGGGAAGTACAATTATTAATTTTTGTGTACAGCCATCTAAAACTAGAGACAGTTACTCATTAGCGGATAGTCAAAATGCACCTGTGACTACTTAATCACTTTATCCTTTTAACGTTCTTTTAAATATCTTTGCCAACAGTTAACTAATTCATTTTTAGTACTTACGTAAACACATTGTATCTAATTGGATTAAGTGTTGAAGATTACATTCCTAGGAGCGAGAACTTAAATTACTCACACCTTCCTCTTTGTTGATATCTCCATTATATTGACACATATGTAAGTCGACCGTACATGCATGAGCGAGAGATACATAGATATTGCCACCTGTAAACAACCATAAACAATACGTAATTGTAAATTACTTTTCACTTTAAGATTACATAAATGTGTTGAAGGTCATTAAACAAAGGCTTTATAGCGTATTACTCCTTTTTTAATTACTAACCTGTTGTCTCTTTTTTTTTTTTTTTTTTAACACAAATCAATACCATATTTCAGCATTTTACCAATCTTTTGTGAAACTTTAACTTTCATTAAATTCAGGCTGTCTCCTGATTTTTTTTGTGGTTAGATATCAGATATATTAATATTAGTGACATTTCGTTAGATTTGATGTGACATTTTGTAGTATTAAGACAGCTGGTAGAAATCCTTGTGCGCAAAGGATCTACCATACACTGTCTTCTCATAGGCCATAGAGTATGTAACAATCTATGTTACCTACCATCGAGTAACAACGGTTGGTTGTTGGTTATTTCATTTTTCATTACGCGTTGTTTACGCTTATTATCACTTGTCAGTTTAATTTCATGGTTTGTGGGCTTCTTGAACAGAACACAAGAGCTTTCTGGCGTAAGCGCTAAGCCAGTGGCGCCTCCTCAGGCTGGCGTGTGCTTCCTTTGGTATCCACACCCAGTCTCTTGCTCTGCACGAGCTAACCAGTGTAATTACACCGCCTCACTACCAGCTCACAGCCCCCTTTGTCATCTATATTTGTCTCTGTTTCCTCCTTCTAATCTTTCACCCAAAGGCAGGTGTAACATGTTACATTATAGGTCTTTTAAAGCAACAAAGGGAATCTCTAAAAAGGTTTTATTAAAACTACTTTTATGTAACATTGAGTGCTACTTGTTGCAACTAAATAACAATTTTAGAATAACTATCCTTACATAATAAATTTTAGACGACATATGTTTTATTTACCAGTAGGTACGAATTAGCAGTTTATTATTATTTCGTTTGATTTTAAAAAAGTGACATGGATATTTCGAAGTGGAACAAAGTAAAATGCACTGGTTTCTTTAGACGGAAAGTAAAATCAGGAATAGAACAAATGGAACAGTTTCAAAATAATCATGCAAATTGAAAATACCAAGGAAAACAAGGAATGTCCATCAAAAAAATGTATTGTATCTTGAAATTTCTCCCCTGGAATCATTTGCAAATGTCAACTATGAGACAGTGAGTGGTGAAAAAACCAAAATGATTCAGATTACCTCAAAAAGATTTAAATCTATTCAAAATTATTTTAGTTTGCAAAATTTAAAATTAAATTATATTTTGTATTAGAAATGATTTCTTTGAAAAAAAATAATTTTGTAGTTGAATCAATTTTCGTACCAGGAAGTAGGTATTATTATAGTAAATATTTAATATTAATTATAAATTATATAATATTTTTTGCTTCTTGCACCCTGATTACGTTATAAATAATATATTCTTGCTAACTTCGGCCTCACTGGATTTAGTTTCCCAGTATATTCAATCATAATAGGATTTATACATACATATATATATATATATATATATATATATATATATATATATATATATATATATATATATATATATATATATATATATATATATATATATATCTGCTGCCTTTTCATAACATTTGTGTAACTAATATGATTTATAGGTATCACTTACACGACTTTTACATAACTGATTGCTTCTTAATTGTTTTTTAACAGCTTCATCGTTTGCAAAATTGTTGTTTAAGGAACCGAAAGACTGAATTTCATCTAAATTGCTTTTTCATACTTGCTTTTGTGTCAAAACTGTCTTATAACTTTGGTAGACATTTTATTTTGAAGTTCACTGATGTAAACAGATCCACCATAGTAAATGACTATTGAAACTTTGAAGAATATACGTATACTTGAATATGTTTACTTATAAACAGAGTGTTACCAGTGTTTGATTTAGATTTCTTATAGTATTAGCTAATTCTGGAGGTTGAAATACTGCAAAAATAGGTAACTAAAATATTTAACCTTTTCATTTTTTTGTTTAAATTTATGAATGTCAAAGGCGCGTCATTTTTTTCGAAGTAACTAAATAGGTTTTATCAATAAAGTTACCTTAGCATCTACCTTAAAGTGGCTTTCCTGCCGTTTATCTCACTTTTCCCAAACACAAAATAAAGGAGGAGACATTATTCAATTATTATATACCATGGTTTCTAAAACAGATAATTTATATCATTATCAGATGAATCATGGTAACATTAAAGCTTTTATCTCACAAAAATGCTTTATTAGATGATAGAAATAACATCCTTATAAAGTCATCTCGTATGGTATTCCATTATGGTGTATTTATAAAGCTCAATATAATTACTTTTTTAAGGTTAAGTAAAAGTTTATAACACTAGGAAAAAAAAATAACTTTTATCACACTTCTTGATGTCACGCTTATAAAGCTGCTGTGTATGTATTAACCAGTCATGCCAGAATACGACAAATTTGTTTTATACAGGTTTTAGAAGATCCAAAATGGTATCCCCACTGAGCTCACTTTTACTTTTTAGAAGCTTTATAGACAACTGTATAAACATTAACAGAACTTCGCGGAGAAGACAGTATTGTGGTATTAACGTTAACATAAACAGTACTTATACAATAAAATTTTTGTATAGATTTGTGCCCATTTTGGACATAAAGAGGTTGTATTAATACTGGGAACACGTTTTTTGAAGTCTAATTATAAAAGTTTAATACTTATTAAAAAAAAACTGGGTAAAGGTTCTCACAGCTTTTATAAAAACAATTTTGTTAGTTGGGTAGGGGATAAATGAGGGGTGATTTGGTGAAAATTGACATTTTTTCGTTAAAACTCGAGTAATATAACGTTTCAGAAGTTTGTGAATATAGGAATACGAATTCATTTCATGAGAGTGTATTTCCGAGTAGAGTAGATTATCACAGTGGAAGTTATGATTCAATTTGCAGCACTTTTTTTTTTTTTTTTTTTAAGTTCTTGGTTCTGATATAACGAGATCCTTTTTCTAACGAGATATTATTGGTGGTCCCTTGACTTCTTGTTAAACCCGTATTCTACTGTACATGTTTTATATAACTTCATTTCCTAATTAATTTAATTATGAAAATTAACTGATGGAAACTCTAAAACAGCTGAGGAAATTGGTACCTCATAACCGACATTAGTTGCTAGTCAAATAACACAATCTAAAATACATGGGAGATAATAAACTGAAACAAAATCATTTACAGCACAAAAAAAAACATGTTGCTTATGGTGCAAGGTTTATAGATTAGAGACATTACATGGTACCTCTTGACCAATCAGAGGTAAGATATTTTCACACAGTAACAGGAAGGATTGAAGTTTTAGAGCAAAGGGTTTCAGTTTAATGGATTCAATTATTGGTTTATCTTCAGAAGAATAAGAAAATAGTCGATATTCATGAAATTATAAATTCCTAATGCCTCAAATTGGACGGAACTTATTTCTTCTAAATCACAACCTAGGTTTTTTGTTGTTTTAATAGTTTAATTAATTTTACGTGATATTTCTCATTTTAATGGTAACATGCAACTTATCACAAAAAGTGTATTATTTAAGTTTATAATATTTAGATAAGTATGTATTTGTACACAAACAAAACAGTAGATTTATAATTTTTGCAATCAATTTCTAACCAAAAAAGCTCTTACATCTTCTGGACCTGTAAAATAATAATAATATTTGGTTACCATAATAAGTAAATAATTTTAGTGAATTTTGCCTAGAAAAAATTCACTAATAGGGAGATCTCCACTTTTGAATTTTCAAAAGATTTTTGCAAATGAGCACGAACTAGGACCCCTAGAACCCATATCCGGGGTCTGTTTCAATTTTTATATGTTCCTTTTGTAATTGGGTTGGATAAGTTCATTAGCCAGGAAAATTGGAGCAGGATTTCCGGGAAGAGTTTTCTTTCGAAAAAAAAAATTATATCGAAAAATAAAAAAGTTATGGTAATCAAATTAGGTCGGTAGGTTTACAATATAATACAAATTAGGGTTCAGAAAGGTAAATGGCTTGGCACTAATAATTTAATGGGGTTTAAGTGGTAGAACAGCGGATACTACAGTATCAGGCTGAACTTCGCCTTAAGATTTGTTTTGTTGTAGTTGATATGGAAATAGTTTACTTATTGTATAAGCTCATGTGAAAAACGTCTAAACAAATAAAGGAATTATTATTATTATTATAAAAAGTAAACTAGTAGTAGTAGCAGTGGTGGGGAGGCCAACGCCAAGCAAGTAGGCCACAATGGGCCACAATTTCCAACCCCAGCAACCATGCTCTACTCTTCTTCGGTTCCGTCGCCAAACCGCTTCGACCTCGAGACGAAGGCCGTGACGGTCTTCAATTGGACGGTACTTACCTGGTTTCTCTGCAGAGTCCTTGATCCGAACAATTCTGCTTGAAGACTCCCAAAAGCCTCGCATTCACACAGAAAGTGGTAGGACGTTTCTTCATCCTCGCCGCATTCCTGACAAATGGGATCCCTCTCTACACCTATCAATGTGAGGTGTCTTCTAAGGGCGCAGTGGCCTGTCAGCACCCCGAGGATGCGGCGAAGCGTAGGTCGACTCCTTCCGAGTAGCCAGACAGCTTTATCTCTGTCCGGCCCCTCCACGAAGTCCCTCGCCTGCCTGCAGCCACCAACCGACCCCCAGTGCCTCTCCATTGCTTCCTCGGTCCACCTGTCTAAGGCGACAGAGACTGTCTTCCTACTTATGCCTATCGCAGGCTCCGGGCCACAGAACAGCCGCCGAGAACCGAGTTTTGCTAGATTATTCGCCACCTCATTCCCCGCTACGCCACAGTGTCCCGGAACCCACACCAGTTGCACCTCCTCCGTCCTGGCTAGCCCTCTGAGGGCGTCAGCGCACTCCTGAACCAGTGGTGACCTGATTCTGACCGCGCAGACTGCCCGGAGGACCGCCTGGCTATCCGAGCAGATGCACACACATTTCTCGGGACTCATCTTCACATCCTGTCTATTGGCCACAGACAGGATAGCATACGCCTCTGTTTCGAATGCCGCGGTGTATGCGCCAAAAGCATAGCTCTCGCGCACCCCCAGGCCCTCAATGTATATTCCTGCCCCGGAGGATTGTTGGTCCTCCAGCCTCGATCCGTCGGTGAAACAGACCAGGCTTGCGGGCTGGAATGCAACCTCATTTTCCCTCCACTGATCCTTACTGGGGATCCTGAAGGGTGTATGGCCTAGTCAACCTAATATCGTCCTCGGCATCCCTAACCTTTATGGCGGAAATCGGGATTTCCTTTTCCACCTCCTTGGCGACTCTTGCATGCCCTAGTACTGCTCCCTCTCCGCACCAGTTACCTGAGTCCCGGATTCTAAGATGCGACGCCATAGCCTCCCTTCTGATACAGATGGGAAGCAGTGGCAGCATCAACAGGACCTCTAGCGCGGCTGAGGGTGTCGTCCTCATAGCGCCTGTGATACCCAGGAGTGCCAGCCTTTGGAGTTTGGCCAGCTTCCTGCTGGTAGTTTGGTTCACACCACACCACCAGACCAACGCCCCATAGAGGACTCTCGGCCTGATGATCGCAGTGTAGATCCAATGAAGGATCCGAGGATTAAGTCCCCAGGTCCTCCCTATCACTGGACGCAGTTGCCAGAGGGTCGCTATTCCCTTCCTCACTACTCGTTCTATTTGCGACCCCCATGTTAGTTTGGGGTCCAGGATCGCCCCCAGATATTTGACCTCCCGCACTAAAGCTAAAGGTTTTCCAAACATCACGGGCGCCCTGAACCCCTCTACCTTCCTCTTCTTGGTAAATAGGATCATCTCCGTCTTTGCCGGGTTTACGGAGAGTCCCTGCTCACCACACCACCTTTCGATTATGCTACAGGCAGCCTGCATACACTCACAGACGACGCCGAGGAATTTGCCGGTGACTAAGACCAGCCCATCATCAGCGTACGCCTGGGCGTAGAAGCCATTCTCAGAGAGCCGCTCCAAGAGGCCGTCCATGACCAGACACCATAGATGAGGCGAAAGGCAGCTGCCCTGAGGACAGCCTCCCGTCACCACAACGTCCAGCCCTCGGCCCCTCAAGGTCAGCGACACTCCTGTCCTCCAGCATGCTCGCCACCCAGCTTATTAGGGACCTCGGCGTTCCCCTCTCCTGTAGGGCGGTACAGACCGTATCCGTCCTTGCCTTATCAAAGGCCCCCTCCACATAGTGTTCTCTTCCCGTAGTGTAGGGCCCTTTCCACCTTCCGCGTCACAGCGTGGAGCGCCGTCTCCGTCGATTTCCCCCGCTGGTACGCGTGCTGACCTTTGTGGAAGGGATGATCCTTGAGGATCCCTCCCAACATAAACCTATCTACTAACTTTTCCAATGCCTTGAGTAGGAAGGATGTTAGGCTGATTAGCCTGTACGCCTTGGCCAGCGTGTAGTCCTCCCTTCCCGGTTTGGGAATGAAGAGCCCCCTAACCCGGCGCCAGGCCTTTGGGACGTATCCCCACGCCAGGCTGGCCCGACAAACCTCCCTTATGTTGGGAAGCAGTATATCCAGGCCCCTCTGGAGCAGGGCCGGAAAAATCCCATCGCAGCCTGCGGATTTGAATGGAGCGAACTCGCTCACCGCCCAGGTTATAGAGCCATCTGTGACCACCCCCTCCGCCAGCTGCCAGTCCGCATTCGGGACTGTCCACCGGCCCGGTTCGGCAGCCTCCGTGACGGCTCCACCGCCCTCAAGGTGAACTTCGGCGAGATGACACAGGGTCTCCTCACCGGTGCTTCTCCAGCTCCCGTCCTGTTTCCTTAAAGATCCTACATTACTACCTAACTCCTGTTTGAGTACTCTTACCAGCCTGGCTGCGTCAGGCAGGGAATTGACTTCCCCACAGTACGCGCACCAACCAGCTCGCTTACTCCAGCGTAATTCCTTCTTAAACTCCCTTCTGGCAGTCCTAAACTCGTCCCAGGCCGCTTCACCCGATTCTCGGACGTCTCGGTTTAAGGCCCTCCGAGTCCGCCCGCGTAGTACGGCGAGATCATTGTTCCACCATCTAACTTTGATGGACGGTTCCCCCCTAAGTGATGACGCGGCCTCGTAGGCTGCCATTATTTTCCCTTCTAGGGCCTCGGCATCGCTATCTAATGCCTCTATAGAGAGTCTACTCCCCTCTGGGCTCCTTGGCGACCCACGGAGGCCTATTAGATAGGCATCCCAGTCAGTCTTCCTTGGATTTCTCCTGGGGGGAGGACTCTCACGGTCCACATCCAATTCAAAGCTGATCATACGATGATCAGACATTGATATGTGTTCCGTCACCCTCCAATTAGATATATCCTTCGTTATTCCTCTGCTCGCTAACGTAATGTCGATCACCTCCTGTCGGATACGATTGACAAACGTTGGAGCTGTACCTCTATTTAATACCTCTAGGTTCGTTGTAGCCAAGTACTCTAGTAAAGCCTCATCGCGTGGGTTGGTATCCGTGCTGCCCCACAATCTGTGGTGAGAATTGGCATCGCAGCCTATTATCAGTTGTAGCCCATGCTCCCTCGCGAAATCGACGATACGCACCAATTCCTCCGACGGAGGCAGCGGTCGCCGATCGTAGGGAACATAAAGGCTACACATCAGAACTTTAAGCCTAATATTACTTACCTTATACTCCAGGACAGCTGCTGTGACGTCCCTGGACCCGAGCTGCGGCAGCAACATCACGTCCAGATCCCTCGACGCCAGTATGCATGTCCTTGGTTGTTCTTCCTGTGCTTCACCACCAACGAGGATGTTGAAGCCAATTCCTCCAAGGCCTCTAACTTGCTTCCTAAACACATAAGGCTCTTGAATCAACACTACGCGGCCTGGACCGCCTGCGAGGAGCTTTGCTAGCTCCCCAGTGGCATCCCGGCTATGCTGAAGGTTGATCTGGCCCACCCGCAGCAGCCCCGCGAATTTAATCGCGACGCCGCTCGGACGGAGTCCTCCCCTGGTCGGAGCCCGTCCGTTCGCCGGGCGGAGGCGACCGCACTCCATGTCGGAACTCTGGTTACACTCAGAGTCACCAACTCGAAATACAGCCGCCAGCCTTGCCCGTCCAGCTCGCGAGCCACCTCGGGCCCCACCGAAAAGACCAGACGCCATGCCCCAGGTCCTCCTGCCGTCTCCAGGTGCCGCCACTGCTCAACATTGAGCGAGCGGTTCTGGAGCGCAAGCATCCTGACACCATACTCTAGGTCCACCTCTTGACTTCTGAGCCAAAAGCCGATCCGGACCGGCCATGGGGCGCCCCCTGCCCTTACGGCGCTGAAGGCGATCTCCCCCATCGTCGTCCCGGACCAGCCGTTGAGAAGCCAACTCAGGGACTCGTCGTCCTCGGCGGTCACCAAGAACCACCCCGGACCGACTATCCTAGAGTTGCGGAAGCGGAGCTGCAACGCCCTGTCGGATACCGTCATGGCGTCCAACATCCCCGCCAGCAAACTCCTCCTTATTGGCTCCGCCTCTTTCGTCAGGACTACGCCACCCCCCACCCCCCTGTTGGAGGTGATTACTACCTGCATTTCCCTGCTACCCGCCGGACCTGACGTTCCCGAGGGGCCAGGGCCCGCCCCAGCAGCCGGGGTCGCGGCCGCGCCCCGCCCCCGAAGGAGTGGGGACACATTAGCCGCATCCCCGCCTTGCGGCCGCCGAAGCAGCCTGCGCCTCTGGAGGGCCAACACCCCCCTGACGACGATGCTGCCTCAGCTCCTCCCTCTCTCGCCTCCTTTTCTGGGCTCTCCACTTCCTTTTTCTTCCTCTCTTCCGCTGCCTTCGCGACTCCTCGTCCTCGGCCCCTCCCATGGACACGTCCATGGGCCCGACCAGACTCGCAGCCGACGAAGTTCGCCCCCCGTCGCTCCCCCCGGCAGCATCGTCCCCGACGGACCCGTACGGTTCCACCCCGGACGCCCCGCCGGGAGAGCGGAGGAGCGTTTCTTCCAGTTCCCTGATGGAACTGCTTAGAGAGACAGGGATCTCTCTACCTTTTACCTCCTCGCTTATTTTTGGCACGTTACTTATATCTTTTTTATCCTTGTCCATGGTTGCTAGATAAGTTTTGTGTGATGGTGTGCTTATGGTTTGGTGAGCGTATAGATACAAGAGGTCACCCCACCGCCCCCCGGCGCTTCATCCATGATGAGACTTGATTCCGTTAAGAGCGGCTCTGCGGCCACGCCGTGGCGACCCGAAACGTGCAGCTAACCCCCTGTTCCGGAGCTACCCGGTGCTGCTGACACGATCGAGCATTTTTCGAATGGATGATAGGGCAGCCCCCTACACCGGCCAAGGCAAGGGTGGGCCCCTGTACTGTCCATACGGCGCCAGGTGTGCCGGCCCTGGTTTGCACAGCGCTGCCAGTCCAGAGCAGGCTCTCCTCGGAGTCCGCGCCGAAGGCCGAGAAGCCCAACCCGATCTATGTGTCTCGTGTCTGTGTTTGTATGCGTGTGTATGATGTGTGTGTGAAGGTTTGAGACTTTAGTAGACCATCGGCCCTGGGCGTTATTCCCATTGCCGACAGTCGCGCCAGGGGTGGCACGTGGAGCCAGTCTCTAGGAGTCCAGCAGCTAAGTCACGCGCTGATCGATCAAGAGAACGATCAACGCACGACCAGGCTAAGGGACCACACCCCCCAAAAAAGTAAACTATAGACCAACATTTAGATTTCTATCTTGCACGGAAAATAGTTATAAAAAATATTTGGTGCCAGATCATTTCTATGAAAATTCAGTACCATAAGGCACTTGCTGTGTCCATACTTTTTTCACTTAATGTTTAGGTATGTATTTATTTGTATACATACAAAATAGTGGGTCTAACTTTTACTATCTTGCAAGGAAAAAAGTTATAAAAAATATTTGGTGCCAGATCATTTCTATGAAAATTCAGTACCATAAGGCACTTGCTGTGTCCATACTTTTTTTCACTTAATGTTTAGTTCAGTACCATAAGGCACTTGCTGTGTCCATACTTTTTTTCACTAATGTTTAGGTAGGTATTTATTTGTATACATACAAAATAGTGGGTCTAACTTTTACAATCCATTTCTTAGCACAGAAAACACATCTTATATATAATTTTTGGTGAATTTTTTTAAGTCTTGAATATAAAAAAACTCTGGACGCAACAAGTGCGTTATGGTAGTGAATTTTCATAAAACTATTTTTTAATAGCAATAATGTGTTTTTTTTAAGAAAGCAGGCATCACATTTGGTTACCAGTATAATCTATATAGTAAAAACAATGTGCCATGTTTCATCAAAATAACTTTATTGTTTGAAAATGTACAAAAATTTCCGAAAGTAAACTTAAAGTGTTCCCGAAAAAACTCGTTTCTTGGTCAACCTTATAGGTTAATAGCAAATTGAGCTATTCAAATATTAAGCATAACGCACTTACTGCGTCCAGAATTTTTTTTCTTACAAACATGCATTATATTTCGATGGAAAATGCAAAAATGCAATAACATAAGGCGTGTTTGATTTAAAAAAAAAGAAAATTTTTATCACCAACGACTTATGGGCCACCCTGTGATTGTAGAAATAATTTTTTAAGATGTAGCTCAAGACACCCTATAATTAATATATACAATTTTTTTCATATCTTGTATAATAACAGATATATTGAGCTTTATTGATTTTTTTTACGAAAATTCTACAAAAATTATATACCATTAACGATGAACTCTATAGCTAAGACTACTGCCAAGCGTCAGAGAAAGGGTCTATTTGAAATAAATTTTCTGGAAACATTTTATTAAAATGAAGGACAATGACGGTTGAAACTAAGACATCGGGGTTTGTAAAAGATTCTTCTTGAGACATTTTATTTCCATAGCCCGTATTAGATTCAAGTTCTTTTCCTAAATGTTGCCAATTTTGACGTTTAAATCGCAACTTTGACGTTTTGTGAAAAACCCCAATTTATTTTTGTTTAAATGCCTATAACTTTTTTGTCTTTTGACCTACAGAGCTAAATTTTGGTAGGTAGCTTGCCTATAATGATATAAACCCGCGTATAAAATTTGGTTGCCCTTACTTTGTTAATTTTGGAGATAAATTTTTTTTCGAAAGAAAACCCAAAATTTTCCGGGAAAACCTCGGCGGATTTTCCTGGATAACGAACCTATCCAAGCCACTTGCCAAAGGAAGGTACTCAGCAATTTTGACGTTTAAAATCGGGATTTTGACGTTTTGAGGAGAACCCAAATTTATTTTTCTTTAAATGCCTGTAACTTTTTTGTCCTTTAACCTACGAAGCTAAATTTTGGTACGTAACTTGCCTATAATGATATAAACCCGCGTATGAAATTTGGTTGCCCTTACTTTGTAAATTTCGAAAATATAAAAAAAAATCGATTTTTTTCGAAAGAAAACTCAAAATTTTCCGGGAAAACCTCGGCGGATTTTCCTGGCTAACGAACCTATACAAGACACTTGCGAAAGGAAGGTACTCACCGAGTTTTATCAAAATCGGTCCATTATTTTTTAAGTTATAGGTGTGACACATAAATATATATATATATATATATATATATATATATATATATATATATATATATATATATATATATATATATATATATATATATATATATATATAAACATATAAAGTCTGAAACTGACCTCGGATTTGGGTTCCGGGGGTCCTAAATAGCGCTCATTTGAAGAAATTTTTTCAAAAGTCGGGATCTCCTCATTAGTGAATTTTTTTAAAGAAAATTCACTAATAATCTTAAATAAATAAACTCCAATTTGTCCTACAGTTGATTCACTGTGCACTTATGTTTACAACACCTCAAGGAATTAAAATATTGTCTTTAATATATATTTCTCATTTTACTGCTATTTCTTACAAAATAAACATTGTAGCTGGTTGTGTTTAAAAATTTTGTGTCAAACAAATTAAAAGTTACACACATTTCTAGTTATTTAAGTCACCAAAACGCAATCTGAAATTTTATGACCTATTGGCATCTGTTAAAAATATGACGTAGTGCTCGCGTCTCTCATCACTCAAAGTTACTAGGCAACCTATCTAATCTATTAACCTTGCTTCTGGTGTCCTTAAAATATTGGGAAGACTTACCCACTGATTTCTAAGGCAAAAATATATCACACTAATAAATTAATTTTATTAAAATTTAAAAATAAATAAATATATACATGTGTTCATTCTCTTTGTGTGCAATGTTAAATTTTTACCTATATTTTTTATAAGAACACTGTTGACTTATTTGGGCCTCACTTTAATACAAAAAGTTATTATATTTTGTTGCATCTTTAAAATTTCAATATTTCCTACAGTGTTCTAATAAAACAGCCTATATGAAAATATTACACTGCCGTCTTCATTAAGAACATATCGCAAGAAGGCCTTAATGTGTAAACATTAATAAGATCTATAGGTACATGGGATTGAATCCAGCTTATTTTTTTACAAAAATTCACACCCACTAAGATGCCACCTCTCCTAATCAATCGTTTTTATTTAAAAGGTTGAAATAAAAGTTTGGTTTTTGTTTTAAGGCTGCAATATTCTAGATGAAGAAGTACCTCCAACAGAGTAGAAAATATTATTTTGAGAGGTGCTGCTGAATATTAGTGAAGGTCTTGAACTAGCGATTTTCTTCAAAACTGTATTATTCTATCGAACGTTTTACTAACTTCAACTACTTCTCAGCAGGTGGCATCACATTCGGCTTTAGTTTTGCAGAGGGCTTGAAATATTTTTTCGTCCGTAGAAAAGCGGCGTTGTCAGTTGTCTACTCTTTTGTTTACATACCAAGCTTATGGCGCGGGAGGTTGAAGAGCGGAGGGTGGGGAAGATACAAATTCTATTGTTACCTATGCATTTAGACGAACTTGAGACAGACAATACTTGTAAGATTTCTAAGCGGTCGAAACTCGAATAAATGGAGCGTCGATTCGTCACGTTGTGGATTTTGAAGTCATCCAATCTTATACAGAATCACTGTGTTCCTACAAATCTTTATAAAACTATTTGATTATGAATATCAGGCTTTTAAACTCCCAACATGTCTTTAAACGGACGCAAATTAATTTTGATTAAACTCCGACACATTAGCTCAATTGGACCAATTTAAAAAAATATTGCTGAAAATTGTAAATATATTTTGGTGAAGCTTCGTTTATTTGTTGGCTTTCATATACTTTTGTGTACCAAAATTTAAGTTTCTAGGTTAATGGAAAATTGAGTTATAAAAATGTACAAGCTTTTAATGAAATTTGACTACCATAAGGCACTGGCTCTGTCCGGACTTTAATATTTCTCTGTCACTTTCTTAAAAAACGAGTACTGCTTTGGGGATAATATGTTTTAAAAAAATCCTGAAATGTATCCTACAAAAATAGTATTGTATTTTATTTCTTTACTGTCTGCCTATTTCAGGGACTATGTCCAGTCACCGATGCCAGACATACGTTTCGCCTTTATAAGTTTGTACGCAGGGTAGGGATGTTTAACATGCCTAACATCGCGTGGTGCACGAGACCAACATCTTAGCGGCCTTTCTGAAAATCGGGTGCAGGCATACAACTTGCTCAAACACAATGCCCTTGTCACGGCAATTGTTATGTTTTAATATGTACCGAATTAATAATTATTTATAATTTTATATTTTATCCATTTGAAAATTGCCATGGCCAACTGTTTGGTGATAGGTAACAATTTTATACAAGTAATATAAATTCAATGTAGGGACTTAATTATTCATTCATATATTTTTTGATTCAAGGCGATATCTCAATCTTTTGGGTCCTGAATTAGGAATTTATTTTTTGTTAAAATTCAATTTATTTTTATATAAATGTTTACTAGGTTTGGGTATATATATATATATATATATATATATATATATATATATATATATATATATATATATATATATATATATATGTATATTTAAAAGTGATTACAGTGTAGTGCAATATTCCTAAAGATATATATATATATATATATATATATATATATATATATATATATATATATATATTATTGTGCATATTTGTTTCCTGAACCTCGGTCTATTTCCGCGACTATGCCCAATCACCATCGCCAGGGAGCAGTTTCACCTCAATATCCTGGAAATTTTGCCGAACCGCTGCCTTTCTGTAAGGAGGGTAGGGATATTTCATGTGCCTGACATTGCATAGACACGGGACCGACGGCTTTACGCCCCCTCCGCAGGGTGGAACGTACAGACATTCAACTTACTCAAATACAATGCCACAACCTCCGTTGATGTTAAGTATGTACTGGAAAAACGAAAGGGGAACATTGGGAATCTAACCCAGTACCCTCCGGTTCAGACCACACGTTCTCACCACTGAACCACCGAGGCGCTATATATATATATATATATATATATATATATATATATATATATATATATATATATATATATATATATATATATATATATATATATATATATATATATATATATATATATATATATATATATATTTTACTACTATTATTTGTAAATCGGTTACTGAAATTTCCTGGATTTTAATGAGCAGCTTTGTATTTAGTGTTGTAATATCTGTTTGTTTTCTTTGGCTTATCTTTTTAAATCTTTAATACAATTTTTTGTAGAATCCGAGTGACTTGCATTTTTTATATAAATCATCCTAGCCCAAAGGTAATATTGTCTCGTCGTCGCAACCACTTTTCAACTTCCTGTTCTGTTATCAAAAGGCCAGCTTTCAGCCCCATACATTTATACATATCTATGTATTTTCTTTATTGAATGCCTTTTAGTTCATTGTAATCCTGCCCGTTAGTTTTAGCCATATTTACCATCATGCGTAAATTCATTTTTTAGGAGATGTGACTCTAAATGAATACATTATGTAATTTCGCTAAACGTCATATTTTTGCATTGGGATTATATGGATAAATCTCTACACATATGTGTGTACTGGTTGCAAATGAAATTGATTTAAAAACATATTATGCGTCTTTTAATAAAATTTCACCAAGTTTGTAGAATAATACTTGAGTGTGTTATTTAAAAATAAATAACTTAATTTAAAAACTAATTGTAATTGCAAAATTACATCTATGCAGAGAAAAATGATTATTTTTTCGTGGAAATTAATAAAGTACACCAGCACATATGCATAGTTGTTTCCTTTTCTTCAGTGTTAAAAATTGCGTTACATATTAATTAGAACATTTATTATAATTGGGAAGAAACCAACAAGGCTTGATGGCAGCAAGTGCGTTTTGGTAGCAGTCATATCCAATCTCTTTACTGTAGTGCGAAATTAGTACATATATTGTACTTACTTATTTACGCCTACCATAATATTTGTAACATTATATAGACACTAGCAACTAAAAATTAGTGGATGAACCATTAAAACAATTTAATCCAATTATGTTATTTTTTATTTCAATATAAGTAATAAGATTTTTAATGTGATTAGGTCCTAATAAAAGTGTGAGGATATCCTTATATCCTTTTTTTCTATAAGTATAATTTTCTCTGTAGAAAATTTGTAAGCTTATTGCACGGGATTCATAAAATGCTTTATTTGAGAAACGAAAAGTTAATGTTTAAGCATCCGATTAAATTTTGTCCATCAATTAATGCATTGTAAAATTAATGTCAATGGCAAATTTTACCGTTATATTCATTATTGTTAAGTACCTCATTTATTTTACGTTGTCAAAAGCTTTATGGTTATCGCAGTATTCAATTTCAGTGAGTTTTTATAACACTGACAACACTGCTTATGCCGGAGGTACTGAGTTATTGGATCCGATGCAAACGCCCCCTGTTACACAATTGCTCGGGGGTGCGTACTTTATCCTAAAAGAAGGGCACAGTAAAGTAAATTAACATTATTTACAAAATCATGCCGTGACGTTGTCATACACTAGAAACATCTTACCGACAAACTCCTATTACAGAAATAACACCGCAAAAACAAAATTATATGAAAGTATTTCCTAATACAGCAATATAGCAGCATACAACGGTAACTAGTACAGCAAAATGGTAGAATCATTTTATGGCATTATCGCTAACTTGCCTATACAGATATTTGCTAACATCAGGAATAACCTATTACAGTATTTTTTTTGTACAGACCGAATCTATTACAAATAAAAATACACCACCCGAGATATATATGAAATACTTTAAAAGAACCATAAATAAGCTGTAAGATCCTTTGACATTAAGATGAAAATATAGTATGAAAGTCTCCTGGTAAGAGACAAATATACGAACCTTTTCTTCTTTTAAAATATGTACCTAGGACAATATTCAGTAGTATCTAACATATCCCATTATGAGATAAAGGGATTATTACACTGCATTCTAATATTGGAACGTCTCCATATACCATTGATAATAAAAGGGACCTTGTCATAAATCTTTAGAAATGCAAGGAACTGTCATGTTTAAAGGGCAGCGGTGCCAGATCGGTGTGCAGAAGGACCCCAAGCGCTCTATATTGAATTAAAACAATTGAACAAAAAATTGCGAAAATATTAATAAAAAAAAGTAAATGTTTCCCACATTAGATACTAAAAAGTGTGGACGCAACAAGTGTGTTATGGTAGTGAAATTCCATAGAAAAAATCTGCACCACATATTTTTTTTATGAAATGCTTATAAGTTTTTTTCTTGTAACATATAGACCTAAGTTTTGTATATAATATAATGTTTATAACATAAACCTACATTCCAAATTTGGTTACAATAGGTCTGTTATTTACGGAAATGAATTTTTTTCCGAAAGAAAACCCAAAATTTTCTCGGAAAACCTGATCCAAGTTTTCTTGATAACGAACTTATCCAAGCCACTTACAAAAAGGAAGGTACCTGCCAAATGTCATAAGAATCGAAGCATTATTTTTTAAGTTCTCGTGTGAATTTTTTCTACGAAAATTCACTATAAACAATGAAAAAATCAAACTCGAAATCAGAGTAATGCCAAGGTTCTGTATTTTTTTTTGTTTCGCAAATCCCTCCAAAATCTTTTCGTAACTTGTAGGAATGCTTTGAACCTCATGCATGAAGGCTAGTCCATCTAACCTCCGTTGTCCCATTGTTAAGCTGAGCAAAATTTTAAACGTTCGCAACGTGGAAAAACACTTTTCTGCAGATTCCACACTGGCAGGCAAAACTGCAAAAAATCTTAGTGCAAGATGTACCTATATCACGAAATACTTCTTTATCAGATAATTTGAGAGTTTCACCTGGAGAACTGTTGTTCTATTTTCTAAAACATAAAGTCAGCTGTACCTCAATCCGAATCCAACGTTACTCGTAAAGAATCTGGACTCCTATTTTTTTTTAATACATTTTCTTTTGATGATAATGTTGTCGTCATTTCAGTGAATTTTGTTTAAAAAAAATCGGTATTGGGGCGATATGAATTTTGAAAATTCTTTTTCAAATAAGCGCAAATTAGGCCCCTACACTACATATCCGGGGTCAGTTTCAATGTTTATATATATATATATATATATATATATATATATATATATATATATATATATATATATATATATATATATATATATATATATATATATATATATATATATATATATATATATATATATATATATATATATATATATATATATATATATGTATTCATATGTATCGCACCGATAACTCAAAAAAATAATGGGCCTATTTTGATTAAACTTGGTGAATACCTTGCTTTTGCAAGTGGCTTGAATAAGTTCGTTAGCCAGGAAAATAGACCCAGGTTTTCCCAGAACATTTTGTTTTCTTTCAAAAATTCTTCGAAAATAACTAAGTAAGGGCCACCAAATTTGGTACCCGACTTTATATCATTATAGGTAAATTACCTACCAAAATTTAGCTTAAATATTTCCAGAAAATTCATTTCAAATAGACCCTTTCTCTGGTCCGTTGGAAGTAGTTTAACTCTAGAGTTTGTTGTTTAATGGCATATGATTTTTTGTCAAATTTTCATAAAAAAACAATAAAGCTCAATATATTTGTTATTAGACAGGATACTAAAAAAATTGTATACATTAATTGTAGGGTGTCTTGAGCTACATCTTAAAAAAATTATATCTACACAGGTGACTTCTTTTTTTTTAATCGAACACGCCTCATCTTATAACATTTTTCTCCTAAATGAAATGCATGTTTGTAAGAACAGAAATTCGGGACAAAGCAAGTGCGTTATGGTAGCAAATTTTCATGAAATGCTTCAAATTTTAATAGCTCAATTTGCTATTAACTCATAAGGTTGACCAAGAAACCAATTTTTTCGGGAGCATTTTAAGTTTACTTTCGGAAATTTTTATACATTTTCAAACAAAAAAGTTATTTTGATGAAACATGGCACATTGTTTCTACTATATAGGTTATACTGGTAACCAAATTTGATGCCTGCTTTCTTAAGAAACACACATATTTGCTATTAAAAACATTTTTCTGAAAATTAACTACCAAAGCGCACTTGCTGCGCCCAGATTTTTTGTATTATAACTGCTGGAATTACGAACGTCCAGTATCAGAGAAATAATACTCGCAAAGAACTGCGTGCATAGACTAGCTCAGCGCACCGGAAACCCCACCGACAAACGAGACGCAAACAGACTCATCAAACAAGTACGATCCACCAACGGTATCGTATACACGGATGCAGAGAGAGCAAGTGCATTCACAGATCATCTGGAGTTGCAATTCAGCCCGAATTATGACAACGGTGATCTGTTGCACGTAGCAAGAACGCACTGATATGTCACGAGTGCGCTGCGCGCTACCTCAGACATAACTATCGAGTCCGCAACCTTCGAAGAAGTTTCCCAAATATTCAAATCATTAAAAAATGGAAAGCTGCGGGAAACGATGGAATCTCCAACGTAGCTCTGAAAAGCCTCCCCCGCAATGCCGTGGTATTCCTAGTTACGATTATGAATGCCATGGTGCGATTTCAACATTTTCCTTCCATGTGGAAACTTGCCAATATTATCAACATCCCGAAACCCAGCAAAGATCCGTTGTTCCCTCAGAACGACAGGCCCATTAGCCTACTACCAGTCATCTGCAAAATCGCCGAAAAACTGATCCAGATAAGTCTAGCTTCATTCACCTCTGAAAATCATATCCCCCCAGACGAGCAATTCGGTTTCAAACACCAGCACACCAGCACAGACCTTGTCCTCCGTGTGGTGGAAAATATCACCGAAGGATTTAATAAAAACAAGTCAACTGGTGCAATATTTCTTGACATTGCTCATATCGTTTGGCATGCGGGCCTCCTAAATAAACTTCTACCAATTATTTATCATCTTTCTCTGATTCTGCTAACCAGGTCATACCTGCAACAGATGAAGTTCCAGGTCAAACGTCTGGGAGCCAGATCTAGAACGTACGCAGCCACGGCTGGTCTCCCGCAGAGTTCTGATATCTCTCCTCTGCTGTGCAATATATGTGTCGTAGACATTCCGACAGCGCCCCTAAACGTGACATACGCACTGTACGTAGACGACACTAGCATCCTCAGCAGCTCCACTCAGCCGAGGATAATAACCGAACGACTTCAGACCACCGTAGACGAGCTGCAAGGCTGGTATAGGAAATCTTGTCTAGCCATAGACCCCGATAAATGTTCAGCAGTCCTATTTTCCAAGATGAGACACACACCTCACGAACACGTTTCATTAGACAACCGTCTAATTCCTGGCAAGATTCCGCCAAACACCACGGGGTTTTCCTCGACAAACACTTAACATGGCGCACCCATGCCCAACAAGCCCGACAAGAAGCCGCCGAAATATATACATACATATATATATATATATATATATATATATATATATATATATATATATATATATATATATATATATATATATATATATATATATATATATATATATATATATATATATATATATATATATATATATATATATATATATATATATATATATATATATAAATAATGTGATTAAAATGGTGTAAAAAATTTCGGAGGGTGAAAGTAACAATAAGAATATGAAAAATGTTCTATAACCGTGTCACGTAAAATCGATCCTAAGGAAGCTGTAGACCTCATAATATATCCAAAGCGAAACAAGACTGAAATGATAAAAACTCTGGACGCAGCAGGTGCGTTACGGTAGTGAATTTTCATAAAAATGTTTTTTTTTGCAAATATGTGTGTTTTCTTTTTATTTGAGAAAGCAGGCATCAATTTTGGTTACCAGTATAACCTATATAGTAAAAACAATGTGCCATGTTTCATCAAAATAACTTTATTGTGTGAAAATGTACAAAAATTTCCACAAGTAAACTCAAAGTGTTCCCGGAAAAACTCGTTTCTTGGTCAACCTTATAGGTTAATAGCAAATTGGGCTATTCAAATATGAAGCATTTGATTAAAATTCGCTACAATAACGCACTTGCTGCATCCAGAATTTATTTTCTTACAAACATGCATTAAATTTCGATGGAAAATTCAAAAATGCAATAACATAAGGCGTGTTTGATTAAAAAAAAAAAGAAAATTTGTATCACCAACGACTCATGGGCTATCCTGTAATTGTAGAAATATTTTTATTAAGATGTGGCTCAAGACATCCTATAATTAATATATACAAATTTTTTTCATATTTTGTATAATAACGGATATATTGAGGTTTATTGATTGTTTACGAAAATTCGACAAAAATTATATACCATTAAACGATAAACTATATAGCTAAGACTACTGACAAAGCATCAGAGAAAGGGTCTATTTAAAAGGAATTTAGTAAAATGAAGGACATTGACGGTTGAAACTAAGACTTCAGGGTTTGTAAAACATTCTTCTTGAGACATTTTATTTCCATAGCCCGTATTAGATTCAAGTTATTTGCCTAAATGTTGATGATTTTGACGTTTTAAATCGCAACTTTGACTTTTTGAAGAAAACCCCAATTTATTTTTCTTTAAATGTCTATAACTTTTTTGTCTTTTGACCTACATAGCTAAATATTGGTAGGTAACTTACCTATAAGGATATAAACCAATATAAACGATATTTGAGAATTAAAATATAATATCAGGATATTTATTTAAACGAAATAGTAGGCAATTGATTAATTATGATCTCATAGGTGAGAACTGAATGTGTTTTAATACATGGAAGTTGTTAGTTATCTACAAATGTTATGTAAATGGGAAACCTCACAATGAAATATGCATTTCGTGGTTCAGGGAATTTATAAAGTACATTAACATGTACATTATTTTTAAAATGGGCTACATTCATCTGATCAATATTTCTAAAAGGACAGATACCGTCCACCTGGCGCTTTAACTTCCTAGAACATCGTCACTTATTCCACATAGTTTCATTCAATTACTATACAATGATATAAAATATGTACACATTTCATTAGCTACTTACTTTATCAAAATACTATTCTAGAAATTGTATATTCAGGATCGAAATTCCTACAAATTTATTTCTTTTTTTGATTTAACTCACCTTTGACGTCAATTTCGCTGTCTGTAGACCTCTCTGAATCTATTGAAGTTGTTGTTGGAACACCAAACAAGACCAAATGTATTTATTTGCTGTATTACTTGGAAAACATAACTGAATCCAAAAAAAGTCATCTCTTATCCCCGGTTGCACAAACTTTTGTCAAACACTCATCAGCTCATAAATGAATAAAACTAATAATGATTATTAGTTTTGTTACACTAAAAATATATGTTCTTGGTTCATTAACAATTTTTCACAGAAGTAAAACAGAGCACATTTGTTTTTGTGCAACAGAATTAATAATCAGTGAGTAATGAACTGTAAATACCAATTACATGATTACTCTTTATCAAAGCTTTCTGGCATTAGTAGCCTCAGTGCCATAACCAATAGAGCATGAGCCGTTTGTGCAAAAGGCTTCGATTCGACATCCGGGCACGCTGAGGCGTGGAACAAATTTATTTATTTAAAAACATTACGGCACAAACTATAGTTTTACATCTCCCGAAGCCGCTATAGTTTTTGAGCAAGATGAATGTACGCATGCTTCGTTCTTCGGAGGGTACGTAAAGCCTTAAGACCAGTGTCGGTACCATGTGTTGTTGGTGATTGGTCATAGTCGCGGAAAGTGGCCGAAGGTAGGTAAATAAAAAACACACAACTCAAATGTGCATTAGTCTGTTACGAATCATATGGTATTAAATTGCATTAATTATGGTTCTTGAGCTTTTCGAGTTAATTACTGTATCAACATTTTCCCAAACTTATTAGGAAAAAATCCACATAGAAACTTAACACATACAAAATTTTTCAGAAAATAACTTTAATGATACGTAGTATGGAAGTTTGTTTTGACAGGATGATGATAAGATACCGTAAAGATAACAGAATCAAAAACGTTTGCATAAACAGAAAGCAATTTCGTATATTAATTTCATTATTATCGTCTGACCACATCAAAAATTGATTTTCATCTTTTGGAGAAATAGCGATATGTTTCCGACAATGTAACAAAAAGAGTATAATAAAAACAAGTGTGGACGCAGCAGGTGCGTCATGGAAGTGAATTTCATAAAAATGTTTTTAATAGCAAATATGTCTCTTTAATGCAAGCAGGCATCAATTTGGTCACCGGTATAACCTATATAGTAGAAATAATGTACCATATTTTATCAAAATAACTTGCTTGAAAATGTACAAAAATTTTCCGAAAATAAACTTAAAGTGTTTCCTAGAAAACTCGTTTCCGAGCCGACGAACCTTAGGTTAATAGAAAATAGAGTGATTGAATTTTTAAGCATTTAATGAAAATTCGCTACCAAAACGCACTTACTTCGTCTCGATTTTTTTTTTTTACAAGCATGCATCATATTTCGATGGAAAAGGCAAAAATGCATTAAGGAATCTTAAAAAAAAATGGAGGTATCACCAACGACTTATGGGCCAGCCTGTGATTGTCAAAATGATTTTATAAGATGCAGCTCAAGACACCTTATAAGTCACGTATACATTTTTTTCTTGTATCTTGCATAAAAACAATTCTATTGAGCCTTTCCGTAGAAATGCGTCACTCTGTATATATGTAAACAGAAAGTTAACCAGATATGGATTCTAGGAAGCCTAGTTTGTCCTCATTTCAAGAAATCTTTTTAGAAATCCAAAGCCTCGGTCTACTCATTAACGAATTTTTTCTACGAAAATTAACTAAAAATTATAGACCGTTAAACCATAAACTTAACTAAACCTACAGCCAAAGCATCAGAGAAAGTGTCGATTTCAAATGAATTTTCTGGAAATATTTTATTAAAATGAAGGGCAATGATGATTGAAGCTGAGACTTAAGGGTTTGCAGAACACTCTTTACACAATCAGAATTTCTTTCAGGCTCTTTACCTAAAAGTTGCCAATTTTGGCGTTTCAAATCGCAACTTTTTACTTTTTGTGGAAAACCACATTTTTTTTCTTTAAATGCCTCTAACTTTTTTGTCTTTAAACCTACAGACGTAAATTTTAGTGAATGGTTCACCCTATATATATATATATATATATATATATATATATATATATATATATATATATATATATATATATATATATAATTGAAACTGACCCTGGATATGGGTTCAAAGGAGCCTACTTCGCGCTGATTTCAAGAATTTTTTTCTAAATTTAAAAGTCAGCATCTCCTCATTAGTTTTTTTTTAAGAACATTCACTAAAACAGGCACTTGTGAAGTCATGGGAAAAGTCTACGATTGTATTAAATATGGAACAGTTTCACTAAGTTAGGGCAATAACAAACAACCAGATATGCTATTCAAATTGAATTAAGTCTGAAAGCTTTCATCTCCTTTTTATCAGATTATTTTCTAGACAAAAACTCGCTAAAAAATCTTCGGAATAACAACAATCTAATTATATAACTTTAAAGTGAAATGAGATTAACAAAAATAAAAAGTCTGGATGCAGCAAGTGCGTTATGATAGTATTTTCATAAAAATGTTTTTAATAGCAAATATGTGTTTTTTTTTTCTAAAGAAAGCAGGCATCAAATTTGGTTACCAGTATAACCCATGTAGTGAAACCAATGTGTCATGTTCCATCAAAATAACTTTATTGTTTGAAAATGTACAAAAATTTCCGAAAGAAAACTTAAAGTGTTCCCGAAAAAACTATCACTTTTTTGTCTTTTGACATACAGAGCTAAATTAGTTAACTTACCTATAAGGATATAAACCCGCGTACCAAATTTGGTAGCCCTTACTTTGTTAAATCCGGAGTTGTAATTTTTTTTCGAAAGAAAACACAATTTTCCACGAAAACCGGGGCCGATTTTCCTGGCTAACAAACTTATCCAAGCCATTTGCAGAAGGAAGGTATTCACCAAATGTAATCAAAATTATTTTTTTAGTTATCTGTGTGATATGTACATATATGTACAAACAGCTAGCAGGTACATATCTCGTAATACATGTTACGCGTCTAACTTTACTATTTACATAAAACAATTTTGATTTACAATGGATTCTTTGCTCAAATTTCAACAAAATAAACTTAGACACATATGTAGGAGCTTCTTAGTCATTTCTTGTCATATTTTTCACTCATATTCGTACTCCTACCATAATTCTCAATTTTGACGTTTTAACTTTCTTAATTCAGATTTAATTAACGTAGAGATCTAAATTTAAAATTTAAATATAAAAATTGAAACTGACCCTGGATATGGGTTCTAGGGGGCCTAGTTCGCGCTCATTTGAAGAATTTTTTTCAAAATTCACAAGTCGGGATCTCCTCATTAGTGAATTTTTTTAAGAACATTTACTAAAAAATGACGATGGGTATCTCTTTGTCCACATTTTCATTAATTTTATGTGAATAGGTACTAGCCGATATTATCTTTCATATCTCTCTTGGAGCTCATAATATTTATCATACATATATAAAGTTTCCTGAAATACCCTATTACCATTTATATAATTATAGCTTTTTTAAATAATACTTAATATTTATTATATAAGAACTGGTGATGCGAATGCATTTTAATATTACTTAAACATATACAGTTACAGGGACTAAAATATTTTCCATTGCGGGGAAAAATTCTGAACAGCGGCAACACAGCCGAGGCCCAGGTACATACATTTCAGATCAGTTCGCCGTTGGACACTACAGTCTGCAGTTTTAATGTCCTTTTATTATACTACAATGACCTGTAATGTGAAACGATGCTTGATGATTTATTGCTGTAATAGAAGAATATTTAACACAATTTTATTTTTACTATGCTGTTACTGTACTAGGAATTTCTCTGTACAACGTCCAGAACGTAATAGACAGTAGGCTGTAACCACATCTGTTTCTCTCTCGTGTTATCTGTTACAATACAACACCTTTACTATATCTTTCTCTGTATAGAACAGTATGGTCATAGAATTGTATTTGTAATAGATCTTTCCGATATTAGCATTTCTCGGTTGGCCTCAATATTATGCTAGGCAAATATTTTAACAGTGGAGGAAGTTAATACCCGTATCCCGTACAATCACATTTTGGTAGGATGGCTTGTAGTTGAAATAAATATACATTACAATATATTTGTCGGTATTACACATTATTTTAATATCTCTTTCCTGTACTATATCCTTCTTTTATGATAAATTCTATGGACCCAATTGCTCCACTGGTCACCTCTCAGCTGAGTGACAATACAGTTGCACTTGTACAGAATTTGCCTCGGGCAGCCGGACAAATCGTTTTGTGTGGACATTTAATAAAAACATTAAAAAAAACTAGAAGGGCTACATACTTATATTTTATTGCAATCGAACCTTTACATGTTCCTGCAGGTAATGAATAGTCAAAGTCATCTCTTTTGGAACATCTTCGTATATATAATCTCATCTAAATCATTGGAATATTTAGGTGAATTTCAATTAATTATAACTAATAACACAAAACCGTTTTTGAAATTTGCGAACATTCATCACCACTTGTGGTTTGTCTAGATTATGAAGCTTTTTAAATTGTTCCCGTACACCTACTATTTCTTGAGATAATTACAATTTAAGGAGGCCTTGTTTTCCTATACTAAAGTGATAGCTAAATGCCACCCTTAAGTATGTCCAACTGTTTTGAATCGTATGGGTCCGTCCATCTGCAATTTATGCTGCTGTGGGTGCACTGCAGCCTAAAAGGCTTATTGTGCTAACCCTTGTTCTGTTGGCTTTTCATGTCCAGGTAAAGAATGGAGTACCTTGTACTGATTTGTTGAAGTATCTCCGTCTGTGTGAACTATAATCATTCAGTGCCATTACTGAATAAGCACTGTTTCGATATGCAGTGCTTCATGTGCATGTACATAAAATGTGCATTAGCATTTCATGTTCCTTATTTAATAATCTACAAGTTTGATCACTTTTTTTTTTTTTTTTTTTTTTTTTTTTTTTTTTTTTTTTTTTTTTTTTTTTTTTTTTTTTCACGTGTTTTGCTGCCAGTCAGTGGTCCCTTATAGGAACGTTCCTATCATGGAGCAACCACCAAAATGGAAAATGATATAAATTTTACAGTGTGGTATTGCAAACTTATCCGGCTACATTCCAATTCTATAGATACTAGCGAAACTTAAATAATGTTTAAATCTAAATGGATGCAAGTTTACTGTTAAAATATAATGACTGTGCATCTAGAAATTACATGCCTTCGAATTTGCACCTTATATATATATATATATATATATATATATATATATATATATATATATATATATATATATATATATATATATATATATATATTTCATGCATTATGTGACATTTCACATCATTACCACCAAAGTGCTGCAATTTGTATTCTAATTTACTTTTCTACACATGAAACTAATAATTGTGTAAATATTTGCTGTGATAACTGAAAAAATAGCAATAAACTGATTTTGAGATTTTTTTACTAAATCTCCATCTACAAAAATGGCACATATCAAAACAAATACTTTGAAGTACCATTCACTAAAATGTGGAACTTGAAAGTAGTTACAATTTTTCTTTGGTGATGAATACTGACAAGCCAAAACATTAATGTTACTTTCACTGAAAGCTACCAACTTCGGCTATGACTTAACATTGTATAGTTACTTTGCAGTAACTAGTGGGTGCTTATAGTTCTCCTTGCCACTCTGTGTTTCCGAAAACAGAAAATGCTTTCAAAATTATGTGCTTTGCCTGTAGTTTTAACCTAACAATGATAGTAATATGTCTAACAAAGATGCAGTTCAACAGTTTGGCTTTATTTAAAAAAATATTTATTATTATAATACTCTATTCTAGGCACTGTATAAAATAAACGATTATCTTATCTGTTCAGGTCTGCAAAAAGGTTTTTAGAAGACGAGATAATTTACGTGAGCATCTAAAAGGCCATGCAGGTGAAGCAAAGAAGAAGAAGCTTTACATCTGTTCATACTGTGAAAAAGTGTTTCAAGGTTCAGCTTTACTCAATATACACATCAGAACACACACAGGTTAGAAAAACAATTTTTTCTCACAGTACAATCGCTAATCCAAACTAGTTACGAGAACATAATGAAAAATTTCTAGTGTCCTATAGAAGCAATATTTGAAGGTCAAAATATTTTATTGCACAACATAATATTCTCTTAATTAAGAACGTTTATTACATCGAATCTGCAACATGTCTAGACTTATTATTTACTTGCTCTGTAAACCAGGCCACCAGAGGTTCTATCATCTCTTTGAAGAAAATTTAAGACCTTTAGAGCTTTTCTTCTGTTGAGGTAAGGGTGATAGTCAAACGAGGTCAGATCTGGTGATTAAGGAGGAGGTATTTAGGTAATTCGAACTGAAAATCACAAACTGTTTCAATGGCAACATGTGATTTGTGTTGCAAACACAAAACTCATTTGTATAGCTTTCTTCGCTCCTTTTGCTTAATTTTTTCTTATTGACTGGCTAGTAACACCAAGTAACAATTTCCAGTTACTGCACCACCATTATCCAGAAAGTCAATCATGATTACTCCATGGCAATCTCAGACAACTGAATCAAGAATTCCAGCAGATTTTGTAACATAACTTCTTTTAGTCCTTGGAGAACCAGATTGTCTTCATTCTATTGATTGCTACTTTGTTTTTGCATCATAAGAATAATAGTAACACCACTTTAGAACAACTCCATATCTTGAAGACTTATATTTGTGTGGGGAGAGTTATGAAAGGACAATGAAATGTACCTAACTTTCATCCATAGTAACAACAAGGTTTGATAAGTCAGCATCCTGTTCAAACAGAACACAAGTTGAGTGTGATATACCTACCCTTGCTCACTTTTGATCAGCATTAATATATTTGTAGATCACATTCTGTATGTCTAAATCAATGTGAACTATATTATTTATTTATTTAATATGCAAATACACAGTTTATAAAACCATTTACGTATCACATAACAGGATAAGCTATAACTATAGTATACACCTATAATTCAACAATCTCACTTACTTCCCACATTAAATTAACAACAAAACAAAATAACATTTCGGTAATCCTAAATTCCATTTCAGGCTTCACAGGCAGTCCATCAATCGCATAAAACTAAAATCAAATTTAAATTTACTTTATTTAAAATTCATATCTAAATCAGTGCAAGTAATTTGAAGACTCAACAAGTCAACAGGATAATGTGATTAGACATTTATATGTTCATATTCTTAAATGCTCTTAAATTCATGTTAAATATGTCAGCATGGTTACACAGTTTTTTATAACTTGAGCACATTCTATAAATCGGAGAACTGAACAGACCATTCGTCCTGTATCTTGGTATACAAAATAGTTGCTCTAGTCTACTATCCCTTTGAGGAACCTTGAACTGAATCCTGCTCAAAAAGTCACAAAAATTTACCAAGTTTTTCACGATTCTAAACAAAAACACCAGATCAGCAACTATTCGCCTGCTCTGAAGGCTGGTCATATTAAACACAGCAATCAAACTCCCATAGGGTGTAAAATTGTGATAAGATCAAAAAAACTTGAAATGCAGAAAACGAACAAACCTCTTCTGAACTCTTTCCACCACATCAGAATGAACCCTGTGGAAGGGACTTCACACCACCGACAAATACTCAATTTTTGAACGTATGTATGCATTAAAAAGAATTTTAACTGTTTCAACTCTACGAAATATGTTTGAGTTTCGTATAATAGACCCCAAATTCTGCAACCCTGAGGCAGCAACCTTTTCCACGTGCATAGCAAATGTTAATTTAGTGTCAAACTCAATTCCTAAGTCCCCAAACTGGGTCCTACGCAAAAGTTGGTCACCTCCAACAGTGTATTGGTACTTAACAGGAGCAAGGCGCCTCATGAAAGTAGAAACAAAACATTTCTCAATATTCAGGAACATTCTATTTACAGCACACCACTGTGAGAATGCATCAATGTTCCTCTGTAATTCCTCACAATCACTCATGCTTGAAATAACTCGAAATATCTTTAAATCATCAACAAACAACGGGAGCCAGCTATACTTTTCAGCATTGACAAACAATAAAAACAATAAAGGTCCCAATTTTGGCCCCTGGGGCACCCCAGAGGGTGACGAAAACAAAGAGGAATTGCTTCCACCATAAACCACATATTGCCCTTCCAGTCAAATAAGGTGTAAATAACTTAATCAGATCAAGAGAAAAACCACACATATAAAGCTTCCCCAAAAGAACTTTGTGGTTCACCTTATCGAATGCCTTCTGAAAATCTGCATATATGGTGTCCAGCTGACCACCAGCATTGATTGCCTCACTTACTACCTGAGTAAAAAGAACAAGAGAGGACTGTGTTTTGATGTGGTTATTAAACAAGTTTTTTGCCTCAGAAAGAATACAGACATAGCGGTTTCTTGCGTCGGTAAATGCTGGCCTTGTCCCAGGATTTAGAGAACCAGGCAAGGTTGGTAGCAGCAGACCTGCACACACAAATCCATGTTCATGTATGATCAGATGCTGTACATGTGAGAATACTTTAGAATACAAAATTATCTCAAAAATTTTAGAAAAATTGCACAGTGTCGAAATAGGTCTATAATTTTTTTCCTTAAGCCCAACTTAAAAACTGAAATAACCTTGCTAAGTTTCCATAGTGGGGGATACTAGGATTTCACCAGTATTAGATTAAACACATAACATAGAGGGAAAGAGAGGACTGGGAACGAAATCAAACGACCGTATTGAGGGCCGATCTCTGCTGGTATACTGACGGCTCCAAAACCAATAGGGGGTAAGAGCTGGCGCATATGGGAGCAACGCCGATGCTAGACTATCAACTAGACTCAGAAAGTACGCAACCATACACCAGGCAGAAGTGTATGCCATCGAGATGTGTGCAAGGGAAAGTATAAAAAAACAGTGCACACACAAATCGATAAAGATATATTCAGATAGCCAAGCTGCAATAAAGGCTCTTGGTTCCTACCGTTGTAATTCAAAAACAGTATGGAGTTGTAAATCTGCCCTCAATGAACTGCGCAGCTGCAATGAGGTGTCGCTGGTCTGGATACCGGGTCACTTGGACCATGATGGCAATGTTGTGGCCGACGCGCTTGCCAGGAGTGGAGCCCAGGGGGACTTCATCGGACCAGAACCTGTGCTGGGGGTATCATCATGCAACAGCAAAACGCACCTTAAAGACCTGGGCAGAAAGAATGACAATCCAGCAATGGCAAAATCTGCCAGGGTGAACTCGCTCTAAGGCCTTCATAAATGGCTTGTTGGAGTCAAGGGCTAAAAAACTTCTGGAGCTAAACAGACAACAACTGAGTACTCTAGTCTGCCTGTATACAGGACACTGCCGCTTGCTTCACCACATGCACCGAATTGGAGTCAGTCAGGAAACAGTGCCGGCTGTGTATGGAGAGTGACGAAACAGCAGAGCACGTACTGTGTTCCTGTCCGGCGGCGGACAGGACTAGACACCTGCTCTTTGACAAGACAAAGCTTGCTCCGGAAGATCTGGATCAACTTTCGCCCACAAAGATTATCGACCTCTGCAGGAGGCTGGCTTTGTTGGGCGAAATATAGATGACAATTAGGTGTGAGCCACAATAGACCTTATGGTTGCAGTGGGGAGACCAGTATGGCTCACTCACAATCAAACCTAACCTAACATAGGGGTGTGATCACAAATTCCATACAGCCCCTAATCACATACGAGGGAATATCATCATCACCCAAAGCACCACCAATCTTTAATTTTTTGTTGACTTCTTCAACGTCTCTGGGCGTAATTTTCTGAATACAAAGCAAATCAATATCTCCACCAACCGTTACATTCCATAACTCGTTGAGGAACGAGGATGTGTCCCAATCCTGTTTTGGTTCTGTATACACTGAAGAGAAATACACAGCAAACGCATCAGCTATACTTGTACTATCATGTCAAACTTCATTACCTACTTTCATTTCAGACAACCTGTCTTGTATGCCTACAGCGCTTTACATGTTCCCAGAAAACACCTGGATTGATCACAGTATTTTCTCCCAAGCCTGACACTTAGCCATGATGTGCTCCATGAAAACTCCTTTTTATTTCCCTTCTAAAATGCCGGAACCTTAAATTACATTCTTTTTCCTTTTCACGAATATCTTTTATTATTTGAAACGTAAACCACGGCGGGTAACTCCTTCTATGCTTTATAAGCTTAGGAACTGTTCTATCAAAACCCTGATAAGATACATCATTCAGCCATAGGACTACTGAATCTCCATCATCTACAACATATAGATCATCCCAGTTGGTATCCTTTATGTAATTATACAAATCTAAATACTGTTGTAATTAGATTTATTTTCTATAATTATATTTGCAAAAGTTAATAACAAAATGAGTATCTATTTTATTATTTTAACAGAGTTGAAAAACAGTAAAAGTAAAGTTGACAGATTGCTTGAACTTCAATGTAAAATATGTATAAGTAAGCCTGGAAAAAAAACCCACAGAGAATGTAAGTAACTACAGAATAATGTCATCTATACACCATGAAACCGCAAACTTTAACACTTTCCCTTGTTAATTGAATTGAAAAACTATCGACATATGTAAATTAAAAAGGTGTATTTTATGAAAGTCCCATCTTGACACATAAAATCTTCAATCTCGTGGTTTGCAATGGTTTACTCATAATATCAGCAATCTGATTTTCTGTAGCGACAGATTCAACCTCTAGCACTCCTTCGATTACTTTTTCACAGATGAAGAAGTGGTTTCTATCGATATGTTTGGTTCGACTGTGATACTTTGGATTCTGAGCCAATTTGAGAGCTGCTTCATTGTCCATTTGTAATCGTGTGACATGAGACAGTTTTGTTATTTCTCTAAAAAGCCTACTCAGCCAAATGATTTTTTGGTTGCTTCATTGGCTGTTACTAGTTCAGCTTCTGCTGTAGAAGTAGCTGTTGACAATTGTCTCTGCTTAGCCATGAGATAGCTCCTCCTGCATACACAATTAGGACTCCTGAAGTTGATCTTCCTGTTTTAGTACAACCTCCAAAATCTGCATCGCTGAAGCACTCTAAAACCCCTTTGTTCAAGTTATGTCGATAATTTATGCTGTATTCTATTGTTCCAGCTGTGTATCGAAATACTCTTTTAACATTTGCAATGTCTTCTTTTGTAGGATTTTCTAACGATTTTGAGAGAAAACCAACGCTAAAAGCTAGATCCGGTCTCATACCAAGCATCAAATACATTAAAGTTCCAACTGCTTGTCTGTATGGAAAGTTTTGAACTGTTTCGTCAACTTTCCCTGACTGTGATGTTTCGGTGCCTTTTACCATTGGTGTTGAAACTGGTCTACACCCATTAAAGTTGAAGCGTTCTAAAATCTTCTTAGCGTGTGCATTTTGACTGGCTCGAATGAGGCCATCGGCCTGTTCGATTTGCAGTCCTAGAAAGAAAAATTGCTGGCTTGCAGATAATTTTGAATTCTGATTGCAGATTATTTAAAAACACTTTTAATTCCTTCTCATCGTTAGCTGCAACCGTTCCATCATCGACATATAAAGCTAATATTGAACGAATTCCATTCACAATTCGTATGTAAAGGCAAGGATCTTCTTTACTTTGTTTAAGTCCTAGTGTTAAGAGAAATTTTCCGAAGCGATTGTACCAGCACTTTGGTGCCTGTTTAAGGCCGTACAAGCTTCTCTTCAGTTGGCATACTCTGTCAGTTCCGTCACTGTATCCATCTGGTTGCTTGATGTATATGATTTCATCTAGTTCTCCATAGAGAAAAGCTGTCGACACGTCAAATTGCATCAAAAGCATAACTTCACTTGCCGCTATACTTATGATAGAACGGATCGTTGCCATTCTTGCTACTGGACTAAATCTTTGATTATAATCTTCACCTCGACGTTGAGCACATCCCTTTACAACCATACGTGCTTTGTATTTATCTATTGTACCATCTGGATTTGTCTTTAGGCGATAAACCCACTTACATGGCAGTACTCTTGCTCCATGTGGTAGTTTAGTTAATACCCAATGTTGATTTTCCTTAAAGAATTCATTTCAATGTCCATGGCCTTTTTCCACTCCATTTTTGCCTCGCTATTAATGGCTTCTTCATAGGACTCTGGATCAGCAGATGGATTGATTATGCTTTCAGCAGCCATAACGTAATCATTGAGATACTTTGGAATCTTCAAAGTTGAGGGATCTCTCAGATTTCTTGATTGTGTTTGACCATCAGAATTTTTACTAGTACTGGATTTTTCTTTTTCTTCAGCATCTTCAAAGTCATCTTCTGATTCGCAGCTTTCATCTAGCTTAACTGATACGTCTGCACCTTTCTCATTTGAAAATGAAGTTTTCAAAGGCACGTCGACTTTCTTTAGTCACATTCCTAGCTTTTCTTGAAAAACTACATCTCTGGATGAGATAACTTTCTTGTTTTCTTTGATATAAATTCTATACCTCTCATCACCATCATATCCAACTAGGTAGCCCTTGTTACGTTGCGTTTTTTTTTTTTTTTTTTAATGGAATATGGACAAAACAAATAGAACTGATCACACGAAAGTGTTTTATTCTTGGTTTCTGTCCCATCCAAAGTTCATATGGACTCTTACCATCAACAGGTGATGTTCCAGTTCTATTTAAAACATACACCGGAGAATTTACTAGTTCTGCCCAAATAGCTTCAGGATAATTGATATCTTGATTTGAAAGTTTGTGCCATTTATATGACAGTACGATTGTCACGTTCACTG
This sequence comes from Tillus elongatus, assembly GCA_964006375.1. Lineage (NCBI taxonomy): Eukaryota > Metazoa > Arthropoda > Insecta > Coleoptera > Cleridae > Tillus > Tillus elongatus. The sequence continues at coordinate 98,265,989 of OZ023264.1, read as the reverse complement.
CAGCCATTTTGCTCAGGTGTATACAATGCAGTCAGTCTTTGTGTTATACCATGTTCTTTCAGAATAGATCTCACATCTTCGTTATCAAATTCACCACCTCCATCACTCAATAACTCCTTGATTGAGTGGCCTTGTTTTGCATGAACAATCATTTGTACTAATGCTTCCTTGACTTCTGACTTTTGTTTGAGCATGAAACCATATCGGAATTTTGTGTAGTTATCTTTGAACTCAACAAAGAATCTCTTCTTGCCAAACGATTCGTGAAAAGGCCCAACTACATTAGCTGATATTAACTCACCAGGAACAAGAGCCCCTCTCCTAGTGCCAAAAGGTAGGCAATGAGCTTTACCATTGATACAGGGCTCTATTTAAAGTGACATCAATACCCAGTCCCTTGGCTAGTAATGCTTTAACGTGTCGCTTATCTTGATGCCCAAATCTTTCATGATAGAGTTGTAATAATGAACTGTCTGCAAGTGCAACATTTACATTTTGCTCAGCAGCTATATGTCTTATGAGAGCATGAAACAGGGTACCACCTACCTCACGTGTTGCGCATAGCACAATTTTGCCATTCACTTTTACGCAACACTTTGTAGGCGTAGATTCAAACTTACTGTCCTTATTCAAATCTTGTGCTGCTAATATGGAAAATAGATTTTTCGATATGTCAGGAACGTACCACACATCTTGCAAGGTTAGAACCATATTTGTATCATTAACTGTAGACAAAATCTTTATAATTCCCTGACCAAACGCTCAGAGTTTTTCTTATCCTGCAGCTTTAATTGTACACTGACCTTGAAACTCTTTAAAATCTATGAAGTGATCAAAACTATTCGTTACGTATTTTGTTGCACCATTGTCGATCCACCAAACTGTTGAATCACTTTCTTGTGTATGGCTATCAGAAACACAAAGAACTATTACAACATCAAGTGCATTGCTTTGGCCATGCAATTTGTCTGGAACAGTTTTATTCTTAGGTGGCCATCTGCTATCCATTTACGGCACTATTTGACCCAATGACCCCTTCTATGACAATATTTACAAACAGACTTTTGTTCATTTGGTTTCTTGATATTTGCCTGTTTTTGTTTGTCTGAATTTGCTATTAGAGTCTCTTGTGCGAACTTTTCACTATTAGCAACTGATTTCTTCATATTTCTTTCAAATAAACATAACTGAACTGTCAGCTCATCAAAGGTTTTCTCGGTATCTTTTGTCAGAATTATCCAACTGGATCTAAACATTTCAAAGCTATCTGGTAGAATAAACAATGTTTCACAGAGTAGCAGCAAGTCTGGTAGCTTATTTTCGTTTTTAGCTTTAAGACCATTATTTAATTCTGTCCACAAACTTCTCAACTTTGCAATATGTGTTGAAGCGTCATCTCCATGCGACCATGAGAACGCAAAGAACTCATTGCATAGTTTGAATAACTGATCCTTGGATGATGCCTCAAATTGATCTTTCAATGCTTCCCAAGCATCATAGGCAGTCTCTTTGTCCATTATCTTCTCATAAACTGTGTCAGTGACTGAACTTGTGATCATCGATTTCGCATAACTATTCGCCTTTCGATATAATTCGCTATCTTCTTTGTATTGTTTCCTTTCATCTGCAGTTGCTGAAGCGGCAAGCTCTGCTGGTATCTCTAGTTTCTTGTCGATAACATCAAGGGCGCCTTCATGATAATCAAGAATGTCACGCATTTTTCGTTTCCACATTGGCCAATCCGACTCGCCAATTAAAGGTTTGATGTGCCTCTTGAAATCCATTGTCTGGTTATTGGTGAATTTTCTTAGAAAAAATTCACTAATGAGGAGATCTCGACTTTTGAATTTTGAAAAAATTTCTTCAAATGAGCGCGATCTAGGATCCCTAGAACCCATATCCGGGGTCAGTTTCAATTTTTATATGTTTATATATATATATATATATATATATATATATATATATATATATATATATATATATATATATATATATATATATATATATATATATATATATATATCACACCGATAACTCAAAAAATAATGGGCCGATTTTGATAAAATTTGGCATGTACTTTTCTTTTGTAAATAGCTTGGATAAGTTCGTTAGTCAGAAAAATCGGACGAGGTTTTCCGGGAAAATTTTGAGTTTTCATTCGAAAAAAATTATTATCTCAAAAACTAATTAGCCGATTTTAATAAAATTTGGCATGTACCTTTCTTTTGTAAATAGCTTTGACAAGTTTGTTAGTCAGGAAAATCGGACGAGGTTTTTCGGGAAAATTTTGAGTTTTCATTCGAAAAAATTTTTTATCTCAAAGAATAATACGCCGATTTTGATCAAATTTGGCACGTACCTTCCTTTTGTAAAAGGCTTTGACATGTTCGTTAATCAAAAAAATCGGACGAGGTTTTCCGGGAAAATTTTGAGTTTTCATTTGAAAAAAAATTTTATCTTAAAAAATAAAAAATCTATGATAACCAAATTTGGTAGGTAGGTTTAAGATATAAAAAGCAAACTATATACCAAAATTTAGATTTCTATGTTACAAGAAAAAAAAGTTATAAAATATTTTGTGCCAGATCATTTCTATGAAAATTCACTACCATAACGCACTTGCTGCGTCCAGGCTTTTTCAATTATACTTCACACAAATCACAAACTAAAAATATATACTCAGCCTGACTTATTAGCATTTAATCCACACAGTTTGTAGTTACTGAACCCATAACCTGTTGTAATTAGATTTATTTTCTATAATTATATTTGCAAAAGTTAATAACAAAACGAGTATCCATTTTATTATTTTAACAGAGTTAAAAAACAGTAAAAGTCAAGTTGATAGATTGCTTGAACTACAATGTAAAATATGTATAAGTAAGCCTAAAAAAACCACAGAGAGAATGAAAGTAACTACAGATTAATGTCATCTATAGTTTAAAGCAATTAACGCCATCAAAAACACAAACTTCAACAAATACTGACTCTTTCTGAAATCATAGGCATCTTTCCGTACATCCGACCTTTTTATGGTCGTAGAAAAGCGTAACACACACAACAGTGGCGGACGATGTACGTCCTCCTTCTCCTCCCGAGAAACCTGATATTCTAGTACATTTGTCAATACAAGATCAACTAACCTACTGTTTAAATTCAGTACAGTATTTATCTGTGTCAATCCCATAACACCAATAACATCAAGAAGCTCACCTTTTATGCGCTCATACCGATAATCAACAACTTCCCTGCCAAATATAGGAACATTAAAATCACCTTTTTTTTTCCTCTCGGGGCTCGTCCGCGTCTTTGCCGCCCCGATAGCACCGCAGCCTTTGGCTTATTGTGCATGCCCTTTGTCTGTTCTACTCCACCCATTCCAAAATCACTGTGCCTTGAACTTGTCTGCACAGCAATTGGTAGGGTGAAGCTTTATATTGCTCTGTCTCCGGTCTAGGCTGACCGTAGATCAGTTGTCTTTTGCGGTCCAGAGCTTTACACTCGCACAAGAGGTGCTGGGCTGATTTCTCCCCCTCGCTGCAGAGTCTGCATGCCAGGTCCCCCTCGAACAGCCCCATTTTATGCATATGTTTCTTGACGGCCATGTGTCCCGTCAAGAGTCCTGTTATGTTTCTGAGCTCTGCTAAGATTTAGCAGCTCCACAGCTCTCTTTGAACTGGGTTCCTCAATTACTGACTTCCCATGTCTGAGCCCTGGACATTCTGCCCAGTACACCTTGTGTTCATTTTTGACCAAGGACTTAATGGCTCGCCTGGCAGTGCTCTTTGTCACACCCAGAACCAGTTCTGGTCCCATAAATGAATCCCATAAATGGTTCTGCTGACCCTCTGTTCGCGAGTCAGCCTCTTCATTCCCTTTGACCCCCGAGTGACTCGGCATCCAGATGAGGGCGACCTCATTCTGCCCAGCCAGGTCTCGTCTCGTCTCGGCATTCACTTGCCAGCCTGGAATTCACCCGTGGGCTACTTAGGGCCTTAAGGGCTGCGTGGCTGTCTGTGGCTATGAGGATCCGCTTGTTGTTGTAGCCCCTCCTCTTGTTCTCCCGCACACAGTGCAGGATGGCACACATTTCAGCCTGAGAGACTGTTGCATGGGCTCTGAGGGAAATACTATGACTTACCCTCGGTCCTTCCGAATAAACACCTGCCCCCATCCCACGCTCCCCGCCGGATTCGTCCGTGAACCAGACGAGCGTGTCCCGTGGTAAGCCCGGCGTCTCCTTCCGCCATGCCTCGCGGTCGGAGTTTCCACTGTAAAATTGTTTTCCCTGTAGATTCGCGGGCTCGCGAAGAGTGACGGCTCCTTAATGATCTCCTAAATTTTGCAGTGGCCCCTGCAGCCTGGGTTGATCTTCAGTCTACCATTACAGGCTAGTCTGTATAGTCCTAGCCTGGCCTCCCCCATGGTAACTAATTGGGTGGGGGTCAGATCCAGCAACACCTCATGGCGGCTGTTGGGGTTGAAGTCATGGCCCCTGTGATGCCCAGGCAAGCCATCCTTTGGACCTTGCCTAGTTTTTGTTTGGAACTAGATTGTGTCACCTTAGGCCACCAGACCAGTGCTGCGTATGTTAACGACGGTCTGACCACCCTTGTGTACAGCCAGTGGGCCACACTAGGTCTTAGTCCCCACGTTTTGCCATATAGCCGCCTAGTGACGGCTAGGGTCATAACTGCCTTACACAGTATTTTTTCAATGTGACTATTCCAGGTTAGCTTAGAGTCCAATACGACCCCAAGATATTTTACCTCCCTGGCCATTGGGACGTTTCTACCCTATAGAGAGTTATGTGGCTCTCCCACTTCCTCCTCCTCGTAAACGGTGTGACGGTTGCTTTCTCGGCCAACCGTCCACCTTTCCACCACTCAGTGCTGTCTGCATGCGCTCCCACACTGACTGTGTAACCTTTCCTCAGACTATGATGACAATGTCGTCCGCATAGCCCTGTACCTCGTACCCCCCTCCTGAAAGCCTCCCTATAAGGCCGTCCACGACTAGGCACCAAAGCAGGGGAAACAGAATGCTCCTCTGCGGACACCCCGCCAGCAGAGTCGCTCCCGCGAGTGAGGTGAGCACCGCCCTGTCCCTGACCATGGAATCGATCCAACTGCAGCAGGTCTCCTCTATTCCACGCTCCCTGACAGCTGCCAGAACCGATCCGTATGAGGTGTTGCTGAAGGCCCCCTTTATGTCTAGGAAGGCCCCCAGCGCCACCTCCCTGTTCTCCAGGGTATTCTCCAGTTTCAGCACCAGTTGGTGCAGTGCTGTTTCTGTTGAGACTCCTGCTCTGTATGCATATTGTCCACAGTGTAGGGGACATGCTTCCAGTACACCGACCCTAATGTGCCGGTCGAGCAGTTTTCCATTGTTTTTAGCAAGAATGGCATGAGACTTCTTGGCCTCAGGGACTCTGCCTGGTATATTGAACGCCCAGGTTTAGGCGTTAATACAACCCTGACCAGTCTCCATGCCCTCGGACTGTACCCCAGAGCCACGCTGGCCCTCAGAATGAGGGTAAGCGCCGGCGCCAGTATGTCTATACCCTGTTGGAGCATGATGGGCATTATGCCATCAAATCCCGGGGATTTGAGTGGCTTGAAGCTGTTAATGGCCTATCTGATTTTGCTCCAAGGAACCACCTCTTTAGCGACTGTCCAGGCTACTCTAGATGCCCGCCTATATGAGGTGATTGGTTTATTATGTTGCAGCCGGGGAAATGCGTCTCTAGTAAAACATTCATAGTTTCCCCCCCTGAGCTTGTAACGCCTCCCGTGGATGTTCTAAGGGAGCCTATGTTGGTCTGAGTGCCCTTGGACAAGATCTTGTGTAGTCGAGCACTCTTGGATGTGTTCTCCACTTCCTCGCAGTGCCTCCTCCACGACGCCTTCCTGGCGTCCCTCAGTCTTTTGTTATAGCTTGTTAGGGCATGTCTATCACCCATGATCAAGCATTTAGATCCATCATCCATTTTGGACTCCATTATATTAAAAAGATTCAGCTAGTCATTTATGTTGAGCTTTGCAAAATAACAAAAAACATGTACATATTCACATGATTCTCTAACATAGTAGTAGATTATCCTGCAAAGTGTAAACATCAGAAAGCTCTGCTTGTACTTTTATGGTTCTTATCACAAGTTTTTTACATCCAAATTTGTTAACATTTATGACAAACTGCAGCATTTGTTTGTGTGCATTTGTTAGTGTTGGTTACGGAATTTGAATATTGTAGTGGAAGTTACATTTGAATTTTCTTTGTTTTGGAGTGTATTCTGCAATTGAACAGTTTTTATTTTATTGCACTGTGGTTATCTTATCTCCTGGTATTCTGTTGATGGAAAAAGCTTTTAACTTTATCAGTTTATTTATATTTCATTTTATACTGTTTATCTACAGCTGTCCATAAATCATGAGTGACTACTCAAGATGTGGTATTACTGGTGAGACCTTTAGTTGTTGACACCTGTAAGCTCTTGTTCTGTGAGCAATGTTCAGACCTTAGTGCCTCGGAGATTAGATGCATGGAGTTGAAGAAGAGGAAGCTGTTGTTTCTGTTTTCTGATTGTGAGGATGGTCTCAAACAGTTGCCAAACCTAATTGCTAGAATTAGTGATGTCAGAGTTACCCAATACTGTACAGGTTCCAACTGGTAGTGGCTCCTATATGAAGGATATAGTACAGGAGCTTTGTAAACGAGACAAGAGCAAGTCAAATATTGTTATTTTTGGACTGACCGAATCTGAGTCTGGGTCTACTGCTAGCTGTGGTGAGAGTGATCTTGACAGACTGGAAGTGAAGAATATCCTACACAAGTTGTGCCCTGAGGGAGATTACTCCCAAGGCCATTTCGCCTGGGTATGTATTCCAGCAGTGCATCCGTTCCTAGACCTCTAAAGGTTACTCTCTCTGATGAACATCAAGTACTTAGTATTCTGCGCAGGACTGAAAGACTCAAGGATGATCATTTGTATCGTAATGTCAGAGTTGGGCAGGATAGATCCCCTAGGCAAAGTACATACTCCCAAGTCTATGGTCAGTGAAATGAGGGGGAGGGTGGATGATGGTGAAGCAAACCTCAAGATTAAGTATGTTAACGGTGTTCCGACTATTGCTTCTTCAAACTAGATCAGCCCAACAGTGTTAAGATACCAATTTATTACCAGAATTCTCGTGATTTACATACTAAAACAGAAGATAAGATCTCTATCTAGACTTGTGCCGGTTGTCTGAATTCAAGATAATTGCTCTTAATGAAACTAATTTACAGCCTGACATTGGTGACTTCGAGCTATTTCCATGTGCATACAGTGTATTTAGGGCAGATAGAAGACTGGATGTTACTAAGAGATCTGGTGGAGGAGTACTTTTGACAATTCATTGTGATGTTCAAGTAGATTTATCTGCTATTCTACAGGCAGTACCAGTTATTGATATTGTTGCGTGAAGGTGCACTTTAGATCAGATTGTGTTTCGTGTGATTTGTGTATGTATATAATTAGGTTTTTTCGTAGCGATTGTCCGAAAAAATTAATTTATTTATTTAAGTGGTACAATTATTACAGTCTTAAAATTTATTATAAAATATGTGATTCAAAACAACATGTGAACAACTAGAGTTACAGCGATTGAATGAAATAATGTTCTACAGAATTAACATAAATGCAAACGTCTGCATCAGCGCTCTTACACAAGTCACTAAACTGATAATGAATGGTTTCTGGATTCGCCGTATTTTGTATGATGTTGAGAATATACAGGGATGTAACTCCTCCACCCTTAAATCTTTAACACGTCCTCGTGTTTGGACATTTCTTCTGTTTGCGTTTTCCTGTTGGACTTGTATAGGATGCTCTGAATTTTTCTTCTTAAAAGAAACAGAAGTACAATGGTAACAGCGATGGATATACCAATGGTACTGCCTAAGTGGGAATACTGCATGGACGGTCAGAGATGAAATGGATGCTGTTGTATTTGAGACAATGCTTCTTTTATCTTTTTCTTTTCTTTTAAATGAATTGGCTTAAAATGGATATGATGTTGAGGTATCGGTTGCAATTCTTCGACTTCTATGGGTTGTAGCGTCAAATTGGTAGCAACGTCTTCATACATTTCCTCATTGATCTTGACTTTGCAGGAATTGAGGGATGTTACTAGACCGTTTCCCTGGAAGATTTTTCGTTCTCACCATGTTGCGCAATTTTCGACAATAGTGGTTGCTGAGCTAGTGGATATTAAGATATGACCATTCTGCAGCTCAGTTGATATTTCGTAGGGGTTCATTACTTTGGCAGAAGTGCAATTTTGTAAGGTATCAAGCTGACAATGTTCTTCTCGTGGGCGATTATTGCATATAACCACGTCTTCTATAGAGGGGCACTTCTCTTGGGTCCATAAGTTTGAAGATGGTGTTTCTAAATAGTATGAGCTGGGTGGTACCAGGAGAATATAATTTTGTGGTATGGGATAAACACGAAAATTAGAACCAGGATTGGGATGTAGGATAGGAACTTTTAAAAGGCATACAATCGTATCCTTAACGGATAATATATGAAATTTGGTAAATTCTACAACTTTAAAAATGTGATTTTTGTCAAAGTCGATCAATTCATTTCTGTCATGACTTAACTTTAAGTGATCAATAATATTTAACAGATCACTAGTGGTAAAGAGCTCTATGTTAGTAATTTCGTTAAAACTTAAGGAAATAGTTCTTTGAATTATCTGATGCAAATTTGGCAATTAACATAAAGAAATGGTACTTCTTTAAACCTAGTTTAAAATACTTGGGTTTCGTAGTCGACGGAAGCGGTCTTCGTACGGACCAGGACAAGGTGGAGGCCATTGTTAATTTTCCTAAACCCACTACATTCACTCAACTGAAAAGGTTCCTTGGTATATGTTCTTGGTATAGGCGTTTTGTTAAAGATCAACCTTAGTGGCACCACTCACTTAACCAAAGGCAGAGGGAAAAGGAACCCAATAACTTGTCTGATGAGGCAGACAAATCGTTCAATCAAATCAAACAAGCACTCACATCTGCACCTGTATTAAGGAGTCCTGATTTTTCGAAAACTTTTACCATAGCTTGTGATGCTAGCGATGTTGGTCTTGGAGGCGTTCTGACATAATTTGATGGTCAAGAAATTGTTATTGCTTATTGTTCTAGGTCTTTGACAAAGGCAGAAAGAAACTGGTTAGTTACAGAACGTGAACTGTTAGGATTGTTATTTAGTCTAGAAAAATTCAGACCATATGTAGAAGGTACACGCTTTACGGTTATAACTGATCACTATTCTTTGGTGTGGTTGAATAATCTTAAGGATCCCACAGGAAGACTAGCGAGATGGAGTGTAAGGCTGTCTCAATACAGTTTTGAATTGGTTGTCCAGAATACCGTCTTTAGCTCTTATTGATGTGAAGACTGATGTATGTGAATGAGATTCTTGGTATATCCAGTTAAGATCAAAAATTCAATCGAACCCAGATAATTATGCCCAATTCATGATTAAGGACAGTCTCATTTATAAACGCTGTTCATCCAAGGTTCCATTTAACACAAATACTTTAGTTTGGAAATTGTTAATACCAGCTTCAGAACGCTTGAACGTTATGTCAAGTTGTCATGATCCTCCAACAGCTGCTCATTTAGGATTTTATAAAACATTATCTAGAATTCAAGAAAGTCATTATTGGCCTCGTATGAGGAAGGATATCTTGAAATATGTCCGTAATTGTAAAATCTGTCGAGCACAAAAGGCCGCGAATATGTTGAGAATCGGTGTAATGGGCACGGAAAAGTCTGTTAATTATCCATGGCAGATTATTGCAGTTGATATAATGGGTCCCTTCCCAAGGTCATTAAAGGGAAATTGTTATTTGTTGGTGGTGTGTGATTGGTTTTCAAAATTTACCGTCATGCTTCCTCTGTGGCAAGCGTTGGCTTCGACTGTAACTAAGTTCATGGAAAACCAAGAGTTCCTTGTTTATGGAGTTCCACAGTACATCATTTGCGACAATGGAGTTCAATTTGCGAGTTCTTGCTTCAAGAAGCTAGCAGATTCTTATAAAGTCCAAAAAATATGGTACAATGCCAGATACCATGCTCAAGCAAATTTTACGGAGCGTACTAACCGCACCATTGGTACAGCAATAAGGAGTTATGTTCAAGGAAACGAGCGTACCTGGGATCAGTTTATACCGCAGATACAGTTTGCAATAAACTCAGCTAAATATGAGGTTACAGGACACAGTCCGTCGTTTCTTAACTTTGCGAGGATCGTTCCTATTAATGGAACATATTATGGTAACCCAAGCAACATTTAAAGTCAAATTGACGTAAAATCGCCCTACCAATAGGTCAGCGACCAAATCACCACAGGTCATTTTCAAGTAAAATTTAAGTGTATATTACCAAGGTGGGGAATAAAGTCAAAGTAATATGGAAGTCGATAATAGGTCCAGCAAGGCGTTTCGACCAAGGCGTTTTAGTTATATTTAGGGCATTTTCATTCAACATTGGGCCATTGGACGTAATATATTGGTAAATATGTGCTACGCTTTACTTGATTCTGACATCTAGGTGCCGAGTGCCGTGACGTTCTTAACAACGAACTACGCATGTGATATTATTCGGTTCTGCAGGTTCTGTGGTTATGTATGTATAAACAAACAGTAGAGTAGTAGAGATATTGTCCATCTTTGTCAAAAAATGACATCTTGAATGATCAAAGAACTTACTTCAAATATTTGCAACAATGATAAAGGTGATTCGCACTGTATGAAGACAAAACCCACTGCGGTTATGTTTTTTTCTGTTAACATGATAACGATACTTCGATAAAATTCGAGCGCCCGTATAAAAGATAAAATTAGTGAAAATAAAAAATTATTCAAAATTCTTAAAATTCTGATTTTGGAGGATTGGTGATGTAAACAACACAAAAATATCTTGCCGTCATGGTATACAATCATTATTTAATGTTTTTATCGAACTAAAATTTGATTACACTATATTTAACAAAAAATTATTTTTCATTTTCCAATACAATCAAGATGGATACCGCAAAATTAATTTAATATGGCTGCCCTTCTAACATTATTGACCTGAAAGTTAATTTTGCCCTATTATTTTACCTATAAGTCACAATTCCTAATGACAGGGCAAACTAACCAAACTTTGAAGGCATTTTGTCCAATTATGGGAATTTCGACTATATGGTAAACGAATTTTGTTTGAATTTATTAGAAATGAAACATTTTCGTGTATATAAATATATATTACTTATATCTGTGCACAACAGAGAGACATATAGGGATGATTATACAGCGCTTTTGGTCTTTGATTCCATAATATATAGACATTAATAGAAAATAGAAACAAAAAAAAAGTAAGTAAATAAACATAAACATGACAGCTGACCGTGTTGCCACTGCTTTACTCCATTTGGCATGAAAATGGATGTATTATATTGAAGAGGGAAACGTGCTAATTTGATGTAAGCCACTTTGAATGATCAGCATCTATCACTATTTTTATGTGAGCATTCTTTACTACTCTATAATAGTTTGTAGTATGTCTGTAAAATTTTATTGGTTTCAAAGGGGCATTGTAACACTATATTTGTTACTGGTGCACACACATTAACAAGAAGAATAAACTTTTATTGATGAAGTTTATCAACTGACACACCTTTAAGATTCACAAATGTATTTCACTGCTGTACACTTCGAACTTTGAGGACAATTTTTATTTCAAGTCAGATTTTATGGGTATTTTCAACTTGAAGGTAGGCAATTTGACTTGGAAGACCATTTCTGCAGTAATTATGACTTTATAGCCGATCAGAAAGCCATTTTAGGTTAGCTCAGTGCCTAAAATATTTCCTGTGCTGTATTGCAATGAAATTGGTAATATATATGTAAGCTGGACTTCATAAGAAGACCTCCAATTTACTATACCACAGAGACATATTGCAAGTTAATATTAGGTAATAAATTACCTTAAAGTAGGTATTTCAGGTATCTGGGCTTAGTAGTCGATTTTCAGTCCAATTTAGGGCACACTTCGACCTAAAAATTACCAACTCTGGAATTGAAACACAAAAGTATATTCAACTATATTTTATACTTAAAATTAAACCAATTTTTTCCCAATTTAGTTACTTGTAAGTTACTGACTTTGGAGTAATTTTAATAGTCAAAAATAAGCTAGTTCGGAACTGCATTTCCAAATTTGTAGTCATTCTGACAATTAAGGCAACATTGTGGTTAATTATTACTAAATTACAACTTGGTTAGGTTATTTGGACTCGAGTGCTGGTTAACATGCCTTAATTTGTTGCTTGGGATGGTTTTCTCGACAGAAGGTGTTGAACTCTTACCTGGTGATCGTAACCAATATGTGGAAGAGATTAAGGGAATGTCAAATATTTATCAAGAGGTAGTTAATAAATTGAATGAAGCTTACAAACGTAATTGTAAGACATACAATTTACGCAAGCGAGAAAAAGAATTCCATGTCGGAGAAAAAGTATGGAAGATATTTTCTGATGCAAGCAAAAACTTTTCGGCAAAATTGGCACCAAAATATGCATTATGCACTGTTAAGCGCAAGATCTCCAAAATTATATATGAATTAGAATTTATGAATGGTTCTGATGCCGGGAGATGGCACGTTAAGGATCTCAAGGAGTATCTTGGTTCCAATCCAGATATTTCTGTTGGGTAGTTACCCATTTTTGCTGTTTGTTAAATAATGGAATTTTGTTGAATCAGGGAATTTCCAAGTCTTTGTGTGATTCAGCAGATAAAATTTCAGTTAGATGCATCAATTGTTTCAATTAGAAACATTTTGTTGATCGTTGCAAATATTTAATGAAGGACGTATATAGGTAACTGTAATTATAGTTTGGAGTTATAGGTATATAGAAACTTGTATATAGTACATAAGTAAAATCTATTCCAAAATTTCCCAAGTCTCGAGCACCCCAATTTTATTGTTTTGTATTTTGTCTTTTAAATTTTAGTGCGTATAGTCACTTATGAAATTTCTAGTATTATTTGATCCTTAGGCATATAGCAAGTAAAGACTTATACCGATTATGACCTTACCCAAAATTTTGACCCAGCTAAGAATTTCTGACTTACCTCCTTTTTTGACTCCATTACGGACTCCACAACGACCGCTGAAAGGCGTGTGTCCCTTTGTTAAAGAATGAAAATTTTGGACACCAGACACACGTCTGGTAATGGTAAAATTTGTGATAATCTTATCTCTGGATTCAAGTCTGAAATATGAGCCCTCAGCCATTTTGTAAACCGAGAAGAGGTGATACCCATTTCCCATTTAGTAGCCATTAATTGGAAAGGTGACGCAAAACTGTAAGTTTTATAAATTTTTCTAAGAAGCAGCTGTCAACAGCATGGATTAATTTTACTCACGAATAATTTCCCGTTTGATTGTCACTTAATGACATTACGAATGTATAATTTTCCTACGAATGGTTGAAGTCTGTTTTTGTACCACTTCCGAAAAAACAGCGGGCAAGGAAGTGCGGCGAATATAGATTAATTAGCCTGATGAGTCATACATTAAAGGTATTTCTTCGCATAATACATGGAAGGATAAGAAGTCGGTGCGAGGAGGACCTAGATGAGACGCAGTTTGGCTTTAGGAATGCACTGGGCACCCGGGAAGCACTTTTTGCCCTAAATATACTTCTTCAAAAGTGTCGTGACCAACGCAAGGATATTTATATATGTTTCATAGACTGTGAAAAAGCCTTCGATAGGGTTCAGCATGAAACACTTTTAAACATACTAAGAACTTTGGGAATCAATGAGAGAGATCTGAAAATTATAGAGAACTTATATTGGAAGCAGAAAGCAGCGGTCCGAATCAATGGAAGACTAACCGATGAATGTCGCATTCAACGAGGCGTCAGACAGGGATGCATTCTCTCCCCGCTATTGTTCAACATATACTCGGATAAAATCTTTAAGAAGGCTTTGCAAGATAAAGACCTTGGAGTGAAGATTAACGGTGAACTGATTAATAACGTTCGATATGCCGACGATACGGTCATCTTGTGCGATAGTGTCCGGGGCCTTCAAGAGTTGTTGGATAGTGTAAACACGACAGGAAGGGAAATGGGTTTGAAAATAAATATCAATAAGACAAAATTTATGATATTCAGTCGCCAACCGCACGCCGATGCTTCCCTACAGATAGACCAGCAAAACATTGAGAGAGTTACTCAATTCAAATACCTTGGTTGTTATATCACAGAACACCTAGACCCTGATAAAGAGATAAAGTGCAGAATTGAAACAGCACGCTTAACTTTCATGAGAATGAAATCATTTTTCTCTAACGACAACTTAAATCTAAGATTGCGTCAAAGAAAGATCAAATGTTATATTTGGTCAGTGTTGTTGTATGGAGCTGAGACCTGGACTCTGAAGGCTGCTACGATCAGTCGACTGGAAGCGTTTGAGATGTGGTTGCACAGAAGAATGCTTCGAATACCCTGGACAGCTATGCAGACCAACGAAGCAGTATTAAATAGAGCGAATGCCGTCCGTGAATTATTTGTCACTATTAAGGTGCGAAAGATATCATACCTGGGACATGTTCTTAGAGGAGACCGATACAAGATGCTCCAGCTTATAATGAAAGGTAAAATCGAAGGCAACCGAGGAATTGGAAGGAAACAGATGTCATGGCTGAAGAACATTCGCGATTGGACTGGAATACGCAGTGCCGAACAACTATTCAGATTAGCCGAAAACCGCGAACAACTCGCCAATGTAATTGCCAACGTTAGGGGGACCTGATATGGCACCGAAAGAAGAAGAATTTGCCTTTGCGTTAAACAACATTTAACTTTCAACTGTCAAGTACATATTTTCATAAAAATTAGCTTTCTTTTAAACTCAATATTAGTCACTTAATTTCACTTTAATTTCAGTTATAACATTTAACAAATACTCAGTATAATACTGCCTGGATTATATAAGATAAATTATATCACTTTAATAATAGAAAATGTATTCATATTTAACATACCACTAAATCGGATGTGAGCGTAAAAGTGATCACTTGAGCGTAAATCAAACGTGTAAAGTATAATTCACTGATTATAAGTGACCTTCAGATTTTGCTGTTGTTTCTAACTAGTAATAAATACAATCTGAGTTTTAAACCTGAGTTCTTTTATTTTATCATTGACTGTATGTAAGAAATGTGCCCATGGTATTGTGGTACTGTCGAACAATACATATTCACTAATTAAGACAGTTGGGGCCTTGCACACTTCAGGTAACATCTTTTAAATTAACCTAAGACCGCAACTATACCACACATAAGAACTTTAAACAAAACCTGAGCTCCCGACTGACTAGCATAGAAGGCTGGCTCTTACTTGTAAGGTCAGCTGATGGTGCTTTGCTTATTAAACGAAAATAAGAAAAGAACTTTACATTACAAATGACGCCCAACATCACACATCATTACAAATGGCGCCCAACATTACATCATTACAATGGAACCAAAACCAATGAGGCTCGAGGGGTGGCTCCAGCTACAAACTCGTGCCTTGAGTCTATTCCGGAAACGTAGACGAGCCAGGGGGCGGCAGCGTCCGCGGACTCTGGAGGTCTCACGACCGACGTAGATACGGGGGATCGGGGGATAGCTTCAGCCACAGACTTGTCCCCGACACCCAAGCTGGAGGCTAGGTCCCACCGGAGGGCGGCGAGGTCCGCGGACTCGGGGCCCCTCCTCCAGTGAGGACCCTACTGTAGGGGGAGAGGGACTGCCCCGGCAGCCCAAGCGTCTTTCCGGGGCGCAAAGAAAGAAGCTCCGGCCGCCGCAGAAAATGGCGACGTGGACGGTCGAGAAACCTGCAAGAGGGAAGTGCGAGTCAGAAGAGGAGGCGCTCGGACTCTAGCACGCCTACTACAGACAGATGTCCCAAAAGGGCCAGGGCACCTTTAAAGGCGCAAGAGGAGAGTGCAAGTCGGAAAACGCCGCGCTCGGGCTCTAGCATGCCTACCACAGACATTCCAGGGGAAGGCAGACCTGATCCAGGCTGCGGTGGTAGCTGCGGTGGACTCTCTTCAGGAAGGGGAGAGCCCGCCTGAGTTGCAGCGTCTGGCGGGGGGCATCCTCTGGATAGCCTGTGCCGGCCTGCAGTCGCAGGACTGGCTGCTGAAAACGATTGGGGGCCTCGGTCAGATTTGGTAGTGGGCGGACTTGACAGCCGTCGAGCTCAAGGAGTTCCCAAAGAGACTCAAGGTCCTCGTACGGATCCCTGACACTGCAGGATACGGTGATCAGTAGACTGAAGATCCAGAACTGGGGACACAACACTGGTCGGTTCTAAACAGGAAGGCATGGGAGAAAGGACAGACTATTGCCTTCTCGTGCGACTAGACATCTTACAGAGCCCTTTAAGGAACCTCCTTCAAGGCATTCTGGGGCATGGGAAGGGCTAGCTTTTGCCCGCTGGGCAAGCAACTAGGGGTGAATGGGACTTAGGTCCCTTCTAGTCAACCTTCAACACAGTAGGGAAGCCATGGCCGGACTACTGATGACTCTGAGGAACACGGATGTGTCCCTCATCCAGGAACCGTACTCCTCATCCAGGAACCGTACTCCTATAAAGGAGAGATCAAGGGACTCTGCGGAGCTACTGGAAAGCTCATCTACAGCAGATCCAGCGAGAACCTGAGGGCCAGCATTTGTGTCAGGGAAGGGATAGAGTTTCTGCCTTTGATGAATTTTTGTTCCAGGGACCTGGCAAGGATCAAAATCCAATGTGGAGCAGCAGATGGGCTGAGGGACATTACTGTCGGGTCAGCCTATCTGAGAGGGGACAGCACGGAGCCTCCTCCACCCAAGGGATTGGAGCAGCTGGTAGTGGGTAGCAGAGCAGGTGGGTGGCAGACCATTATCGGCATGGATCCGAACGTGCACTATGAGTTGTGGGAAAGCTCGGGACACAAACTCTAGGGGTGAGGCACTTTTACAATTCTTTATGAAATTTAATTGAGACATATTGAATAGAGGTAATAAACTAACCTTCATCACAACACGGCGTAAGGAAGTTTTAGATCTAACCGTTTCCACCCAGTGTCTGGGTGACTTCGTTAAGAACTGGTCTGTATCTGGGGAAGTAAGCGAAAGACAAACGGTAGGGTGCCGGGACCCCCGCAAGGCCAACTGGGAAGCCTACATGGCAGACCTAGCAGTGGAATTGCGGTTGGTTAAGAGTACCATAGATAATTCAATAGACCTCGAGATTGCGGCAGCTCAAGTGCGAGAGGCAATCACTTCGGCCTATAACGCCAACTGCCCCCTCAAAATGAAGGCATCCACCAGGAACGTCCCGTGGTGGAACGAGGACCTCAGACAAACGAGGGCGCAGGTTCGTAAGCTGTTTACCGCGGCCAAAAGGTTGGGAGCATGGGATGAATATAGACAGGCACTAACGACCTATAACAAAAGACTGAGGGATGCCAAGAAGAAGTCGTGAAGGAGGCACTGTGAGGAAGTGCAAACCATGTCAGAGAGTGCTCGACTTCACAAGATCCTGTCCAAAGGCACTCAGACCAACATAGGCTCCCTTAGAACATACACAGGAGACTTTACAAGCTCGGGGGAGGAAACGATTCAAATTTTACTCCAGACGCACTTCCCTGGCTGCAGCATAATAAACCAATCACCTCAGGACTGGGATCACTCAAAAATAGAGGCGTCTTATAGGCGGGCATCTAGAGTAGACTGGACAGGTGGTTACTTGGAGCAAAATCAGATGGGCCATTAACAGCCATCCAAATCCCCGGGATTTGAAGTCTCATGTCCTTCTTGCTAAAAACAGTGGAAAAACTGCTCGACCGGTACATTAGGGATGGTATACTGGAAGCATATCCCCTACACTGCAGACAATATGCATACAGAGCAGGGGTCTCAAGATAAACAGCACTGCACCAACTGGTGCTGAAACTGGATAATACACTGGAGAACAGGAAGGTGGTGCTGGGGGTCTTCCTATACATAGAGGAGACCTGCTGCAGGTGGATCGGTTCCATGCTCAGGGGCAGGGCGGTGTTCACCTCACTCGCGGGAGGGACTTTGCTGGCGGGGGTCACGGCAAGGTGTCCGCAGGGGAGCGTTCTGTCTCCCTTGCTCCGGTGCCTAGTCGTGGACGGCCTGCTGGGAGGCTCTCGGGAGGGGGTATGAGGTACAGGGCTATGCGGACGACATTGTCATCATAGTCCAAGGAAAGGTTACACAGTCAGTGTGGGAGCGCATGCAGAGAGCACTGAAGGTGCTGGAAGGGTGGACGGTTGGTCAAGGGCTCAGGGTGAGCCTTGAGAAAGGAACCGTCATACCGTTTACGAGGAGGAGGAAGCGGGAGAGCCACAGAACTCTCACTCTATATGGTAGGAACATTCCAATGGCCAGGGAGGTAAAATATATTGGGGACATATTGGACTCTAAGCTAACCCGGAATGGTCACGTTGAAAAAATACTGCGTAAGGCACTCATGACCTTAGCCGTCACTAGGAGTGGGGACTAAGACCTAGTATGACCCACTGGCTGTACACAAGGGTGGTCAGACCATCGTTAACATATGCGGCACTGGTTGGATAGCCTAAGGTGACAATCCAGTGCCAAAGAAAAACTAGGCAAGATTCAAAGGATGACTTGCCTAGGCATCACAGGGGCCATATCTTCAACCCCAACAGCCGCCATGGAGGTGTTGCTGGATCTGCCCCTAGCCTGCAATGGTACACTGAAGATCAACCCCGGCTTCAGGGGCCATTGCAAAATGGAGGAGATTGTGAAGCAGCCCATGCTTGAAATGAGGTCGGACTTCGCGAGCCCGCGAATCTGCAGGGAAAACACAACAACTACAGTGGAAATCCTCTACCGCGAGGCATCGCGGGAGGAGACTCCAGGTATACCACGGGACACGCTTGTCTGGTTCACGGGCAGATCAGGCGTGGAACGGGGCCAGGTGTTGATTCGGAAGGACCGAGGGTAAGTCATAGTATTCCCCCGAAGCCCATGCAACTGTCCTTCTGGCCGAAATGTACGCCATCCTGCACTGTGTGCGGGAGAACAAGAGGAGGGGCTACACCAACAAGCGAATCCTCATAGCCACAGACAGCCCTAAGTAGCCCACGGGTAAATTTCTGGCTGGTGAGTGAGTGCAGTCTCGCGAAGAGAGGGTCAGCAGAAATTTATGGAACCAGAACTGGCTCTGGGCGTGACAAAGAGCACTGCCGGGGGAGCCATTAAGTCCTGGGTCAGAAACCAACACAAGGTGTACTGGGCAGACTGTCCAGGGCTCAGACATGGGAATTCAGTAATTGAGGAACCCAGTTCAAAGAGAGCTGTGGAGCTGATAAATCTTAGCAGAAGACAGCTCAGAAACATAACAGGTCTCTTGACGGCACATGGCCGTCAAGAAACACCTGCATAAAATGGGGTGGTTCGAGGGGGACCTCGCATGCAGACTGTGGCGAGGGGGAGGAATCAGTCCGGCACATCTTGTGCGAGTGTAAAGCTCTGGACCGCAAAAGACAACTGATCTATGGTCAGTGTGGGCCGGAGACAGAGCATTATAAAACTTCAACCTACCAATCGCTGTGCAGACTAGTTCAAGGCACAGTGATTTTGGAATGGGTGGAGTAAAAAAGACTAAGGGCATGCACAATAAGTCAAAACTTGCAGTGCTATCGGGACGGCAAAGCCGCGGACGAGCCCTGAGGGGGGGAAAATTATATAATTCACTTATAAAATCTACAAGTCCAACAAAAACACCTGGACTATCATAATGCTTGGTCTCATCATGTCCGCATAGGGCCAACTCTAAAGCACCAGTGAGTTTAATACATATAATTATCTGTTTAAGTATAAATTAAAATTGTTTTTGCTCAACAGTCAATAGGTAGGTTGGTTTCCATGTGGTGGGCATTGATGCTGGGGTGTTTTGGGTGGTTCCATTCTTAGTTTAAGTTTTGGCCTTTAGTTGGAACTCCTCGGAAATTTAGGCAATTTTTAATTTGGATTTTTCTTCAGATTTACTCGTTAATTTTCATTATTTTTTTCTTTGCTGAAGATTCACAGTTGTGTGTAATGTGCCCTGTTTCCACCGCCGGTTGGGCTATTCACTCTGCTAGACTTCGCCCTTTCCTGATGGTGGTTGTGGGATTGTAACACGAATCATAATTTAGTTAATAGAGGCGATATTTATTTATTTATTTATTTATTTATTTATTTATTTATTTATTTATTTATTTAGTCAATAAAAGGTCCACCGAATTCATTTTGAAGCTTTTCATAATCAAAAACAGTGAAAACAAACTTCTCAGCGAAAAAAATAAACAATAACACTTAAAACGGTCACTCAACATGTGTGACTCCTTCAGCCGATTTTAAATCGACTTTAACAACATCGTCGCTGTGTTCGGTCTGCGATCGTGGCAAGCCTGATGACAAACGAGGGGTGGGTAACTATGTGCCCACGCCTTTGACGGTATATTCAAAGGCCCAAGCATGTGTAATGCGACGACGGTGTCCGGATGTAATAAAAATTATTATTTGTGGTATAAAAGAAATAATAATTAGAATATGGATAGTTTGTCGTATATAATTAATTGATATTATTGTAACATTGTAACAGTCAGTTATAGTAAATTAAAACAAAATAAATATATTTTTTCTACTGAAATTTAGCCTGGGCACGTGCCCCTGTGCCCGTTATCACCAGCCACTATTATATATATATACATATATATATATATATATATATATATATATATATATATATATATATATATATATATATATATATATATATATATATGAAGAGAGAGAGAGAGAGATAAAACTTCGATGAACCTCTGAAATAAGTTGCAAAGTCTAATTCACGCTCAATTAAAAAAATATTGCTGCAAATTGAATAATAACTTCCACATAGCTGTGATAATCGACTCTCCTGCGAAAAACATTCTCATGAAATTAATTTAGGGTCCATGACTTGACTACAAAGAAAATATTCGTATTTATGTTCCCATGTTTATGGGAAGAAGTTTTTCTGAAACATTATATTAATCGAGTTTTAACGGAAAAATATCAATTTTCACCAAATCACCCCTCATTTATCTCCTACCCCCTGAAGCGATCATACCCAAAAACAATTCGGAAGCGTTCCTTTGTCAAGTGCTAACTAGATACCAAAGTTGAATATGATACCTCAATTCATTCGAAAATTATTGTGCCTACTAACAAACAGGCCGACAGATCAACCGACAGACAGACAAAAACATTTTCTTTCCAGAATTAAATTTTCTAGATGTTTTAAGACTTTCTACGCTGTTTTAGCAAAAAAAAAACTGTAAATTTCTGTCAGCCATATTCCACCCCCCACACATTCAACCCCTAATTTAATTTAAATACAAAATACCAGATGTTTGATTAAATTTAAAGTTTTCTAATAAACATATCCTAAAATGTTGTATTACACAATTTGTCGTTTCAAGCAAGATATTGCAAAATAATTAACAAGATATTGTTCACGTTGTTAAAAGAGCGGAGGATAATTTGAGGAACAAACTCGTCGAACTAAGCGTATTTGAACATCGGTAACGGTTTAATTATAAATTTTATAACTCACAACAAAACTCAACAATAACATTATTATTAACAACTGAATGAACTTAACGTAGACTGTTTACATCATGAATCTTAATTGAACCGTGTTTTATGTTTACATAATTAAATCACAAGTGTCGCGTCTTTACATCTTAAGCAATCTAAATTAACTGTTTACATCGTAAGAACTTATTTAATTGATCTCATTTTTACTCTCTCGTGTTTACTACTTATAGTTTCTTCATTAGTTTGCGACCTTCCAAATTGCCGACTTTTGCGTTCCTGCGTACCTTGCGAATTTACTTTGTTTATTGTTTACATACTAAATGTGATATTTTCAATGCCAATCGATACAATTCTGACCTCTAATTATTTGCAATATTTACATTCCTTCGTGTAAAGAATTAAACTAAACTCCTTTTACTTATTATTTTAGTGTTTTTAACAATTATGTTTCTACGTCTATTACGGCCCTTCTGCCAACCTTTCCTGTTCTCTGAACATTCTGCCGAGTCAACAAAAATGACGACTCGCTGGATGGCTCTGACCTGAAGGTTTGATTTATCTTGACCTAAGCTTGGCACTCATTATAATGATCGAAAGAATGTTAATTTGTATGGTACTCTAGGGTGAGAATTTGAACTACTACTACTTGAATCAATGTAGACAACCTTAGGTATGTTACTGGACTTAATAATAAAATCAATAATTTTGGATTCAATCCTACGTATGATAATGGAAATCACAACAATAAAAATAATATAACTATGCATACAACTCTATGATGGTAATCGGAATAATAATTAAAATATTCTTTTTGAATACAACCTTACGTTAGATAATCGACAGAACAATAATTAAAATAATATAACTATGTATACCACTCTAGGATGGTAAAATAATAATAATTAAATTAATATTTTTGAATACAACTCTACGTATCATAATCGAAATAACAATAATTCAAATAATAGAATTATGTATACCGCTCTAGGATGGTAATATAATAAATAAAATAATATTTTGAATACAATCCTACGTTTGATCGTCGAGTAACAATAATTAAAATAATATAATTATGTATACCATTCTAGGATCGTAATATAATTACTAATGATTTACATTATCTAATAATTGATTCCCCCTTTCTGGTGATGGGTTGGATACGTCATTTCGTCTTCCTTCTGGTGTCTCTCCTCCATGTTGTCTTGTGGTTGCTTCCCCTGCTTCTTACCATGACTACCTGTGAGTTCCTTGTCTGTTACCTCTGTCATTGTGAAGTAACTGTGCCGATGAGTTAAAGAAGTCTCTGCTTTGCTTGCAGAGCTCTTCCCACTCCACAAAATCCAGCCACGCTGACCCTGAGTGTTTTTGGAGTGCTTTACCATTGAACCTTGACTTAATTTGACTACGCAGCGGCCATTGTTTGGTTGTTACTATGTGCCCTGCGTGTACTCTCTTCCTCTTGAACTTCCATCTAAACCTGTGCTTCCATTGGCGAACCTGCACCTTATACCCATATACCTTATACTTTTGTTCTGTTTGTGAGCCCTCCATTTTTACTGGATGGCCCTTATATACTTTGGCCTCTGCCCATCTTTGCTTGTCCCTACATCTGACCTCCATCCTCCACCCCAGTGTGTGTAAATACCTGGGTGGTTGTACTTCTTATGGTTCTTACTGTACCCATCAACTGTTTTGTGGTTTCTTTCTTGGAAGCATTGGTCAAACCATTAACTTTTACTTTTGATGTGGTCGCTGTTTCTTCCTCCCTTGGTTGACTCATCCAAAATTTGGGAATTTTCAGCTTGGCAACCATCTGAGATTTGTTGCTGGACCATTTTCTTAACTTGAACCCACCCCATTTGAACATTTTGTTGGGTTCTGTTAGTGCTACTTTTCTTTGTTGCTTTGGTTCCGTTCCAGATTGAACCTTTTCCATATAACATTCTTTATTTCCTATCTTCGTTTCTATTGGGATTTTTTCTATTTGTACTACTGCTTGTTTTACTTCTTGTACCTCTTTCTTCCCCTTTATCATTAATGCCTCAAAATGTAATGAATCGCTCTCTCTACTTACATTAGTTTTCTTCGCCGCTGATTTGGCTCCAGATATGAGATACTCTGGATCAATTTTTAAATTGACTCTTTCCTGCTCGCCTTTGGCTTCTTCTATCTCTGGTACCTCATTACCTAAATTTAAATTAAATCTTTCTTGCTTGTCTGTGGCTTCTTCTACTTCTGGTATTTCTTTACTTAAATTTAAATTAAACCTTTCTTGCTTGTCTTTGGTTTCTTCTACTTCTGGCATTTCTTTACTTAAATTTAAATTAAATATTTCATGAGCGTTTTTGGCTTCTTTTACTTCTGGCATTTCTTTACTCAAATTTACATTAAATCTTTCTTGTTCGTTTGTGGCTTCTTCTACCTCTGGTACTTTGTTTTCGAATGGAACTTCAACTTGTAAATTTTTTTTATATGATTGCTTCTTGACGCTATTTTTGCGTAGGATTCCTCAACTGTTGAATCTATTGCCTTCTGGACTCGCTCTTGGAATGCTGTCCGTTCCTTGTACTTGCATGTGAAGATTGGTATTTTTATTTTTGGTAATTTTAATTCTGGAAACAGTGATGAATAGCGGTGTGCTTCTTTGTTAATTGCTCTTTTCAGCTTAACCATGGCGTTATCGTACCATTGGCTTAACGTCAAATGAGCTTCATCTAGATTTTCTGATTCTGTTATTCTATTTATATCCATTATGTTATCTTCAATTTTATCCCATTGTCTATCTAAGTTTCCTATTATGTTTTCAAATTTGATAGGTATATCGTCATCGTCCATTTTTTCTGGTTCTTCTAATTTTTGGATAAATTTGTTTACTCATAGTTTTAGTTCTCTCGAACGTCTTGTGATTTTTATTTTTAGTTCCTCAATTGCTTCCTTAATTTTAATTGATTTAATAAATATTTGTGGTTTTGTTACCTTGTCTGATGCTTAGTTCTTCTTTTGATTTTGTTTATTGGTTGCCTGTGACCTATATCTTGCCTTTAACCCTGTATTGTTGCCTTTGACCCTGTATATCCGCTTTATTGGAACTGACCTTCTTTTGGTACTGCCCTGGACGCTTCTGTCCTGTATTTTTGCTTTATTGGAACTGACCTTATTCTGGTACTGCCCTGGACGCTTCTGCCCTGTATATTTGCTTTATTGGAACTGACCTTCTTCTGGTACTGCCCTGGACGCTTCTGTCCTGTATATTTTCTTTATTGGAACTGACCTTCTTTTGGTGCTGCCCTGGACGCTTCTGTCCTGTATATTTTCTTTATTGGAACTGACCTTCTTTTGGTGCTGTCCTGATTATTTTTTATTAAAATAAAAGGTTGGAGACTTGGGTTGAAGGATGTTTGATAAGGATATTTGATTTTTGATTGAGCACTGTATTTTCACTGGCACTGGTTACTGTTTCATCGAAGGACTGTGTTCTTCAACTACCTTGTCTTCAAAAGACCATGTTAAAGGGAGCGGAGGGTAATTTGAGGAATAAACTCGTCGAACTAAGAGTATTTGAACATCGGTAACGGTTTAATTATAAATTTAATAACTCACAACAAAACTCAACAATAACATTATTATTAACAACTAAATGAACTTAACGTAGACTGTTTACATTGTGAATCTTAATTGAACAGTGTTTTAATGTTTACATATTTAAATCACAATTGCCGCGTCTTTACATTTTAAGCAATCTAAATTAACTGTCTACATCATAAGAACTTATTTAATTGATCTCATTTTTACTCTCTCATGTTTACTACTTATAGTTTCTTCATTAGTTTGCGACCTTCCCAATTGCCGACTTTAGCATTCCTGCGTACCTTGCGAATTTACTTTGTTTATTGTTTATATACTAAATGTGATATTTTCAATGTCAATCGATACAATTCTGACCTCTAATTATTTGCAATATTTACATTCCTTCGTGTAAAGAATTAAACTAAATTCCTTTTACTTATTATTTTAGTGTTTTTAACAATTATGTTTCTACGTCTATTACAGCCCTTCTGCCTTTCCTGTTCTCTGAACACACGTTGATTAATGATTACCGGGTCTTAAGGTTTCTTTTTTCGAGGCCGGCCGCGTTTATAGTCTAAAAACAGTCAAGCAAAATATTTAGGGGAACAAGAAAGTAGTAGCAAATTGTGCACTGTAGAGGGGACGCTAAAGAAGTGACAGAGGGCAAGCAAAAACTATCACAAATGAGAAATCGCACCCCCAGCCCTCGCTTGCTCTCGGTGCCCACCTAACGGGTAAGCAATCCACAAATGTCTGGCGGCAATTTCAAATTCAAATATATATAAGCTTGCATCAACATTCCGGCCACCAAATAAGGACTACTTATTTCACTGATTAAAAAACACAAAAAAATTTTTTTTTTAGTTGCAAAACTAACAAACTATACAGAACAATATTTACCAGCCATTTACTTTAAGGCTAAAGGACACAGTTTAGTCAAAGGAGGGTCTAAGACACTTTTGCTTGTTCGCACTTGGGCGACACGGGAAATGCCATCACGGCTCAGATAGACTTTCAAAATGCCACACAGCTTCCACACAAGCAGAGACGATGTCTCATCTTTAGTGACAGCAAGGGTACCAATCGAAGGGGCTTCCTGTGGGGTAATCCACCTGTGGTGCTGCTGTAAGGTGTGCAAATATTCACTCTCCCAGCGTTTCCAAAATTCTTGGTGCATTCTAGAGACAAGTTACCAAGGAGAAAGTCTGGTGAGTTTGACATCGGTCACATCTGGGTCAGGTGGTGCGCAAAGAAGTTCTATAGTCAAGAAGTGAGCAGGGGAAAATGACATTGTGTCATTGGGGTTCGTACTAAGACTACAAAGCGGTCTAGAATTGAGAACTGCTTCAATCTGGGCAAGATCAGTAGTCATTTCCTCAAATGTTAGAACCTGTGTGCCTACAACACGACGCAAGTGTGTTTTGATGGAACAGACTCTTTCTTCCCACAGTCCTCCAAATGTGCTGTAAATGTTTTAAATCACTCACCCCTTCTTGAGTCCATGCATTTCGGTTGCCACCCATCACTAAACAAATAAAACAAAACAGGTTGTTTCTTTTAGGACGCTCACATAACCACTTAAATCTGTCGTAGACACTACTATTAAATTTTCGTGATTTTCGTAGGTCTGTTTTGGAAATAATCAAATCGGGTATCGGCATTCCTAACCATTTAATTTCCGTTCGGATCTCGTATGTTATGTCTTTATGTATCAATCTATTTCTTTGTATAATCGACTACCTCAAGAATTGAAAATGTTCAATCTGGGGTGTTTTGGGTGTTTCCATTCTTAGTTTAAGTTTTGCCCTTTAGTTGGAACTCCTCGGAAATTTAAGCCATTTTTAACTCAGATTTACTCGTTAATTTTATTTTTTGTTATTCTTTGCTGAAGATTCACAGTTGCGTGTAATGTGCCCTGTTTCCACTGACAATTGGGGTTGACTGTGAATAGCTCTGCTAGAGTTCGCCCTTTCCTGATTGTGGTTGTGGGGTTGTAATACGAATCATAATTTAGTTAATAAAGGCGATATTTATTTATTTATTTAGTCAATAAAAAGTCCACCGAATTCATTTTGAAGCTTTTCACAATCAAAAACAGTGACAACACACTTCTCAGCGAAGAAAATAAACAATAACACTTAAAACGGTCACTCAACATGTGTGACCCCTTCAGCCGATTTTAAATCGACTTTAACGACATTGTCGCTGTGTTCGGTCTGCGATCGTGGCAAGCCTGATGACAAACGACGGCTGGGTAACTATGTGCCCACGCCTTTGAATGTATATTCAAAGGCCCAAGCACGTGTAATGCGACGACGGTGTCCGGATGCAAAGTCTACCATAGAATAAAGTAGGGTGTCACAGTGCTGAGTGTCATATATATATATATATATATATATATATATATATATATATATATATATATATATATATATATATATATATATATATATATGTCTCTCTCTCTCTCTGTGTGTGTGTTTGTGTGTGTGCGCGCACGCGTGTGTGTGTGTGTGTGTGATAAAAATCATTATTTGTGGTATAAGTGGTATAAAAGGAATAATAATTGGAATATGGATAGTTTGTCATATATAATTAATTGATATTATTGTAATAGTCATTTATAGTAAATTAAAACAAAATAAATAAATAAATAAATATATATATATATGTATATATATATATATATATATATATATATATATATATATATATATATATATATATATATATATATATATATATATATATATATATATATATATGCCAACAACACGATGCAAGTGGGTTTTGATGGAACAGACTCTTTCTTCCCACAGTCCTCCAAATGTGCTGCCGATGGAGGATTCCAATGCCAGTTAATTGAAAAGGAGTCCGTCACCTGCTGTGTATATGAGGCCAACAATCGGTTTGCTCCAACAAAATTGGTACCACAATCACTGTACACATTGTCACAACGACCTCTTCGAGCCACAGAACGCCGAGAGGCCTCTAGAGGTGAGGTCTTAGACTAATTCAATATGCAGAGCTTTCGTGGCCATGCAAACAAAGATACACACATATGCCTTCACACTTTTGATACCACGATATTTTCCTTGGGTAACAAGAAATGGGCCTGCGAAATCAATTCCAGTATGAGAGAATGGCTTCAGCTGGGAAACTCTTACAGAAGGCGGATCTCCCCATTAAGGTTGTCAAAGTCGTTGGCTGAACATGGAAACAATGATAGCATTGACCAAGCACACTACTAATTGCCCTGCGTGCCGAAAGAATCAAACATTTTTGCCATAATAAATATTGTAAAGTACAAGGTCCTGGGTGTAAGTGTTTCTGATGGACACTGCGAATCACAAAGTAAGGAAGTGTGATCGGGATAAAAGCATGGGATGTTTCGCATCGAAAGACAAGCCTTGTGCCAATTTAAGCCTGAGAACCCGAGTGTATTTATTTGATATTTGCCCGCGATTGATATCTCGTCACAGATTTCAATTGGAACTAAATCCGGTAAATAGTGAGGCCATAATCACCTTACAAACCTTAACACGTACTTTCACTTATCTCTCAGATTTATTATTTTTGTAAGATAAAGAACACAAGATGAAAAGATAATCAAATACTTCAGCTTTAGTCTTGTTCTGCCCAAAGTCCTAGATTTTTGAGATCTTTGAGTCAAAACACCGGTACTGTGTTACTTAGTTTGAAGAGATCTAGATAATAAATATAAAGAATTTCCAGTTACAGCACCACCAGAATTGAGAAAGGTTAAATGGGGAATTAATTATTCAATTAAAACAGATATTTATTTATTTAAATTTGCACCTACAGAATTAAACAATTCCAAATGGTACTTAAAAATAAAACCAATAAAAAAATAACTCAAAGTAACAAAATCACTGTCTTTAGACAGTTTTCATCCTAGACATAGCAATATAAAAGATATCACAATTAGAAAAATTTAGTTTTTTAATTATGCAACAATCTGTCCATGAAACTGTTACATCCATAGTTGGTCCTGTGTGTTTGTTAAAAAGAAGTTGCTGTTGGCGAGTTGAGCGTGGTGGAACATGAAAAAGGACCAAGTCGAGCAGATCATTACAGTCAATGAGACCATTAATTAACTTATATATGAACATCAATGAAAGATACACATGTCGCGTTTTGAGACTGACCATACCACAAAGAAGCAATCTGACATCATACCCAATATCTTGGCAAGGAAAGTGATGCTTATAAAGAAGGTACTTAACAAATATGTTTTGTACCCTTTCAATGTGATTAATGTGGCAAGCATAGGATGGAAACCTTACAACACAACAATACTCAATATTACTTCGCACCAAGGACTAGTGTCTTTTAACAAACCCCAAAAGTCTGCAACATTTCACAACCACAGCATCAATATGCAGATTAAATGACAAATCATTTTTGAAAATTACACCAAGATCTTCAATTGAAGTGACAACGTCCAACGCCGTGTTATAAATGGTATAGCTATGAACAATCCGATTCTGACCCCTAAAATAGCTCACAACCTTACATTTACCCACATTAAGCGACAACAAGTTTGAACTGCACCAGCGAGTCAAGTTGTCGAGATCATGCTGCAAAGTGTTGACACCATGGACAACTTCAGAAAAAAACTTAGTCATCTGCATACAATAAACATTTCGATGACTCAAAACAGCTCACAACATCATTAAAAAAAGATTGAAGAGAATGGGACCTATATGTGATCCCTGTGGTACCTCAGACAAGACGACGACCTCATCTGGTAAAGCACCACCAATGCTAACAAATTGCTTTCTGTCAGACAGGTAAGATCGAATCCACGAAAGATAACAACCACAGATGCCCATTGCAAACAATTTTTGCAGAAGGGTATGACACACACTGTCAAAAACCTTTGATACATCAGTGTATATAACATCAACTTGTTTACCAGCCTCCAATGCATCCGTCACGAAAAATTGAAAAATGGCGAGATTAGTGACCCTTGACCTTCCACTACAGAAACCATGCTGCTCACCAACAATACTGTGTTTAAAGGTATTGGAAATCTCATCCGCAATGATAGATTCAAATAGTTTCAGTATTACAGGTTCAATTGAAACACCTCTAAAATTGACAACTTGTGTCTTATCACCTGATTTGTGAATGGGGATCAGAGTAGACAATTTCCAGAGTGAGGGGCAAAAATCGGCATTGAAAAACCTTTTAAAGATATTATACAAAGGCCCGCTCAAAGAGTATCGACAATTTTTCAAAAATGAAGAAGGAATACCATCCAAACCAGCTCGTTTTTTGTCATCTAGTGAGTCAATTTTATCCTCGATTTCCTCAATTGTAAGTAGTAGACCGGATATTAGATACATCACAAAAATCAACATCAATGGAACCATGGTCAGAATAACAGGATTGAAAATGTGAAGGAAAGGCGTCTGTTATTTTAGACTCATTATTATATATTACATTATTAAAACTCATTCTATTCAGAATCCCAGAGTCCTTCCTCAAGGAATTAACAAAAGACCAGAACTGTCTGACATCAGACTGAATGATCTGCTCTGTACTAGTCACAAACTAGAAATAATTGTAGTCAATGTGATACTTAGTGTCACGTCTAAGATTAGAATATTTCATATAATCAGATTCAAGACCAGTTCTTTTAAATTTACAGTAACTTTTACTTTTCTCAGTGATGAGTTTACGAAGTTCCGAATCAAACCACCAAGGATATTTAGAACTTTTCACTGTTTTAGATGGAACATTTTGGCTAATAGCCTTGTAAAACTGATGTGTTAACAGATCAAGATCACTTGATTAATCAATAAAAGACCAGTCATAATCCAAGAAACACTGATTCACACGAACATAGTCAGCTTTGTCAAAATCAAATGTTTCAACTTAAGTTTCACTCCTGGGTGAGGGAAGATACATAAAACTAACTGTCACTTCCAAAGGAGGATGATGCAGATCAACTGGAGATAGAGGATTTGTACTATCTTCAACTGTGACTTCGTGGAAGTCAGAAAAGACTAGATCTAGGATTTTATCATTAGTATTCTGCACAGCATTAATTTGTTCCATTTCCAGGAAGTACATTGAGTCAGTCACAATCTCAGCACATATATTCTGTCCACAATGAGGCACCAAATCATCTTCACAAAACCAACTAATATGTGGCAGATTAAAATCACCAAAAATCAAAAACTTAGATCCACTATAAGTATTTTTTTAAGTGTTCATACTTGTTGACAAAACTTTGATATGGCTCAAAACAAGACTTAGGAGAAAAATATACCACCTCACCGGTCCCTCAGAGCGACGAGTATCACCATCAAAAGCCGAAGAAGATCCCTGCGCCTGTCCAGAAACTGAAGGAATGCCTGCTCTGGGGCAACCTGCCTTAGTAACACTGGTATATGGCTTAACAGGAGGACCAGACTCAGACAAACAGCTCCCTCTGCCCTCCTCATGACCTTCTCTAGACCTCAACAGGTCAACATTAGAGTTAGTCAAGACGTCGATCTGAGTTTTCATTTTAGATATTTCATGTGAAAATTCTTTACTCAAAGTATGAATCCGCTCATCAAAGACCTGCCTCATTTGATGCACAATTTCATCTCCCACAATATTCAAATCATAAACAAACTTCCCGACCAACTCACTAGAACAAGTCTTAAAATTAGAGATACAGTCATTTACAATGAGGAGACAATCATCACAGAAGAATTTCATCTTCCTCTTGCCAGCAGCCAGCTGAATGACCCTGCTTTTAGTGGCACTAAGTCCAGAGCAGCCGGAACAATACGCAGCACTGCAACAGTCACAAACCATTTTCAATTTCACTTCTTCAGATGACAGTGTATTCTTGCATCCCGCACATTCCATGGTAGGCAGTGTATATTATCAACAATCAACTGTTGGAATCCTTATCTCTATCACTAGATACGTTTTTATTCAGCTCTTGTCCAAACTTCAATAGAAAACCACAAATTTCTAGTAGTTTATCAACCACTACATGCAAAATAACATGCAACACACCAACAGTGTCACATACACAAGCACTGCAGAAAAAATCAGCAAAATCAAGCACAAAAAAAACAGCTCAAAACGACACAAAACAAGAGAGCAACTATTCCCTATTTATCATCATTTCAATGTCTTTCTGTTTATTCAGATATTAAAACACAAATATTTCAAATTTATTGATATTAATTCATAATGTTGGAGTTGGTTAAATCAAGACTCCTGGTAAATCATATATAAGTTGTACATTACAAAGAAGCAAAATAAATATCAAATGCTGAGGGAAAGGTGTTTTTTATTATTATTAAATCTACCAATGCTCTTAATTTTAATTTATTAGATGGTCTCTAGTTAATTGTTCTGACCAGAGCATGTTTTGTTTTCTTAAAAGTTTGTGATAAAAATTCAGATATTGTAAAATTAAATTGTTAACTATTATTTAAGTGAAAGGTTATAAGCTATTTTTATTACTCTAAAACATATTGAAGGTTTGAACGATTTGTGAGTAAAATGTTAACCAATTAATTATCATACTAGTCTTTCTAATTTACATTTTTGACATCATACAAAAAAATATATAACGATCAATCTCATTGATTAAGATTTTAATTTTTGACAGTTAAAAGTTATATTGCAATTTAATAAGAAATTCTGTGGATGTAGAACTGTTCCATGTCTGACTAAAGTCTTAAAAAAATCACTCAAGAAACTTGTAAAGGACTCACATATAGTGCACTGGCACTTCCAGCGGTTCACAGGCTGATGTCAGGCCTTCAAGTGAAGTCCCACAGCTGTTGATGGCCTGCAGATGGATATGTAAGAGCTGCACGGGTAGCACCAGCATTTCACGCTTACCATAGGCGTTTAATTACCCCCAAGCGAGGAGCCAGTAGTTGTCAGAGAAAGCTTGTAGAGGTGACAACAAGAAGAGCATACACTTGAAATGTACACTCAAAAGGTGAGGTTGACAATTTGGTTGAACTTGAATGTGAAAAATAACGTGAAGGTAGACGTAAACCTGAATGTGAACAGCAAAAGTGTATTTGAACGGTAACGGTGTATGGAGAACCCGGACAGCAAAGGTGTATTTGAACGGTAAACTCTGACAGCAAAGGTATATTTGAACGGTAAACATGGACCCTGCAATTACGACAAAGAATGCCATTAGCAACCTGCTGCTGCATTAAAAGCTTTATTGAAGACTTACCATTTGATCCTTTCAAACGGGTCGTTACAATCACTGAACTGACTCAAACTATTTGTAACACTTACACAATAATTAACCAAGTATATATGCCATAAAGACGCTGCGCTTCATTAGCTTGTCTGAGAGATTCTCCACTGCCGTGATCGATCTCGACTGATTTTGTTTCAACCAACTCCCCTACTGAGTCGGTAGCGCCTGTTTGAATCGGATTGCGTCAGAGTCTAACTGCCATATCTCTTGAACAGAGTAGGAGACAAATAACGCGGGAGATAGCATCAACCGTCTTGTTCTGTAGACATATTGCCCTAATATCCCTTAAAGCGAACTGGGACTAAATGCGGGATTACTTTTCCTCATTTCGATGGGTGTCTGTCTGCTTCTCTCCTCCTGACCCCTCGGATATCTCACAAAACGTCACCGAAACTATCCAAGCTGGCATGGAATTATTTATTCCAAGTACACAGAAAACCTCTTCAGCCACTCAAAAGCCTTGGTTATCTAAATCCTGTGACAAGGCCAGACTTGAAAAGGTCAAAGCTCACAAAACGCTTCTACACAATCCTATTTAAAAAAGCCGTCAAGCATTTAAGTATGCAAGAAACCGCTATGTCCGCATTCTTTCTGAGGCAAAAAACTCGTTTAATAACCACATCAAAAACAAAGTCCTCTCAAGCTCTAAAGGCAGCAAACCCTTCTGGACTCTTGCTAAATCTATTGGGAATAATTTCTGCAAGAGCACGTTCCCACCTCTTGTTTCAGGGGATGAAATTGTTTCTACTGCCCTGGGCAAGGCTGAACTTTTTGCCTCATTAGAGGCATATTCCCTAGTAACTGGAAAACTGCTCGAGTACAACCCGTCCCCAAGAAAGGATCCAAAAGGCTTCCTAGCAACTACAGGCCTATTTCTCTCCTTTCAGTCGTCTCTAAAGCGATGGAAAAGTATATAAACACCGAATTACTAAAATTTCTGGAAAAACACAGTCTAATCCACGACAGGCAGTATGGATTCCGTCAGTGCAGATCAACTGCCGACCTCCTTTCCTTTGTCACCCATTCTTGGAACAAGTCTATGGAACTACACGGTGAATCCCAGATTGTTGCTCTAGACATATCCAAAGCATTCGACCGGGTCTGGCACACAACGCTGCTTAATAAACTTCCGGCCTATGGCCTACCACCAAACCTCTGTACCTGGATGGCAAATTTCCTCTCCAACCGGAGCATTTCTGTTGTCCTGGATGGCCATTCCTCTAAACTGTATCCAATCAATGCAGGAGTTCCTCGAGGTTCAGCTTTAGCCCCTACTTTGTTTCTTCTCCACATCAATGACCTCTCTAGCACATCCAACCCAGTTCACAGTTACGCAGAAGACAGCACCCTTTACTCAAATATACAATAATCTAAGCCTGTCTCTTTAGCCCAATTAGATGAGGATCGTAGACTCATGAAGGGTTCTGTCTCCATGGATCTCCAAAAAATATCAGGCTGGGGAAGTAGAAATCTTGTACAATTCAACCCTACCAAAACTCAGTCTTGCTTTCTTTCTCATTACAGATACACCAGCCCTAGACCTATCACAATGAACAACCAAGTTATTCAAAGCAATGAGTCCTTTTCACTTGTTGGCATTTCTGTGGATCGAAATCTCAATTGGCACCAACATGTCACATCAATTGCAGAAGCGGCTGCTAAGAAGTTAGGTGTCCTCTTCCGGGCTCACAAATACTTTTCACCAGCTAATCTCTATACCTTATATACTTCACAAATAAGGCCAAACCTCGAATACTGCTCCCATATCTGGGGTGCTGCTGCCTCTTCTACACTCGCTATCCTGGACTCCATTCAGAAGAGAGCTATACGTCTCATCGGTGACCCTACCCTCACCCAAAGGTGGCTATCCCTTGCCCACCGACGTGCTGTTGGTGACCTCTCTCTCTTTTATAGATATCTGCACAGGCACTGCTTAGGGGAGCTTTGTTCCATAGTTCCTCCACCTGCTGCCCCCAACAGATCTACCAGGGGAACAAAGCGAATGCACCCTTTTACTATCCAGGTCACCAGACATAGAACATCTTGTTATGCCCGGTCTTTTGTCCCGAGCACTTCCAAGTTGTGGAATTCCTTGCCGGCACATGTTTTTCCTTCTCCTCCGAACCTCCAAACCTTCAAGTCCAGAATTAACAAGTTGCCTCTTTCCTCCTTGTCGACACCTACGGTACGATAGTATTTAGGCTGTAAGCCCTAGTGGTGTGTTGTTGAAATAAAATAAAAATTAAAAAAATAAAAAAAAATCCTCTGGAATTTTCCATGCCTTGATCGCTGCATCTACGTTTTAAATATATAAATCTATATTTTTAGATTTCTAAGAAAGACTATTATTCTCATTGCTTAACCGGCTGAATATTTCACTAACAAACTGTAATAAATAATGATATTTTCCCTCTGTTGATATTTTAATACTTGATGTAAATGAAGGGAAGGCAGTAAGAGCGCTGCGATGGTAATTGTCAATAGCAAATTTTCAACAAATCTTAAATGAAACCTTGAATTGTTGTTCAATAACGATGCCACCTGATCCTATTTAAGCTTCCTTTGTGGCTCTTCTTATGTCAGCAAGGGAGTTACGGTAATGAATAAAACAGCTGTTCTCAAAATCTCTTGAATACAAGCATCGATTTGTCATCAAATATTGAAGCGATTTGTTGTCAATTATATTTTTCTGTATCAGAGAGGCAGTTGCGATTATCAGAAAAAGCAAATCGTAACAGCCTGAGCATCGAAATTGACCACCCACCCTGAGAACACCATCCTTGTCTACAAAGGTGGCTAACTTACGGATAGGCTTAGCACAAAGCCGACCATGCACAATGTCACGCATTTCTGTCTCAAATGCTACCATTTGCACTGATTTGGCTAAGAAGATTGGTGCAGTCTGAAGCTCAGTCTCACTTAATGCTCCTAAAATTCTGGCCTTCCTGGGTAATTTGAGGTTTTTAATAAACTTCACACTATACCTTGAATTTTCTTTAAAGAAGAGTATCTTTCTAATAAATTAAGGGGCCAGGCAAGCATAACGACCTTTGTCATATAGTATCAATTTTAATGATAAATGCTTCATGTCCGCTTGAATTGAGTTCCACATTTTAATTGTACATATTTATACACCTTTTATGACAGTGTTTGTGTTTTGTTTGTGTGGGTTTACAGTTCGGATTATGTTTTGTTTGATTTTCTGACATGTTTAATGATTGCTGCAGTACATTGTATTGTATATGGAACTAGATAGTCATTATTGTGGTTGTTACTTTGAGATTATGTGTATCATAGTATAAGTATTTATAGTTTATATTTTATAGAGTATTCTGTTGCTGCTGCATTTCAATTTTATTGTGTATTGTCTTTTATTTTCTTACATTGTTGTTTGCTGAGGAGATTATTGTATTGTATACCTATGACGTGTTCTACACCCATCTGGGTACTTAAGGAACCAATAAAGATTATTATTATTATTATTATACACGACTTACTTTTGCTCACCAGACTCTTCCTCTAAAAGTTCCGTATTAATCCATGTATCTGATGAGGTTGACAAGAATGCCGGACCTGTCCACCATAGTGGGTGATGTAGAAGCTCATTGGGACTAAGACCACGCAATGAACAATGTGCAGGGTTGATGGATCCACAAACATGACTCCAACAACTAGGGGGACTCCTTTTGGAATGAAAGCCACTCTATTGGCCCTGAACATCTTCCATCGATGGGGCGAAGACTTAACTGAAGGGCAACGGTAGAATCGGACCAACCAAATATTTTATCAGAAATCGTCTCTCGGTATGTAACCTGAACGAACTCCATCAATTCTGCCAGCAAGGCTGCTGCCCAAAGCTCCATTCGTGGCACTGCTACTCTTTTCAGCAGGGAGACAAGAGGATGAGTGTCCTGGAAGATCTTTTCACCCAAAGCATCATCTGGACCAACTAATGTGCACTGTGGCACTTGCTCTAACTCCCAAAATTGTCTGAGGTTTTTATCCAGAGAAACATTGATGGAAGTACAAAAGGAGTTAACCACTAAATTAGATGGGGCCGGTACACTACCCAAGATTACCCAACCAAACATGGTATAGATGGCAGTAGGTTCACGATCTTTTCCTTTTCTAAGTTCGGCAACAGCGCCATTGTATAGACGTCAGCACCCAATAAAATATCAATATCCCCTGGCTGACCAAAAGTATCATCTGCCAAAGAAAGGGTTTTCACAAGATTCTAGACATACGATTGTACCTCTGTTGAAGGTGGCTTGTCACAGATTCTAGGGACCACAATAGCACCAATATCAAAACTAGGATTAGGTCTGTCACGAGGTCTCAACCTAAAAGAAGTAACTCCAGAACAGTAACAATGGCCATCTGATTTCTCCCCTGAATTGGAACAGAAGTGTGTGATTTCAATAGAGAGAGTTTGCTTACAAGGTGCTGAGTTATGAAATTGG
Source organism: Tillus elongatus (assembly GCA_964006375.1). Classification (NCBI taxonomy): domain Eukaryota; kingdom Metazoa; phylum Arthropoda; class Insecta; order Coleoptera; family Cleridae; genus Tillus; species Tillus elongatus. The sequence continues at coordinate 98,228,000 of OZ023264.1, read as the reverse complement.
CCTGACTCGCACAATCAAGTAGCACACGACATCTGTGATACACCCCATAAGCATCACGTACATCTACTTTACATGTTGCAAATAATATGACAGAAAAACTAGGAAGAGCACTAGTCAATGCAACTTGACCGATGATGTGGTCTGGTCTGTTGTCACTTGCTCACATATTTGTTTTTCAGCCTGACCAGAGCTCGATATCGTAAAATGCAAATAGGTATGATGTTTCCTAGTACAAACTCGACAGTTAAATTTTGAAGTACATCCTGTAACTTTGTGTGAACCAGCAAGACAATTATAACACAGAATTTACCCCTTAACCAATGCATGACGATCCTTCGGAGACATTTCTAAAAATTTATCACATTTTGCCAATGGATGTTCCCCCGGCAACACACACGAAAAATTGACTGCTCCGATTTATGAATACTAGTCACCAAGGATGTGGTTTGTACTCTTCGCTGTAATGGTGCCAACCTAATGGGCAAGCAATCCCCAAATGTCTGGCGGCAATTTCAAATTTAAATATATACATTTGCACGAGCTTTAATGAAAAAATATCAATGTTCACCAACTCACCCCGCGTTCTTCCCCTGCCCCCGTCCCCTGGAGCGATTTTACCTAAAAACAATCCGAACCATTCGTTTTTCAGGTGCTAACTTTGTACCTAATTTGAAGACGATATCTCAATTCACTCTAAAGTTATCGTAGCTACAAACCGACAGACATACAGACCTACAGACACAAAAAATGTTCGTTCCCAATCATCTTCTCCATAAGTGAAAGCAAATTTTTTAAATTTTCGTCACCAATGCCATAGTTCTACACATATTGACGATGTGGAAGTACAATTGAAAATTTGAAATCCTTACCTCTATAAGCAAAATTTTTTTATGAAAATTATCTTTAAAAAATACAAGCAGAAGCTTTTTTGTACGTTAAAGTGCATAACTAATATTGGCAATTTATATAACAATGTGTACAAATGATCTACCTACAGTAGGTTGATCCACATTTAAAAACTTATTACTTTGTATATCCTTTCTTTTCCCAATGTTTTGTATTAAAATTTTGCAAATATATTTTTAGGTGAAAAGCCCTATCCATGTGACTTCTGTGACAAACGGTTTCCGTCTAGTGGAGCAATGAAAAAGCACCGTCGTATGCATACTGGAGAGAAGCCCTATGAATGTCGCCAGTGTAAGCAGCGCTTTGCAGCTAAAGAAACACTCAATCGTCATCTCCGAACTCACACTGGTGATAAACCACACCAGTGTCAGTTCTGTGGAAAGTCCTTTATTCAGGTAAAAATATAATAACACATAAAACATATTTAGTTGCTACTTCTCTAAATTCATATTCTGTTTGGCGCTGGTTGGAGGTTAAAACTTGCTTGAAGTTAATATTGATATTTATATTGCTTTTAAAATTGCATTCGCATTTTGTTTTAAAGGGCCTAGGCAATGAAAATGTTTAAAATCTTAATTGTGTTTGATACTGTATTGACTGTATTTAGGAGAACCTTTAATAAGCTTTAATAAAACATAAAACATAATAGATATCAATGACATTTTAAGGTGTTTGGTGATTTTCAGTTGGTCCCTTCAGCCTGTTTTAATACCACTTGTCCTATTGATGATGACCTCTGATACAGCCTCAGTATGTTATGTTATCTGTATCATTACTATGGACATGATCCTGGTTTTAGTTATGCCAAATATTGATTCAGGTTCACTAAGAGTAGTGTCAGATTCTTTTATCACTGGGTAATCTGCTCTCTCATCGCTACATATAATAATAATAATAATAATAATAATAATAATAATAATAATAATAATAATAATAATAATAATAATAATAATAATAATAATAATAACAACAATAACAATAATAATAATAATAAACCTCTGCCATTGCCAGTCCCAAGCCCGAGTGAGAAAGGAGGAGGTGGTGGAGTAATATCCATAGTAAAAAACCAGTGTCCATCTGGCCTGGACGGTAGCACCCTGTAAGGGCCCTTAACTAGGGCCACAGGCTTGTCTGGCCAGCAGGTGTACTGCTTCCTGCCGTGTGCTCACCGCTGCTCGTAACGACTTAGACGGTACAGCCAGCAAATCCAGCTGTCCTATTTATCCTCTTTTTCCTTAAGCATATTACTTTATTCCTTTCTCCTTCCCTACCTGGGTCACCAGGGTTAATTGGTGTCACACTCGTGGAAATGGAGCAAAGCCTCGAAAAAATGCTGCTGCCTGTGGTTTGGCAGGGCATGTCTGGTGCCGGCGCTGGACATGGCAGCATGCGGGACGTCGGTGGCAGGGTGCTGATGAGGCGGGCCCCTGTCGTGCAAGAAATCACAGCCCAAAATCAACAGCAGCCTAGTAAGACTAAGAGCTCCACCCACTGAGATAGCTGCACATGAAAATCCAGATCTCAGATGGGATTACCATGACCAGTGTTACTCCAGCAGAAGATTTGTTCTGGCAGAAGTTCCCGAGGATCGCCGAATCGACAACCTACTTCATTCAAACTTTCTATTATATTATATATACAATCTAAACGGCCTAGACCACCTAAAATCCTGCTTCTCCTTAATTAATTGAAACAAAAAAAATTACTTTCAGTCCAAGTGCAGCAAATGCGTTAGGGTAGCGAATTTTCAAATAATCTAAAATTGTAAATTAATTTTTTTTCGATTTTGCATTAAGTTAGATATTAAAATATTTATAGAAGAAACATTTGTACACGTTTTCACTAAAATAACACTTTAAAATTTTTTTGCTGCTAAAAATGTAGGCTGAAACTTTTTGTAGAAAAGGTCGTCTGATTTGGGGGCTAACGAAACAGTCGAAAAGATTTAGAAAAGAAAGACAAAAGCCACGTCTCATAAAAAATCGGTAATTATTTTTAAGTTATGATTGGAATCCATACATATATACATAATTATATATATATATATATATATATATATATATATATATATATATATATATATATATATATATATATATATATATATATATATATATATATATATATAGGTGTGTGTGTGTTTGTATTCCCATATTTGTGGAATCTTGTGTGTGCTTGGAACTTTGAGGTGCCGTCTTTTTTGAGTTATGGATTCTTACACTCCGAAGCCACAATTTTTTTTCTCGCAAATTAATTCCCCAATATTATGCCCTCTTTCTCGTCGCTTTACAACCAGCTTGCAGCTACCTTTGGTTGTACTGGTTTCTAACAGATGCCAGTAGGAAGATTTATTTGGGTAAGAAACGATGCCAGAATTGAGGTTATGGTTGGAGTGCACACACTAATATTTATGGTATCTTATAGTCACTGATCAGAAGCGCCTCCTGCACAAAATAATTTCAAACAGCCAGTGATCAGTGCTGCGTTGCCAGATATGGTTTCCTCAGCATTGTCTCGATGGAAGATTGATAATTTCCAGCGTCGTTTATTCGTTTGCTCTTTGTATTTCACTTCTCTCTAAAAATGTGTGTAGGTTTTATGAATGTATGGTTGTGGATTCTTACATTAAATGTCGAATAAATTAATCAGAGATAGCTACACACCCAAAATAAATGTTCATGACTATAAATAAAAATTCTGGATGCAGCAAATGCGTTATCGTAGTGAATATAGATTAAATGCCTCATATTTTTGTTTTTTGTTTTTTTTTCTTTTTCTTTTTTTTTCTTTTCTTTTTTTTCCAAAAGTCTGGACGCAGCAAGTGCGTCATGGTAGTGAATTTTCATAAAAATGTATTTATTGCAAATATGTGTGTTTTCTTTTCAAGAAAGCAGGCATCAAATTTGGTTAACAGCATAACCTATATAGTAAAAACAATGTGCCATGTTTCATCAAAGTATTTTATTGTTTGAAAATGTATAAAAATTTCCGAAAGTAAACTTAAAGTGTTCCCGAAAAAACTCGTTTCTTGGTCAACCTTATAGGTTAATAGCAAATTGAGCTATCCAAATATGAAGCATTTGATCAAAATTCGCTACCAAACGCACTTGCTGCATCCAGAATTTCTTTTCTTACAAACACGCATTATATTTCGATGGAAAATGCAAAAATGCAATAACATAAGGCATGTTTGATAAAAAAAAAGAAAATTTATATCAACAACGACTTATGGGCCAGCCTGTGATTGTAGAAATATTTTTTTAGATGTAGCTTAAGACACCCTATAATTAATATATACATTATTTTTTTTCATATCTTGTATAATAACGAATATATTGAGCTTTATTGATTTTTTACGAAAATTCGACAAACATTATATACCATTAAACGATAAACTCTATAGCTAAGGCTACTGCCAAGCATCAGAGAAAGGGTCTATTTGAAATGAATTTTCTGGAAATATTTTATTAAACTGAAGAACAATGATGGTTGAAACTAAGACTTCAGGGTTTGTAAAACATTCTTCTTGAGACATTTTATTTCCATAGCCCGTATTAGATTCAAGTTTTTTGCCTAAATGTTGCCAATTTTGACGTTTTAAATCGCAACTTTGACGTTTAAATGCCTATAACTTTTTTGGCATTTGACCTACAGAGCTAAATTTTGGTAAATAACTTACCTGTAAGGATATAAATCCGCGTACCAAATTTGGTTGCCCTTACTTTGTTAATTCCGGAGATATCATTTTTTTCAAAAGGAAACACAAAATTTTCTGTGAAAACCTGGGCCGATTTCCCTGGCTAATGAACCTATCCACTTGCAAAAGGAAGGTATTCACCAAATTTAATGAAAATCAGCCCATTATTTTTTGAGTTATCTGTGTGATACATACATACATACATACATACATACATATATATATATATATATATATATATATATATATATATATATATATATATATATATATATATATATATATATATATATATTACAAACATTTACAATCAGATACAAAAGGTTACCATATAAATATACACAATATAAAAATATAGAATTAACATTCAATACAAAGAAGTAATTACCAAATCAATAAACGCGCATGTCGTACATTCAAAAGTAATCAGTTAACAATGATCTTAATAGTTATAAGCCTTAGACATCTTCACAGAAGCAAACTTGCTTGTTAGCGAAAATGTCTATGCGACATGATAATCAAACTGAAAAATACAACACAAAAAACTATCTTAATATTAGTGTAGAGTATCATAAATTAAACAATTTGTGGCCGCGTTCTACAATTAATAAAAGTGGAAAACAGCAAAACTAACTCCACATGCCCACAGCATACAACACACAACAGAATTATGACTGTCAAGGAAGTAAAACCCAGAGTAATTGACAGTCTGTAGCTACAGAGCTAAATTTTGGTAGGTAATTTACCTATAGCGTGTACCAAATTTGGTTGCCTGTACTTTGTTATTTCCGGAGATATAATTTTTTTCGAAAGAAAACAGAAAATTTTCCGGGAAAACCTAGGCCGATTTTCCTGGCTGACGAACTTATCCAAGCCACTTCCAAAAGCAAGGTATTCACCAAATTTAGTAAAAATCGGCCCATTATTTTTTGAGTTATCGCTGTGATACACACACACACACACACACACACACACACACACACACACACACACACACACACACACACACACACACACACACACACACACACACACACACACACACACACACACACACACACACACACACACACACACACACACACACACACACACACACACACACACACACACACACACACACACACACACACACACACACACACACACACACACACACACACACACACACACACACACACACACACACACACACACACACACACACACACACACACACACACACACACACACACACACACACACACACACACACACACACACACACACACACACACACACACACACACACACACACACACACACACACACACACACACACACACACACACACACACACACACACACACACACACACACACACACACACACACACACACACACACACACACACACACACACACACACACACACACACACACACACACACACACACACACACACACACACACACACACACACACACACACACACACACACACACACACACACACACACACACACAGATATATATATATATATATATATATATATATATATATATATATATATATATATATATATATATATATAAACTGACCCCGGATATGTGTTCAAAATTCAAATTCAAAAATCGGGATCTCCTCATTAGCTAATTGTTTTCAAAAAAAGTCACTAAAACGTGTTAATAACATACCTATACATTCTTTTAATAATGTTTAAGTGAAAGAATATGGTTATAAAAGGTAAGTCAGGGGATAACATAAACAATATGCCTTGATAAGAGATACAACTGTGTTAAATTTACAAGCCAAGGAAGATTTAATAATTGATGTAAACATGTCCAAATTCTGCAAACTTGAAGTGATCGGTTAATCAGTTTAAAGAATGAAAATAATGTTCCCGGTCAATAATTTATTCACACATTTCCTAAGCACCAATAAGCCTATATTGATGCTCTGAATTCCGTAGACATTAACCAAAAACTTTTAAAGAATAGAAAGTTCCAGGAATATGACGAGGCCATATCTGGCAATACATAAACAAGGGATATGCTAAAAAAAAACTATGCATAAAAAGTATAGTGACCCTGAACTGAAGCCATCAATATGTTTTATTTACGGCAATCAACCGTTTATAAGTCAACAGCACTATGTGTTTCTTAATGCTAGTGCCTGTATGCCAAAAATTAATGCCAAGGCTTTAAAGGATTTACTTTATGTGGCCTCACAACAGATTTACGAAAGGTACTTAAATTTTAGACTCGGAAAAATTGGAATAATTTCAGGCATTGAAACTGCAGTTTTTAGTGAATTTTCTTTTAAAAAAATGCACTATTGAGGAAGGGATTTTTTTTTTTTAATCGAACTCGCCTTACCATGACCAGTGTTACTCCAGCAGAAGATTTGTTCTGGCAGAAGTTCCCGAGGATCGCCGAATCGACAACCTACTTCATTCAAACTTTCTATTATATTATATATACAATC